>VZTF01002190.1:59007-109900 GCA_013397755.1 Cnemophilus loriae
AGGGGCCCCTGCGGGTCTGAGTCTCGGGGGTGCTCGGGTGGGGCAGCTGCGCCTTGCCCGGCCCCGGGGGACGAAGCTAGGCAAACACTCCACACTTGGCGGGAAGGAAGGTCTCCGGTGTCTGCGGCGCTGCCACCGGTCGTCGGGGGTACCCTGTAAATACCAGCGAAGTTGCTGTTCAGTGAAGTAACGCTCTCTTCTGCTAGTAAAAATCAGCTCCGTTAAAAAAGAGAGAAACCAAACAGCAACAACCAACCAAGCAAAATACCACCGCCTTCCTCCCCCCACAAATCTATAAACAAAGAAACAACTTAAAGCCACCCTTCTCAGGAAAAAAAAAAACCAGTTAGCGTTCAAATGGGTCCCGAAAATACACGGTGTGAGTTTTCTTTTGAAAAAAGCTGATGGCTCTGATTTTACTCAGTCTTAAACTTACCTATTATTCTTAGTGATTTGCTTCCCCACCTTGATCTGCTGGGGTTAGGCAGGCAAGTCGGCCGGTTGTTTCCTTGGTGGATTCCTCTGGTTTATTCATTTGTTGTGTGCATCCAGTGGATGCTGGGTCTTTCTGCACATCTGACAGGGTGTTGTGGAGTTTCTCCGGAGAACTCCCAGAGGTGTGGTGCCAGCGTTATGTGGGAACACCTGTGCTCTAGCCGGTGCTTGTCTAGTTAATGTGCTCTTGCGTAGTTTGTTGGTTGGAAAGGATATTTTTACCTACAGAAGGCATGGATGGTTTTCTTTAAAGTTGAGAGATTTGAGACTCGAAATGAAAAGTGGATGGTGTTTGGTGGAGAAGTTAAACATAGCAGAGTGAAGTTTTGCACCTGTTCTGAATGCTGCCTGGTTTTGTTTGTGTTGCCTTAGTCCACTGCAAATCTTCAGCTTGTTTTCAGTGTTGTGAAGAAGAACGAATGCAACACAGTGGTTGCTATACTGGAAATCCATCTAATGATTTGAGTTTTTCTTCTAAATGGGAGATTCCTTGTGCATGAAAGATTTATCTGCTGCTTGAAGCAGGTGTGTTTTTGCATGAAATGGTTTTTGAGGTGATTACATTTCTTCCTTTCTTTGTAAACTGCTGCTTGACACTGCTATACGTGAAAGTATATAGTTGAGTCCTTTTAATATAGGATTGCATGTTTCTCTTAAAAGTCTAATAAGCAAAAGTCTTACTTTTCTAAATGCATTTGCCATTTTAATATAAGTCTGTACAGTGTAGTTGTATCTTTCTCACTCGTAAGTCTGCCATTAATGTCGTGGAAGATGTGCGAATATCTGTGTTTGTTTTAATTCTCTCTGTTAGGGAGTGTTTGAAGGGTTTGTTAGTACTTCTTGCTCTAAGTTTGCTTTGGTAATGATGCTTGTAACTGAAACCAGCTTGTTGGGCTTGTGTGAGGAGGAGGAGGCAGTTATCTGTTCTTAGTGAGATTCATTCCTGAATAGCTTTCCAAAGAATCACAGTTTTAGTGTGAGGTGGCCTGCCAGGTAAAGAAAGAGCAAAGGTTTTCCATCCCATCTTTAAATACAAAATACATGTCTTGCCACTTAAAATGCTTGGCTTTTTTGTTGAGCTGTAAATCTGGGAAGATAATTTTTATACAGGGATGAAAAAAATGGGCATTTGATCAGGATTTGGGTAATGAAATGGCAGATTACAAATGAAAATACAGTATCTTATGGGAGTTCTTGCTGTGTGCTCTGTGGACTTGACTCCCTAGACATGGCTGTGAAATGTCATTTAGTTTCACCAGCTAGTGTGACTCTTGAAGAATTCTTCATCTGCAGCTCTAGGGCAGTTTTCTTAGGCATGGCTTACGTTGCTTTGTTTGAGTAAGTAGATGCGCGGTTGGAGGAAGGAATATCATTACTGATGGAGCAAGGTTTTGGTAAAATTCAGGACTTTCAAGTATTTAACTCTTGTTCTTTGCCTTTGAAAGAGAGATTTGTTCACCTATTGGTGATGGAAAAATTTGAAAGACTCTTCAAGTGTTTTCTGGCTCTTTCTATATTCTTTGCGGAAGGCGTATTTATGTCTTGAAACATACAAAAGCTCTACAATGCAGTTGCCAATAAGTCGTATAGAGATAATGTATAGAAAACGCACCCTTAGGATTCTTGTATGTTGCAGTGCCTTGTGGTGGTTGCAGGTTTAAAATTCTATGTATACAGTTCTTTGTGGACTGTTACTACTGTTGTGTTGCCTGCATTGATTTTTGCCTCCATTTATTCTTTATTGCAGTCTAAAAGTTGGTTTTAATTGGTTGCCCACAGGATTGGCTTGGCTTCTGCTACTTGTTAAGAAAAAAACATCTGTCTTTGCAGGTAAGAGCTTTTGATTTGAAGACTTCTTTATATGCATATTGAGTATATCCTAAGAAACACTTGAAGCTTTTGGAATCTGTGAATTTGTGTCAAAAGACATGGGTCAAATAATCTGTAGCTTGTCTACTCACCACTGGTGATGGTGGTTTTGGCAATGTTTTTCTTGTAAACAGAATTTTCTGCCAAACTAATGTTTTGTTGTTTCATCAGCATGTGGTAGTATGGAACACTCTCCCAGTTATTTTGCACTGTTGGAAAATGCAGTGACTTTGCTGCAGGCCACGGATCTGCGTGTTTGTAACTGTTGGAGCATAGAAGTGTGCATCAATTGGTTCTGATTAGGTTTTGCAGCACTTAAAGGGATCAGATAGTTTCAAATTGGCTCAAAGATGACTATAACAGGTTGATTTTAGCCTTAAAAAAGTAAAAGACAAAACTGTAGTTTGCAGTTTTAACTTTTGCAAGACAGTCTCATACTTAAAATTCCTCCTCCAGTACTAGTGTTTCTGCAGTTCTTAGTCTTCATCCAAGAATTGCCAAATACGTTTGTGTGTGTGTGTATCATGTGGGTATTGTACTTTAATATTCCTCAGAGTTTAGGTTGAATCTTCTGAACTTTTCTATTGCAAAATCCGTACATCTTAAAAGGCTAGTCTGGTGTGCTTATTAATTTATATGTATGACCCAAATTATTCTTATTTTACTGACTAGCACATTGGTGAGATAAGTAGTATTGTCATCTTTTATACCTTTTTTTCCCAGTGTAACATCAACATTTTTAAAGATATTACTGTCAAGATATGTTAAGATTCATCAAATGAGTTGAATCAGGTTGATTGTCAGTAGCCTGTTAATCTCCAGCTTTGATTGCAGTTTGCTAATGGGGATGGATTGTCCGTAGTACACCCCTGGGATGTTGTCCTTCCACAAATATATGAAACACAAAATGACAAGAAAACCCACTTTTGCCTTAAGTACCTTTTTGTACCAGGAGAAAAGCAGGCAGCCTGAGAACATGTCTGACAGCCCAACAAAAAGCCTTCAGTGTCTGCTGAACTGGTGCGCGGCCTGTTTTGCGTCTGAAGTTAATGTTGCCTCTGCGTGTGTTGGTCTTTGCAAGTGAACAGTGAAATATCTGAGCAGGCTTTGCATTTTCATTACTTAGAAAATTTGAGCAAGTAGGTTATTGTCTCCTAAGCACATTTTGAAAAAAATGTGGTTTGTGAGTGTTTAGAAATTTAAAATTTGGCCCTTTTGGTCCTTGAGATTTTTCTGTAAATCACGGAAGTGACACTACTATTTTGTCTAAGCACCGAAATGCTGATAAAATGAAGCAGCTGTGTTACGTGTTCCTTTGTCAAAAATATTTGATTAATCAAGTCCTTAAAATTCCTTTTATTCAGACCATGTTATTGTCAGCTCTTGCTTAATATTAAGCAAGCATTTGCTTAATACTCTGCGTGGAATTAACTACACTGAAGTCATTGCAGATAGTTTTTCTAGTAACTATATGCCTAAGCAACTCTTTGGATTTTTTTGTCAATAGTGATTTAGTGGATCTGAATAGAGTACTTAGTAACGAGACTTCAAGTACTCCCTTAGCATTTATCAGGAAGTTTTGAATTTAATGCAAAACTGAAAGACTTGCATTATCCCAGAAGTTATGTAAATGTTCAAATGCTTGAACTCTTTTCTGACTTTATCTGTTGATTTGTGTTCTGGACTGGATCATGAAATCGTTTATAAATGCAGTTATCTAGCGGATGTCAGTTCTGCTAAAGAATGTAAGGTATTCCAAACCAGCAGACCTCATTACACACACCTTCCCAAGTTGCCTTTGTTCAACCAATGGCTATATCAGATTGTTATCCCTTTTGCATTAAGGAAATAGCTAAAAGTAGTCTCCCATTTACCACAAGAAACTTCAAATATCTTTAACTTCTGATACACAAAAATTTCTGAAACTAATTTATAATAGGTAGTAGAAGAAATCTAAACCTTCTGGCAAGATTTGCTTTTAGTAGTATTCCAGTTTTGAAAGCATAGGTGCAAAGCCAGGGATGCTTTTATACCGCTTGATTGCCTTGGGATCATCTAATTCAAAAGCAGTCCTGTAGCACAACATAAACCTTGGTTTTACAATACTCTTTGATGTAGCTTCTTTAAAAGAGGCAGAATTTTCATTTTAACTTTAATTTCAGAGATTGTCATCAATGCGAAGCAAATTTAAAATAAAACAACAGAATAATTATAAACCACTGCTTTTTAAAACAGTGCAAAAAGTCTTAGATATGTTTTTAGATACTTAAATAGCTTAGGTGGTCGTTACTTTGACCTGTTGTGGTTTTTTTCCTCATGAGCAAGTTACTTTGTTGTTGGAAAATGATTGGGCAATGAATTTTATTTTTAGATTAAATGGAGTTCCACTATAACAGATAAAGGCAAGGATGTTGCTTCTCTTACTTCACCATTGAGATGGGAAAGTTGCTTTCAAAAAAGATTATCCCCGAAGCTTAGTATATATTCACCTTTCTGTTGCTGTCTTTCTTTGGTGGAATAGAGGTTTCCTTACTGGTGTTTCTTCTTTTTTTTAATCTTCTTATGTTTGTATTGCAAATTCTAGTCTCTCTTTCAGGATGGTGCAGTAAGGAATCCAATATTCATGCACAGCTACTAGAGCAGCAGAGCTGGCTTGGTGCGAATGGGCTTGTTTGCTGTTTCCTTGAGGGAGAGAAAGGTCCTCTACACTTTTCTGGTGTCAGCTGGTTGTGGGGCAATGCCCTGTAATACCCCAGGATGTTGCTTGAGTTCATTAGTGTGTTGAAGGGTTTAGCTCTGGCGTATTGGTCAACAGAACAAAATACTTAAGGATTTATTTTAGTAATCTGAGGTTCCATCATGCAAACAAAAGAATTGTTGCTTCTTCACCCTGTAGAAGAATTGTTACTCGTGTTTTCATTCAGTACTGAACTCAGCCTTACCTGGTTAAATTTACCTAGTGATTCAAGAATTGTCTTCTCTAAAGTGTTTGGGTGACCTGGACAAGCAAATGGAGCCAACTTAGAGATTTGACTGTATGCTGGGATATAGCTGAGTTGTTGGGAGATAGTTATTGATTGTAGTTGGTCAGAGCTTTGGTAATGACCAGAAGTCTTTGATGCATAGCTTTGTGGTGTTACATTGGGGCATCTGGTTGGACTTGATCTTTAAGGTCTTTTCCAGCCTAAACAGTTCTGTGGTTCTGCGATCTGGTTCATCCTTGATTTCAAATGCTGAGTTAACACTATTGGTGTGTGACTTACGGGAACCTTTGAGATCTTCCATACAGATACTGAACTGGCTTGTACTTAGGAAGTCAAGAAGTTTCAGAGATGAAGTGGCTCAGGTGAAGCATGGTGCTATTGCTGATGATTTAGGATGAGACTGGCTTCTGAACTGTTGAACTGTGCTAATATTATTAATATGATGCTTTCAGCCTTTGCTGAAAGTTTGAATAAGTGACAAGTATCTAGTTTTCTCTTTATCTTCGACTTCTGATATGACCTCAGGCTTCTCAGGTCACAAGGTAACTGTTCAGATCTACCTGTTGAGAATTACCTTAAGCATCTACTAATGCCAGCTGTGAAGGTAAAATTCATTTACTTGTGTCTGAGATGTAAGGGGTCGTGCTGGACAGAATATCTGCAACTATTAAAAAATATCTTGTTTTTGAAAACTGCAAAGGTCATATATCTAGCTAGATATGCATAGATGTTAATTTAATTTAGGTGAGGTCTCTATTGTCACAAAATGTCTGGGGCTAGTTTATAATAGCAACCTTCAGGTCACCTGGACCTCTTGCCTTTACTAGGAGAAAAGCATCAGGTCAGTATAATATACGTGCTCCGTGTCAGGATGTCTTGTGAGTCTCACAGTTGCTAGTTGTCCGTAATGGGTTTTTGTTCATAACCAACCCACTGTTACGTTTCTAGTTGTCTTCACCTGGCAGGAGGTAAAATCCTTCCCCAAATGAAAGGGAGCTGTTTGTTTCCCATAGCTGTGCAGAATTTTGTCAGGTCACATTGTCAGGTACAGTGGATACCATATCAGTGTATAGGAAATTAACTTTGTTTTGTGTGGCTAAAATACTCATTTTGCTTACATTCCGTTAAATATTGAACTACTGATGTAATAGTTCTGATTTTTGATGTTCCGTTGTTTTTTTTAACTGACACTTGTGGGTCTTAGTGTAACAGCTATTTTGGAATTTCTAGTGCAAAATGTATACCGATTGTGTTGGTAAATGTTTAATACTTCAGTCTCTATGAAGTAAACAAAGTTGAATAAGGAACGTGGAATGTGAACACGCCTAATCTTTGCAAGATGTTATTAGGTGTATATAAACAAATATAGTAGATGGTGTCTGTAGGTAATTGCATGGTGTCACGAACAGTAGTCTGACATAGCCGTTGCCTTTTCTCATCTGCAGGTGTGTGTTGTTTCAGCGCAGCATGGCTGTGGTCATCCGCTTGCAAGGTCTCCCGATTGTGGCGGGGACCATGGACATTCGCCACTTCTTCTCTGGATTGACCATTCCTGATGGGGGCGTGCATATTGTAGGGGGTGAACTGGGTGAGGCTTTCATCGTTTTTGCCACTGATGAAGATGCAAGGCTTGGTATGATGCGCACAGGTGGTACAATTAAAGGGTCAAAAGTAACGTTGTTGCTGAGCAGTAAAACTGAAATGCAGAACATGATAGAACTCAGTCGTAGGCGTTTTGAAACTGCCAATCTAGATATGCCACCAGCAAATGCTAGCAGGTCAGGACCACCACCTAGTTCTGGAATG
The DNA here is from genome assembly GCA_013397755.1 of Cnemophilus loriae. Lineage (NCBI taxonomy): Eukaryota > Metazoa > Chordata > Aves > Passeriformes > Corvidae > Cnemophilus > Cnemophilus loriae. Next base: position 66,162 of record VZTF01002190.1, read on the forward strand.
AGTGGAAGGGTTAATTTACCTACTACTGTACCTAACTTTAATAATCCTTCTCCTAGTGTAGTAACTGCTTCTACTACGGTGCATGAAAGCAATAAAAACATATCCACATTTTCTACTGCCAGTATGGGGAGTGCACCCCCAAATCTTGGGAGTACCTTTGGTAGTCCAACATTTAGCTCAACTATACCTAGCACAGCATCCCCGATGAACACAGTACCTCCTCCACCAATCCCTCCTATCCCAGCTATGCCATCTTTGCCACCAATGCCTTCTATTCCCCCTATACCTGTTCCACCTCCTGTACCCACGCTGCCTCCTGTTCCTCCAGTTCCTCCAATACCCCCTGTGCCCCCCGTACCTCCAATGACACCTCTGCCTCCCATATCAGGAATGCCTCCTATGAATCCTCCACCTGTAGCACCCTTACCCACTGGAATGAATGGGTCTGGAGCAGCAGTGAATATGAACAGCGGCTTGAATCCATTGTTTATTGGTCCCATGAATCCTGTAAATCCTATCCAGATGAATTCTCAAGGTAGTGTCAAGCCAATTCCAATCAATCCAGATGATTTGTATGTCAGTGTTCATGGAATGCCCTTTACTGCAACAGAATCTGATGTGAAAGACTTTTTCCTTGGGCTCCGTGTGGATGCAATCCATATGCTGAAGGATCATGTAGGTCGAAATAATGGAAATGGACTAGTTAAGTTTTTTTCTCCTCAAGATACGTTTGAAGCACTGAAGCGAAACAGAATGCTGATGATTCAGCGCTATGTTGAAGTTAGTCCTGCAACAGAGAGACAGTGGGTAGCTGCTGGAGGCCACATAACTTTCAAGCAAACCATGGGTCCCTCTGGGCAGGCACATCCTCCTCCCCAGGCTCATCCTAGGTCCAAATCTCCCAGTGGACAGAAAAGGTCACGGTCAAGATCTCCCCATGAGCATGGTTTCTGTGTTTATTTGAAAGGTCTTCCCTTTGAATCGGAGAACAAACATGTGATAGATTTTTTTAAAAAGCTGGATATAGTTGAGGACAGCATTTATATAGCTTATGGACCTAATGGGAAGGCAATTGGAGAGGGGTTTGTTGAATTCAGGAATGAAGCTGATTATAAAGCAGCTTTGTGTCACCATAAGCAGTACATAGGGAATCGCTTCATTCAGGTTCATCCAATTACTAAAAAGGCAATGTTAGAAAAGATAGATATGATTCGTAAAAGATTGCAGAACTTCAGCTATGACCAGAGAGAAATCCTAATGAATGCTGAGGGAGAGCCAGGCTTGCCAAAGTTGTGTGCACATATATCTAATATTCCATACAATATAACAAAAATGGAAATACTTCAGTTTTTAGAGGGATCGGCAGTAGAAGAAAACTCTGTACAAATTCTTGTTGATAATAATGGGCAGGGTTTAGGACAAGCACTGGTTCAGTTTAAAGCTGAAGATGATGCTCGTAAGGCAGAGCGTTTGCACCGTAAAAAGCTGAATGGAAGAGATGTTAATTTGCGTTTGATAACTGTAGAAGAAATGAGAGATATTGAGAGAAACCCACCATCTCAAGGGAAGAAGATCCTGAAAATACCGATCCAGGGAAATGCGGCTGTGCCAGGAGCACAGGGCCCTGGTGGGGATGACCATGCCTTCTTGGGGGGAAATGCTAAAGAAGCAAACAATGGTCCTCCGTTCAATTTCCCTGGTAACTTCAGTGGGTCTGGCACGTTTGGTCCCCCTTTACCACCACCTGGAATAGGTGGCTTTCCTGATTCTAGACCGGGAATACCCACAGTTGCAGCTAGTGGTTTACCTGGTGCAGGTATTGAGGTACCAGGTTTTGCAGGTGGTCCTGCTAATTTGAGTGGACCAGCAGGTTTTGCAGGGGGTCCTCAGACATTTGGTAATGGTCCTGGCAATTTAAGTGGGCCTCCTGCCTTTGGTGCTGGTCCTCCAGCAATTGCTAGCAGTCTTGGACATTTAAGTGGACCTCCAGGGTTTGGACCCGGACCAGGAAACATACATATTGGTGGACCCCCAGGTTTTGGAACAGGGTCTGGCAAGCCAGGGCCAACTGTCATTAAAGTGCAGAATATGCCCTTTACTGTTTCGGTGGATGAAATTTTGGATTTCTTTTATGGTTACCAAGTGATCCCTGGTTCAGTGTGCTTAAAATACAATGAAAAAGGCATGCCCACTGGAGAAGCAATGGTTGCATTTGAGTCTCGTGATGAAGCTATGGCAGCTGTTGTGGATTTAAATGACAGGCCTATAGGTTCCAGAAAAGTAAAACTTGTGTTAGGGTAGCTGTTCATCTGAAGTAGTTGTAGAATAGATATTCATAGTGCTGTGATAAATGCATCTGGATTGGTTTTTATAGTATTTCCAGGACAGAACCTGTGGATTGTTTAAATTGTAAAACAGATTGGTTTTGATAAGACAGAGCACTGGGTTAGCCTTTATATGAGAAACACTGCAAGGAGAGAGGTGCAGTGGATTTTCCTCTTAGAAATATGTGGAGAAGCTGGACAGATTCTTATTCGTCATAAAAGTTTGGTAAACTCTTCTGGACACAGTGCTTATCGAGAAACTGAGATTGGTTTGACATTTTGACATAGTTTTGGATAAGGGAAATAGATGAAGTCGGTGAAGCTCTTCAGTGGTGTTCTTGTAAGCCATTGTAAAATAGATAGCTATTTTTAGATTTGGTTAAAAGCTGGCTGAATTTGCTTTGTTCACAGGTCAAAGCTTTGTTTAAAGTCCTGATTTTATTCTGCAACTGAATGAATTCTCAGTGTACACAGATCAATTGTTTCGTGTATGTATCTTTTATTTTTTTCCAAAATTCTCACTGTATGAACAGTTGAATTATTCCCTTTGCTGATGTGTCTACCAAACTAATTCCTGTGAGTATGAGCAGAATCATTCTGTAAAATTCAAGCTGTTCTTTGTGGTATAACCTTTAGTTATTTATATATTGCAATTATAACTGTGCAGAATAAGACTTTTGCCACAAGTATAGCTAACCTCAAACATAAATCATATGAGTTTTATAGTACATTTAAAATGTTTTCAGTTGAAAATAATCAATTATTGTTTAAGTAGCTTGATTTGTTAGGATTACACAAATCAGTTGGGAAAGGATCTTTGACACTAGTTGGATATTGGTGTTTCTCACATGCCTCTTGAACTCCTCACACAGAGTCTCTGCTAAGAGAACCAAAGTGGTGATTATAAGTAGAAGATTGGAGTCCATATAAAGTTTTAAATTAGGTTATAATGAAAGAAACTTGCATCTTCAGCAACTCTGTTGTGAATTACGGCTATGGGTGAATTCAGAGATAAAATTTATTTTTCTCCAAAACTTGAAAATACTGAGTTTACTATATATTTTTGCAATAAAGTTGTGCTGTTGTATTCAAAGTCTGTAAAGAGTTGCCATTTTCTTTGTTGTGCAGTGAAACCTTCCATGGAAAAACAGAGAAATGGAAAGGAAGTAATTACGCAAGTGAAAAGTAGAATTTTGGTTCATCTTTGCTTGGCTTACGATAAATTTTAAGACTTGGGCATTGCCTGAAAAAAATCCTGCTATTCCCTGCAAATCATTGTACTTAAACATAGTAAACTTCAAACCGTTTTTGTTTTGTTTTGTTTTTTTGACAAAGAAGAACAGTGCCTTTTGGTGTTGCATACCATGGAACACTGAAGTGTATGGGCAGGCAAAATTGAGAGGTGCAAGTGGCAACAGTTTTATTCATGTGGTGTGTAGGAGAGATTTGCAAACCTGTGCAGCGCTGCGTCCCGAGAGGATTTCACAGTACAGGAATCCGTGGAAGGATTGTATAAAGGTGTACTTCAATAAAGAGGCGGTTGCATTACACAGATGCTTCTGTAATTCATTAGCATAATTTTGTTTTGACAGATTACTAGGTGGTCCCAACTTTGGAAAAGTCATGTGATTTGTATATACTGTTTAAAATTAAGCCTCCTGTTAATAAAACTGTCTGTCTCTGAAGCTTCATGTTATGCGTTTCAACAGTCTTTGGGAGTAATGTTTCAACAGCAGATCTTTGTTTCTTTCTTTTTTTTCTCGAAAGTCTGAAAGTACTCTCCTTGATGTCAGAAAGATGTGTGATTAGGAGTCAAGTCAGTTTATTTTAAAATTTTGCTCTTTGTTTTTTAAGCAACTTTTATTAAAGTTTCGTACTATATTGGAGTTTTTTGGGTGCTTGTTTCTTCATGTTTCACATTAGAATAAAATTACTGAAAAGGAAAACTTGGCTTCATTGTTCACAGAATTGATTTAAGATATTAGTGTGTGTTGACTCACCAAAACTGGTGATAACTGCTTCTTCAAGTTCAAGTGAATCACAACAATGCTTGCTTTGTTGTGAAATGTAATTAAACTACAGGTGTCTGGAATTAGATACACAGTTCTGTGTTACTGTCTTTTGATTTCACATCGTGATCCTCTTGGTAATGGATCCAAGGCTTTTAGTGTTTGGGTTAGACACAGCATATGCTGTGAAACATGTTTGTGTGCCTGTTCCTTTGGACTTGCTGAAAGTGCAGGTTTGTTTTGGAAAGCTTTTTTCTGATTCTTGATTTTTCTATATGATCTAAAGATGTTTAAATGCTTATCTGAAAAAAAAATTGCAAACCAGAAAGCCATTGGTGTTGGGAATGTTGACTTGGATGGAATGTTGAAATGGAGGATTTGGGGTGGGGCAAGGGCTCTTCATCTTGCAGAGCAGTCAATGCTCCTTATCTTTTAGGATAAAGTAGTTAGTAAAGATCTCCTCTTCCTTAAGAGTAGGCTCTTGGAAAAAATAGGAGGTTGTAGCGTACTTAAGATTTCTGTATGTATGAGAAACGGTACATCAACTCAGCTAGTTACAGTTGATCCTTTAAAAGATATACAGAGGCAAGTTGATTATCAAGGGTCAATGGAAACGTAAGAAGTTTTCTGTAACAACATGGTTTCATGTTAGAAGTAGCCTTAAACTGCATGTTACGCTAAATTATGAGCAGTACCCTTAGACTACATGTCTACAGTTCATAAAATTGCTTACTTAGCACTTGTCTGTATTCATGAACAGCCTTAAAAAGAAGGGATAGGACCTCTGAGGTCCCATCTTCAATGTCAAAGGTATGTAACTGTTCTTGCATATAACACCCCAAGCTGATTGCTAGCAAGAGGTAGCAGTAGACAGAATCAGCTGATGGATGCTGCTCAAATCCACAGTTGTTTTGACCTTGATGCCTTGAGTGTCAGGAAGTTACGTCCTTCTTAGCCTTATTGGAACAATACGGTCAGTGACACTGATGTCCCGATTTCTCCAAATAATGGAAAGAAGGTACTTGAGTTTATGTAACTGGCTAAGTCGGTGTTTTTAGCAGTTCCTTATGTGTGTCTAAGTACTACTGCTAAAAAAAAAAATAAAAGTGGTAAAGTGTTACAATAACAACTTGATTTAATGTGAAGGATTTTTCCCCATTCTAAACAGAAATGAATGCAATTAGTCAATGATAAAATTGTGACTTACATGAAAGTACTTCAGTAGTCGGGTGAAAGTGTGACTTAGTATTACCAAATTTCAAGCAGTTACCCATAAATGTCACGGTCAGATTTTGTTGCCAACACAAGTCAATTCTGTAATATCAGCATTAAAACCAGTTCTTTACTGATGAATTGTTGCTATGGTCTAAATGTAGATTTATGAGAGGTTTGAGGCTTTGTAGATGTAAAGAAACCTCTGAAGGATGCTTTATTTTAAGTAGCATTCCTTTCATAGCATGTAGTATTTTCCTTGAGTGTCTATGCTCTGAATTTGTGTTGAGTGGAGAGAAAGATTGATGCAAAAATGAAGACTGTAGTTGCGTACCAGATGACATTGAAGGTCTGCCTTTTAAAAAATACATGTGCTGCTCAGGTCTACATTGCTCATGCTGTCCGTAGAGTCATTGCCAATAGTCTGTGAAATCAGCAGCTTGTTTTGCTGAGAGTATTTTGGAGCACTGAAGACTGTAGACTCTACAAAAGAGTAGGTTTCCAGTTTCTAGGCACACCAGTGGTGCATTAAATGTAAATAATTATTGTGGTTTCTTTATTTTGTTTCTCCTCGGTCTTCTGCTGTGGTGGTTCCGAAGCTGCTGCTTCCCAACAGTAGCAAGTGCTGTTGGCCCTCAGCGGGTTGTTCAGCAGCACTGAACAGTGTTGGCCTTCTGATCTGCAAAACTGAAACTGCTATGTGTTATGGACCATTTAAAACCTCTGGCTGGCCAATGGACCACTGTTTGAGAGCAGTTGGTTTAGGCTGATTATTCAGATACAGGGATTAGACCTTGAAACAAAGGATTGCAATTCCTGTTCAGTATGGACTCTAGTGCAAGAAAATGACTAGTTGCTATATTTGCTAATTGGTTGGAAAGAAGCAGTTTTGAAACTGGACATAATAGGAAACGTTTACTTGTAGTTTAGAGAAATGTACAAATGAGTTTTATGTCAGTTTGCTGCTTTAGATGTGCATGTCTTTGAAAAGAAAATGAGATGCTAAATTCTGTTGCTGTAAGGTTTTTCATAAAAGCTCTACTTTGGCCTGGAGGCAGTGTTGCCAAATTTGCTTGTCTTTGCTCTTTTCCAGGTTTGCAGATGCTCCTCGATGTTCTGTGGCTTTTTTTTTTTCATGGCTTTGTGAAAACTGAGCTAGAGTTTGTGTACAGAGAGAGAGGAAGGGGAGCTGTTTAATGCTTCTGCAGGAAGAGTAACCTCAAAGTGTTCTCTTCCTATCTGTTTTTGACAGTGAGAATGTGATTGCAGTTCAAAGATTTGTTTTTTCCACAGTTTGGATTTTCCATGGAATGAAAACCTGTTGGTTGGTAGTACTCACATTGATTTGTCTCTGTGTACTGAAATCCACTGCTCTTTTATCTCATGATCAGGTAGGTCTAACTGTGGCTTGTTTTCTATACGTTGTTATATGATGACGTTGTTAGTAATTTTCTTGGAGCTTTGTTACTATGTGGAATGTTTGGGTGTTGTTTGTGCAGGGAGTGTTTCCCACCTCCCTGACATGGATGCTTTTCACTCCTGGCTATAAACACCATATGGAAGAAAAGCAGCCCTAAAAGTGTTCCTTTTCGGTAGCTTCAGGCTGAACATGGGTGTCAGATGGTTTGGCTGTGACTCTTCACTTGCTGGCACTCACTTCTGTGCAGCTTCCTTTGTTATCATTCTGGGTTTGTTTGTGTATTCACAGCATGGCAGCTTCAGAGAGAAGCAGCCAGATGAGTTCTACCTGAGTTCTTTTACTGCTTCTGTAGAGGCAAAGCTTACTCCTTTGTGGCTATCTTTCTTGTGTGTTCTCGTGTCTACAGCCTGAAATTCCAATGATCTTACCAGTTGCTTCCCAAATATATTTAGGTAAGCTTTCAGAAACAGGGAATGTGTTTTCTTTTAGCATGAGTCTGAGTTCCACAAAATCGATTTGTAACTCTGTATTTGCTATTCTCACACCAGCTTCACCATTTTTCCTCAACTTTTGAGTTCTTTTGCTATGAATCACCAGTGAATTAGACCTGGATGATCATAGATCATAGCCAGGAAAGACTTTGAGGGCTGAATTGGGGATTGCCCTTATGGTGCACAATACATGGGAGTGTAATTTAATTTCCCTATAAAGTTTAAAACCAAGAAGTAAGGACTTGTAAGGCTTGCACAGGGAAAATAGGAATTAATCCTGCCTAAAATTGTCTCTGGCATAGCCTGGCCTTTCGAGCTGGTCACTTCTTCAGGAAGGCTGGTGACTCTTTGAACTCTTCGTGTTGTAGTTACAGTATTGTTAAACAAGGAATTGGTTGGATTGTACAGCTCTGATTCCTGACCATCTGAAGGAAGGTGGAACTTCCAGCTAGCAATTTCAGAGTTCGGAACAAATAGTTTAATATTGACTGTTTTTCGTTGGATATGAATATGTGGATGTAGCACTGCTCTGTGTGACAGTAGAAAGGTTAGAAATGCTTTCTAGTCACTGAGGCAGATTTGGGGAGGAAAACAGTGATATAGTCAGAACCTAAACTACTTCAAGAATTCCTTTTAGATAATTTTGGTTGAGTGCCTTTTATGATGGAATTCATAGGATCTCTGTCAGTAAAATCTGAAGCCTCTGTGTAGCACCCATTTGTTTAGCGACCTTGCTGTGGTGGCATTTGCCAGAATGTGCTTCTCAATGAGCTTTTTATGAAACTTTTTTGTTTTCAGCAGTATAACCAAAGCATTGCTACTTGTTTTGACGGGAGAATGGATATGGATTGTGGAAAGCCCTTGCGTGTTTGAACAGGAAGCTCAGCTCTGAAGTGAAAATGATGGTTGCCAACACTTTTTCATTTTTAGGCAAATGTTTCTAATACAAGGGCAGAATTTACAAACCATGTGTGCTTGAGCAACACTAGCAATCAGCTGTAGAAGTGAAGAGGCTAATTAAAGTAACATTAGACACTGGCAGTTCATTGGCCGAATGAATGGGAAACCCTGTTCCTTGAGGGGAGGCACAGTTACCAAATATCACAAATTCGTCTGCCTGGGGTTCCCCCACTACATTCCAGCATTGCTGCAGAGCCAGTGTTCTGTGTTGCAGGTCCAGTCTTGTATGAATACGTAAGAGTGTTTTTAATAGCACTTAGAGCTCTCTTCAGATATGGACTTGAGTGCTTTTGGGAGGTATGTGTGCAGAGTGGTGGTGGTGGTATAGCTAATTTGTCTCCCAATAACTGGTATGCCAGTGGCAGAATGTTATCATCCTCACTTTAAGGGAACTTCAACATTATCATCAGAGATAGGGCATTAAGGGGGAAATTGAAAGGTTGAGGCCAAACTTTCATGCTTTAGCTATAGTGAAAACACCCAAGTGCTGCACTGATCTCATGAAGAATGTACGTGGGTTCAGAAACTTCAGCACTGAGTTTGTGTGAAAAAGAGCACAATAAACCAGTGACTAAATACTTACATTCTTAAATTAATCTGAAATGTAAATTCAGCTGTTATGATAGAATGTATGAGATAGGTAATTGATCCAAATGAGTTGCTGTTAAACAGTTAAACCTGAGCTCTGCACAGTCTTATGTTTTCTTAGATTGTAAATCAGAATAGTTTTTGATGCTAAGTCTTTCTTAATTTTTTTTAAAGACAACTGTAGTTATCAGTTAAGTCAGTGTGTACATAAAGGCATTTTAACTGGATCCATGTCTTTAAAAGGCCTTTCAAGTATATGTGGAAAATTACATACACAATACCGTGACTTACTGCACAAATGTCCTGAATTTTTTGAAGGCCTTTTTTTTGTTATCTGGACATTTAGCCTTCCCTTTGGGTAACTGATGCTGTAGTTTTGTTAAGACAACCCAAATGGCATTTCTTCCTTGCAGCACAAGCACTATATCATGCTACTTCTTTGAATAAGTAGGTAGCATTTGGCTACTTTCATGTCTCCAGGAGCAGAAGACTTTGCAGTCTTTTCCTTCTGCGTGATAGCTTGTGTTACTTTTTGTATTGTATTTTGTCATTAGTTAGGTCTGTAAAAATGACTTCAAGCAGAAACAACAGTAAGCTTTCTGAAACCTAAAATGCTTGGTTTGAAACTAAATAATAACTGAATGTACTATGAATCCTAATTAGTCTGCGGGTAATGTACCTCTATGAAATACCAGCTGTTTCAGTGCAGTGATGAATTAATATAACCCTAGGATCACTTAATTTTGTTATTATGAAAGGTGAGAGGAATCCCTGTAACTGTGTTCTGTGCCAGCCATGGTGCGGTGATGTAGTATAACCTTCTTCTCTGTCTTGTTTAGGTTTGAAGTAGTAGTTTAGGTAGGAAGAACCTGTTTCTTGAATTTTTTTGGGCAGCTCACAGATACTGTTTTAATCTTTTTGTGCTTTCCAAATCCTCCTGCTACTGCAGGTTCACATAAAAGCTCTGGTGGTGAAGAATCTGTGATTGACAAATGACTGTGGTGCCGAGTCAGTCTGATGTTTGTCCTGACTGCTGCCTGATTGAGGCAGGTAGTGCCCTGCAGTGCGTAACCCAAGTTTGCAGGTTCCACCTAATGGTGGTAACTCTGAGTCTCTCTGCTTAGAGTGACTATAATTTATTTGATTCTTTTACAGCTGTTAAATTTACTCTAGGTTTTTTATCAGAGAGGTTTTTGCTTGGAGAATTCTGCCTGCGTCAGTTCGGTCATGTTTCTTAAAGGTTTATTGAAACTATTCATTTAACTTTGAGAAAAGAAAGAGGGTCCCTGGTGGGAGTGGCAGGGGTTTTCAGGTGCTTGGCTTGCAGAGACGTGTTTTCTCAAGGGTGTGGAACACCTTTGTAGCAAATTCAAACCTAATGACAACAGACTTATTCAGGGTATAGATAGGAAACTATTACAGTGCATATACTGTGGATAGCAGACATGGAAGAGGACTTGAGGAAATAGCTGTCTGCCTGCATTTGTGTAGTCTCTTCTCCCTTGATGTAGGAAGATTGTGTGATCATTTTGGCCCACTTGTCTCTGAGACAAAGGTAACCCACCGTTGTAATGGATTTGTGCTTTTATGAAGGTGCACTGGCAAGAGAAGTTGGATCTGGAACAGAACAGAAAGGGAACATGAGGTCTGTTTGGTGTTTGTGGCCTTTAAATTGTTCTATTGTTAGTCTGGATGGGGGAGAAAAAAAACAACTTAAAATCCCTTGCTATATCCTTCCCTTTATTCTACTTCCTAATGCCACGCTTTTGTGGTGGTGGGACTTTTTTAGGTTTTTTTTTGTTTTGAAGTGTCATTATTTTGCAACAGATTAGGATGGAAAAGTTAAGATGTTCATACTATAGATGGTAATAATTAGTGACAGAAAGGGAGTATCAGAGTGCAAATCTCTCTCTTAAAAGGAAGGATACGCTCAAAAGCAGAAAGAACTGAAAAAGTGTTGGCGTTTAGGCTGAACTTGCAGTGAAAAAGTCAAAGAAATCAATTTCCTAGGAGTACTGCAGAACCAATATTAAGGTTTGGGGTTTTTTCCGGATCATATTTAATGAACTAGATTCAAGATTAAAGTCCATAAAGAAGAAAGCCTGACTTACATAATGTGAAGTGGTAACGTGGTTCTTAAAGTGTGAGAAATTGAAAGGTCACTTCTGCTTTATGCCCTTACTAATTTTTTAGTCAAGAATTGTCACCGTGCAATAGTAACTGCAGGGCGACTGAGAATAATCTAAAGAATTCCTCTGGAGTACTTCCGTCTTTTCTGGTGGTGATTCAACAAGTGCAATAAAAAGAAGAAGGTATGACAAGCTTTTCATTGACTAATTGGCTGTTGGTGCAGTGTAGGCACCAAAATTCTTCATGTGAATTTGATAAAATAGCAAAGATCAGTAAAATGTATTGCTGGCGTATTTGTATTTAAAGTCTTACTTTGAACTCAAGCTGTTCACACAGTGCGGACTAGTCTAGATAGATGGACTTACTGAGTTTCTGCCTTGAAGTCCCCATGCCTAGTTTTGGAGGAATGGGTAGAATGATATCGATGTAGTATAACTACAGAGTAGTAGTACTATAGTTTAGATTTCCAGTGTTTGGGAAGGGTAGAGGTTGTGAAAGGAAAAGCAGAGTGAATGCTGAGGAATCACTTCAAAAATCATGGGTGCGTGTAAGTAAGAAGTGGTGTGTGGAGGTACTTGACGGTGAAACTGCAGTGTAGTTGAAGAACCAAGGAAGAGGAATATGGTGTAGTCTTTGATCTCAGCTTAAGGAGTTTGGTTTGAAAAGTGGAAGACTGAGTGATAGCCAGCTGGATTTACCTGGGGAGTGGGACAGAATGTTTAGCTGTTTAAGCCTGAAGTAGAAATAGCTGGAGTTTTGAGGGAAAGAACAAGACCTTACTGGAGAAAGGCAAGGATGATTTGCAATGTAAAATACATGTTTGAGGTTGTTACAGAGGTCTCTGTGGTTGAGCTGTTAAGTCTGTTTTTCAATTAAGTTGTTCTTTAAGTTTCAGTAATAAATACTTGAGAATGATGGTGAGGGGGGAAAAAAACCAGCTGAATAAATATGAAAGGAATGGGGAAAAAATATTACTTGGTGGGAGGAGTCAGTGAGCACTTTTGGGATTTTAGTTACTATTGTAGCTTAAGTCCAGTGACTGACTCCAAAGCCTATGTTAAGTTAGTTTTTCACGGAAATGGGTTTTGATATTCTGCTATTAAATACTACAAAGAACTTTGAAATATTCTTTCTTTGCATAAAGAGGTTTGTTTAGTAATAGGTTTTGCTTAAGTCCAGGTCTTAATTTGAAACTTTTTGTAATTTAATATGTTCCAAACTAGTATTTGAAATAGTTTCAGTTTTGACCTATCAGTTTCTTATTTCTCAAAAAAGTGGAGAATATATCTATAGTGAAGGCATGCATGGGCATTTCTTTGAGTTTATTGGTCATGATTAAGGGGTATGTTGGTGGTGTACAAGTTAACAGTGAACATTGTACAAGTGTAAAGGTGAATTTGTAGATGGTGCTTTTTCCCCAGAGTTGGGACTTGGCTCTTGGGTGGGGGGAAGCTGCAGTAAAGAAGATGAACTGATGGAAGTTCTTGTTTGCGTTTTTTACTGGAAATTACTGTCCCATTTGTGATTGTTTTGCTTTGTTTCAGCTTGCTTTTTGTTTTTGTGTGGGTTCTTTTTTGTTTTGTTTTTTGTTTTTTTTTGTTTTGTTTTGTTTTTGGCTTTTGTTATTGTTTTTAACTGTTCTAAGCTTGTTATTTTTGTTGTTAGAAATGGGAGCTTTGCCTCCTCCGTCAGTTTCCAGGAGCTTCTTGGAGGTTGGGTTGTCAGAGCTTGTACTCATCAGCTGACTTTGGACACATCCCCTCCCCGCCCTGTTTTGTGGTGACACTGGAGCTTCAGGGTTCATGTGGAGACAACTCAGTGGATAGAGCCAGGTTGTACCTTCCTGCGTGTTCACCTGGCCCGTAGGTGCGCAGTGGTCAATAAAGTGTTTGATGAGGCCTGCAGTCCAGTTCTGAGCTCAGGGACTGGGCTGGGGGTTTTACCCTTGGTCATGGCTCAGAGTTTCAGCATCAGCACAGCTTTCACTTCACCCTGGAGGAAATGTGTCTGTCCTCCCCGGGAGCTCTGATCCCTGGAATTAAGGCTGGTTGATGAACCGTGGGCACTCTTTACCAGGACTGTATCAAGTTGACAGCGGTTTGTTTAGAAAGTTGTTCTTAATAATATTCACCATTCTCTTTCTTTTATAACAGTTAGGAGAAGCCTTTTGTTTCAGGTTGTATGTCAGATTTGTAATAGCAGTTAATTAACCCCTTTCTGTATGGTGACAGCTTGGAACACAGTATGGAGAACAGTGATTTATTCCCTGCCTGTAGCAATACTGATCTTAATGCACTTGCATCCTCACTGCAAACTGTCAGAAATAATGAAATGATAGAAAAAATTGCAGCCATTTATATTTTCTGCAGAACATCTAAGGCTGTGGGATGAGGCTCTGTGGCCCATAGAAGAGCTGGTGTGCTGGAAAAGGCCTTTATTGACTAATAATTTGTGGACTGTGGTCCTTCTCATTAGACTCTCTTAAACTCAGTTTAAAATGAAGATGCATTTTAGTGCATCTAGAGATACAAACCTAGCTATATTATTTCTTTTAGAGCTTTATGGCATTCAGGAAAGAAGAATCAAATTATAACTTTTATTTTGATAACACATTCACAAAGTCATCCTGACCTCAGCACCAGGATCAGCTTTGTAATATCAAAATCCAAAATGTAGCAGGCTGCCCCCTCAAAATTGAACTAATAATGAGATAAAGCATTGCTTCTGCTGGTCTGGATATTTTGGGATCACAGCAGAAAAAGAAAGAAGGAGTTTTGAAGAAAGTTGGGTGATAACTGGAAGATGTGGGATTAAACTAAGCAAGAGGCAAGGGGGAGGGGACAGGTTTTTGATAAGTGGAAGATTAATTAATTAACACAACATGTGTTGTGCTAATTTCTTGAGTTGTTGGATAGCAAAAGGCCAAGATGATGAAAATTGCGGTAGGGACATCGTGGTGGCATGATTGCTGACATTTGTGGTGGGTTTGTAAGCAGAATGTAAGGCAGGAGTTATGGCCAGTCCAGTACAGAGTAAATTCTTTGGAAATCAGCTGTCCTGGAGCATACGCATTAAAGCCTCAAGTTTGAGTTAAACAACGTGTTAAATAAATTTGGTATACGCTGAAATAGAGCTGTTTGGGTATTCTGTACAGCGTTATGTAGTTAATGAGAATGTATTAGTGTCATTAAATACAAAAACTCTGCAGGTTTTCTTGTGCTGAATCCTTGCTTATATTTCATTTTATACAGAGCAGCGAAACCAGGCTGACCCACAAGGCTGTATTCAGTGATAGTGCTACTGTTTTCTCTCCAGAAGATACCACCTCCTGGCACTGCTAAAAGTACTGCTGATGGTGTTAGATGCCATGAAGTTACTAGATTTTTCCTCTGGGTGACTGGGCTCTATGAGCTGCCATGCTAGGGTGATCACAATGCCCCCCTTGCCCAGTGCTCACTGTCTTCACCTCATCCTCCCAGCCTGAAGAGGAGCCTTTGGCCTTCAGGTTTACTGAGAGATGGAAGTATATAAAACAAACTATGTAATTCAGTAACTCTCACCTTAGGGTGTCCAGCATTTGATCCTTAGTTGACTAAATGGTGGCACTCATGCAGGAGAGATAAGTAAAGAGGAGTTTATTTATGCTTCAAGTACCCATATGTGGTATTTTGGGGACATGCAAGACTCTCCAAAGCTCTGAACTGGGACAGTTAAAGCCTTTAATTGCTCTTGGTTTGGAGTTTTCTTCAACCATAAGTGTACAGTACTTTCTTCTCTTAAAATTGACTTGCTTTAAGCTTTGGTTAAGCTGAATCACTAGAGGGATAATAAATTTAATATTATAGACTTGTCAGCGTGTTGGTTTTCTTTATGTTGGAAAGTGTTCTTTTGTGTGTGGAAGGAAGTTGCTTTTTCTGCAGAAATGTGAAAAAGGTTGGAAGTTCTGAAATGATTATAGGAATCTCCAGAAAGTAGCAGGTAGTTGTTTATTCTTCTGAATGTGTAGCATAGATGTCCTGTGTGATTTTCCTGGAATGCAGCCTTTTATTTTTCGTCTTGGTTTGATTGTTTAGGACCAACTTCTTTACTGCTGTGCTTCATTTCAGTGTAGAAGAGCTCTGTTGAAAAGTTGAGATTTATCTTTTCATATGTATTGTACAGCTATTGAAGTTTATGATCATCTTTACAGGGAAAAGGTGGTATGCATAGTAAAAATGACTGACTTTTTAAACTGCACCTCATTTTGGTTGTCTGAGCACTTTTTAGAATGTACCTAGTACAGAGCCACTCTGTGTTTTACTTGAATAAATGGGAATGACATCTGGTTGGGCAGTGAAAAACTTCTCTGGAGTATGTGCTTGGGATCTGGCAGATTTCTATGGATAGTATTTTACTCTAGTGTTGGTAGGGATAACATGGGTGATGTATTATTTTTTTCTTCAAAATGTGGTGTTATATCATTTGCAATTCTAAATAACAGCAAAAAATAGAGATACCTGATGGATCTGACGCTGTGTGTTGGAAACTCTTCCCTTGAGGGAATGTACAGAATTTGGCTCAAGATGAAACTTCACAGACGATGCCTCTCACCAGTAAGATCCCCAGGTTGTGGGAGTGGATCAGATGTGTGTGGCTATTGTCCATATAATCGTTGATCATGGGGATGTAACACAACCTCAGCTGTATTTTACAAGCTATTTCAAGCAACAGCACTTACCTGGTGGCTTGCTTACATTGCCTTTTCATTTGAAACCACTATAATGGGATGTACCCGGTAGCTCTGTTTTCTGTATTTTAAAGAGTTTGAATTTATTACCACTTTTCGAGTTCATTTTCACTTGGTCATCTGAATTTCTGTGGCTAGATTAGTTTTGAGACTTCCAGACCGTGCTGTACTTTAATGTACTAGTGACAGCTGGAGGTTGTTAAACTGTCATTATTGCAAGCTGATCAGGATCAATGTATAATAAATCCTTCCTAAATGAAATGTGATAACTTTGTGGAAAGTAGTTTGCTTTAGCTGCTGGTTTTGCTTTGGAAATATCTACTGTCTTCTGTAAACCAGAAGGTTCAAGTAGTAGGCATCAATATTAATTATCAATGGTGGTTGTGAGGGGAAAAATAGGAAAACAGTGCATTTTAGAATTTCTGAAACTGTTGGAAAAATTTGTGTTGCAGCAAATGTAAATAATGTTCTGTCATTATAAATACTGTCGGAAGTCTAAAAGCCAAGTTTATTTTGTGTGTGTGAATGGATACAAATAAGTGTGCTCTATGAAAACTCAGTGAAGCAACATGAAATGTGGTTTTGAAATGTTGATTCCAGTCTTCAAGCTGAATACAATTGGTGTTCTTGAATTGCATGCTTGAGGAAAAAAAGGAAGGCTGTTAATAAAAATAATAAAACCCCAAGTTCTTTCAGTTTCATTGCACCAAACTGTATGCTTAGCCTGAGATCAGAGCCTTCGTGCACTGTTTGAGCGTAGTAACCACTAGAAGATTTTTCTCCGATCACGTGTGTTGCACAGCACTGGTAAGTGGTGAAGTGTTACTGCTCCGACAGTGTCAGCGCTGGGTGATGCTGTAGTGCCTGTCCCTTGCAGCGAGCTGGCACGTGCCAGCTGGGCAGCTTGGATTAATGAAATGCCAAGATGATGTTGCAGTGTTCTGTGGAAGTGCGAAATAGAGAAAGCATCGTAGGCTCCTGCTTAAAGAGGAACAGGGTGGGGGGTTTTGTTAGGTGTGGCGTGGTTCTAAATCCAAGCACTAATTGCTGGCATTTTGAAAACTTTGGGAATTTTCACTTCTCTCAGAGGAAAGGAACTGGGACCTTATGGAGAGAAGTGGAGATGAAAGTCAGCTGATATATTTCACATAAACTATTCACTTTTTTTATAGAAAGAGAAACGCAATCACTACAGTTTACTATGAGAAATGAACGTAAATTCCAGAAATCTTACCTTCTGGAGGAAAAGAAAAAATTTGAGCCAATATTATCATAATGAAATCCTGTTAAAAAATCAAGTTGGAGCTAGTTTTTCTCATTGGCGAGGAACTTCACTATTTTTTCTTCCCATTCAGTTTTTTTTTTAATATGTGTGTGTTTGAGGATGAAATTATGTTAAACTTTTGATCTTTCTAAGCTTTTCAAATGCAGGCATATTTCCAGAGATTTGTGCTGCTCAGTTAACTGCATGAGTGGGGTAACTGGGCAAAGTTGCTTACCTGGGGGCTAAGCAGGTTTTCAGGCTTGGCTGAAATGGATGCTGTGTCTTAATAGACCAACTGCCCTTTGCTCTTGCTGCTGGGATGTCTATGACCAGGATTTTCTTCTGCTGCTATTCGAGGAATGGACTGATACTGGAGAACACCATACAGTGTGTTTGGGTAGCCATGAAGTGAAAAGAAGGTTGTGTGGGCTGTTCGAGGACATCCAGAGGCAGTAATCTATAAATAATTGCTGGGTGAGGTTCAAACTGGTGTTTTCAAGTTAAAAAAGATTTTTTTAATCTGAGTCTGTTAAGGAGCTCTCCCTCTTCTTTTCATACGGATTCAGTCTGTAGTTGTTAAACGTGTTATCCCCGGAGCTGGTGAGGAGGGGAGTACAGCCAGTTAGGACAGTTCCTGCTCAGCCACTCCAGACAGCCGGCCTGCTTGTGCTTGTGCTCTGTTGTGTCTTGGTGGTTATGTGCATTATGTCCTGTGATCTCCTGATGGAGCAAGAGGATATAGAGGGAAAGGATCCCTTGTAGTTTGTAACATCCCCAGTGGTTCAGCAGAACATCTGGGCTGTATTTCAAGGGAAATCCTATGCCATTACTAAATTTAAAACAATCAGATGAGACAGCCTTCTGGGTATTAGGGTACTGGAAGTAAAATCTTTGAAACAGTGGAGTATTTTCATAATTTCATTGCTACTGATCTGGAGAAGAGATTCAGGTAGCAGATTGGTGATTGGGTTTGAGGACTTGCGTCCCTTCACCTCCTGGCTTCATTGTGTGGTTTAACAGTTGCCATCTCAAACTCTTCCTTTTTGGTGTCTTTGTAACATGGAATAAATATGTATGGGCTTGTTCTGCTTGCAGCTTAAGATCTGCAGTAATGATTTCCTCCCAGAAAGGGACCACTGTTGACTGGGGATGCTAAAGCTTATAGGGAGCTGTTTCTTTGAGGTTAGCTTTACTTCTGATCCTTTGAGCTCTAGTGAGGAGGAAAGGTGCATCCTGTTAGTACAGAAATCTGTGTTGCAGTAGAGAAAAGCAGAGGCAAAATGTTGGCGAAGGAGCCCAGACTGGATGTCCTAATCTTGTTGTAAAATAGTGAGTGTCAAACGAGTTTTTGCTGTTGTCTGTAGAACCGCAAATGCACAGATGTGAGTCTGTGTGAGATGAAAGCTGGTCTGGTGGAATGATACGTGTAGGTAGAGAAAAATCCTGATACCTGTGACTTGTGATTTTAGGAGAAAGGTATTTATTAAAGTCAGTGGTTTCTTTGTGAATCTTGCTCGGGGTTGAAGGCGACTGAGTGGAAAATGGATGGCTCCTGCCAGTAGTTTGAACAGTTGACCAGACTACTTCAAACAAGTTTTTTTGAAAATGCTGGTGTTAAACCAAATGATGATAGTGACCTTAGTTGAAAGCTGCACTATGATTGTCTTTGCCTAAAGCTTTGCTAATTTTTACTGAGTGCTGGTTTTGTCCTGCCACCATCACTGGAGCACCTGAGTGCCATGCACTGGCGTATTAAATGACATTGTTAACATTTGTCCAGGGTAGATTGCAGACTGGGATGTCCGAGGGATTAAATGTTGTGCAATAAAAGCTCATCTCTTTGAGTTACATAGATTCACCCTGCAAGTATGAGGAAGCCATGGGGTACTTGGGTACTAAAAAGTCAAAGCGAGTATTCCCTTATTTTCCAGACTCAGAAGAAGCTTCTCTATGAAATATTCCCATTTAAAGCTCTAGCCTTCAAACTGTCCAGTCTCTGTAATATATTGATGCTTGAAGGCTTATCTTCTAATTCAGTTTTGAGAATTATAGATGTTCCTCAAACAGAAGTGTCTGCAGTTTAATGTGTAATAAAATTTAGTTATCCCCTGGTTGCGGGATGATGTTACCGTCTTTTGGAAGCCAGTACGGCAAAGCACGGGGGCTTTGTGGCTCCCGTGGGCGAGCAGGGGGGGCTTTGCCAGTGCTTTCACCGCGTGGGGCGACTCTGCGGCGCGAGGCGGTGGCTGCGGCGCTGGCGGGTCGGAGGTCCCTGTCCCTGTGCGGGGCTGTGAGCGGCGGTCCAGGGAGGGGACAACAGGCCTGGCCCTTTGTAGAAACCTGACGCAGCGGCGCGCACCGAGGCAGAGGGAAGGGGTCCTGCGGGGGGAGCGGGAGCAGCGGGGAGAGCCTAGTAGAAATAGGTGAATTCAAGAGCCGAGGGACGGTGGCGGGGCGAGGTGGGCCGCAGTCGGCGCCCGGCTGCGCGGAGGTACCGCGCTCCTCTGTGCCCGCCTCGCCCGGGGCGGGAGGGGCCGCGGAGCGCCAGTAGCCGCGGCCCCGCCCCGCCCGCGCATGCCTCCGCTCCGGCACACCGGGGGCGCACGGGGTCCAGGTCGGGCCGTCTGACGCTGTGCTCTACCCGCAGATGGCCGCGTGCGTGTCCCGGGTGGAGCTGTCCGTGTCCTGCCGGAGCCTCCTCGACAGGGACCTGGGCTCCAGGTCGGACCACCTCTGCGTCCTGCTGCAGGACGCGGGGCGGTGTCCGGTAGGTTGAGGTAAGAGCTGCCAGTGGGTGTAAACAAGTCTCCCTCTTTCCATCCCATAGGTTTTCCTGGCAGGTGCATGACATACTTAATTCAGATTTACAATTAGTGAGCAGTCCCATTGCCCACAGTCAAACCTTCAGTGGTTTCATTAATTGCTGACTTGTTTGCTCAGAGTTGCATCAGGAGGCTCATTTGCTTGTTATGGTATGACTTGCCCTAGAGTACACACTCCGAAATACATTGTTTCAGCAGTCTTTTCCCCCTAATTCTCGGAATTTTCCCCTACAGTAGTGTTTATTTTTCAATGCCATTTCCTTTCTTGGTGAGCCATCGGTCAGCCTGGTTTGTCACTGAGCACGAGGCATGGTCCAGGGTGTGTAGCCTTGCTGGTGCCTGTGTTCATCTGGTGCAGGTAAAAAGCTGTATGGGAGAATATGGGCTTCTTACTCATTGTCAACAGCTTTGCTCCTGTGTTTGTGCAGCTAGATCGCACGGAAAAGGTCAAGAACTGCCAAGACCCTGAATTCTGCGAGAAACTGGTTGTGGACTACTATTTTGAGAAAATGCAGAAGCTGAAATTCAGCGCGTATGATATTGATAACAAATCTTTTGATTTAAATGATGTTGACTACATGGGAGGGATTGAGTGCGCACTGGGACAGGTATGTGTAGATGTGTTAAGTGATGTACAAAAGAGCAGTGAGAGTTGGTTTTATTATGAAACATGAAGTGAAAATCTGCTTTGTCAAAGGCTTCAACATATTCAAATTTGAAAACACTGTTAAACATGTTTGTTTGTGTTACCAGTGAACGTGGTTAGAAAAATCATTATGTGGATCATAAAGCAAAGGTTAGAAATACACGTGTTTTGTAATTAATTGCTTAACTTAGGAGGCATTTGTAGCACTAAAGGCAGTCTGGGTGTGAGGAAGCATGGTGCTTGGAGGGCTCTCATGGAGTTTCCTTTGCACAAAGTGACCATCAGGTGGTAAATTGGGGGAAATAAGGCTACTTGAGATTCTATGTTCATTTCCTGAGAAGGGTTTTGTATAGCTAGGTAGGAGAAGAAAAGTGGGATTCATATTATTAAGGAAAGACTCGATAAATTAAGTAGTATTTTCTGGTTTTAGTAGCTTTTTGGCTGCTTGTGATGACAATGCCTCTTGTGTCTAAGAGGCAGCAAAAATAGGAAGTTAAATTTAAGTTTGGAGACATGTTTGTGGGCACTGTTTCCTGGATAGTGAGAGAAGATGATTTTCAGACTGTTCAGGAGCACAAACTGATGGCTGTTGGAAACACATTTAAATATTTTTAGAACTTTTATGAGAGTTTGAAAACTTTGCACCTGAAGAGTAATTCTTTGCTCTGTGTCTAACTTGATATTTTTAATATCTGTCTTCTGACCTTAGGTTGTGTCCAGCTCAGTGTTCACCTGACTGCTGGAATTGAAGCAGGGACGGCCAGCAGGAAAGGGCACTATTACCGTAGATAAGGTTCTTGTATGAAAAAACTCTCTCAATATGTTGTCTGGGATAAAGTGGCTTTTCTGGTTTCCTCTCAGTATATCTTCAAATGCCACAGGTATACAGGAGAGAAATATTTAAAAGAAACTACAGGTTTTTTTTATGGACAAAGTATAAACAAAACTCTGTGATTTCTTGTTTACTTTTTTCCCCCCCTAAATTTCCATGGCACGGATTTCAGCAAAGGAGATAAAAGATACCAGGGTTGTGTACTTGGAAATTGAAGCCCAAAACTTGAACAAAAAGGTATTGATTTTTAAAAAAATTATATTCCATGCTTCTCTAGTAGTCACATTTTGTGCCTTTTGGCCAGGAATCTCTTTGTGTTTGCAGACATTCAGCTAAGCCGGTAATCTGTTTTGTGTTATTTACAATGGAGTAAATTGGAGATACAATTGCATGTTGAAGTCCACAGTGTCAAACCAGAAACCCAACTGCCAGGTTTAGGTTTCGAGGTGTTATTTTGGCTTTGGAACATTCTATATATTAATACAGATCAGTTACATAATTGTCTCCAGTGAGTACTGTAGCTGTGAACTGATATTTCTGTATTTTTGTTACTGAAGAAAAAGTGGAAATTTAGGTGTTCAGCTCAATGTTATCTTAAGCCAAAGACCGGTACAGGGATTTAGTGACCTAACTCTTAGTTAGCAAAAGAATGTGATTTATAGGGACAAAAATGGTCTGAGGAGGAGGACTTAGAACTGGAGGTGATAAATGCTGATGACTTATAGAGTGCAGCAGTTTTAAAAAGGAAAAATAAAAGTGAGGAAAGAAAACAGATGTATAGTTTGTTTGACTTTGTTCTTTGTTTGAAGTATTGTCTACTAATTAGTTAATTCTTTGCTCATTTTGGTAAAATACAGAGGAGGCTGATTACTTCTGGGTTTTTGTTTGCAGGATTTCTTAGGTAAATCAGATCCATTTCTGGAGTTCTACAAGCAGAGCGATGCTGGAACATGGCAGCTGGTGTACAGATCAGAGGTAGTATTTCCACACAATGTTTTCCTTGAGTTGATCAGACAGCTCACTCTTACTAAAAGTAAGAGTCCCACTCCTGGTCATGCTTTGCACCAGTTTTGCAGAGGAAGTATCCTGTAAAAAGGTATTCTGCTCACTACGGCTACAGCAAGTTGTTTATTTGCTGCCTGGTGACTGGATGGAGCTACCTGAGTGAGGAGTCTGACCATGGACAGCAAGTGAGAAGAGGGTCTCTCTTCCTGTTTGATGGTGTTGAGCTTGGCTGTAAAATTTAACTTTACCCAGAGCATGAGGCTTTTATTTCTTACAGAGCTGTTGCTTGGCCATTGATACATGCCAGGGTTGAACTGGTTGAGGCTGCTCTTAGCGTGCCATGAAGAGCCCTCATGTCATCATTCCTAGGGAGTTGCGCACTGTATTCCTCATGTGACATTATGCTGTCATTTTTTTAAGGTGATCAAGAACAACTTAAATCCATGCTGGAGGAAGTTCAGTGTTCCCTTGCAAACTTCCTGTGGTGGATATTTTAATAAACCTGTCAAGGTAGAGCCTTTAGAAATTCTCTTTGTTGTTCCAAGTCATCCATTCTCTGTTGATGCTAACTGTGAGTTACCAGGTTGTCTAGTATGTTTAAGTTATTAGATTGCCTTTCTAGAATTGTAGTGTGGCTGATAAGTGATTATATGTCTGTTTTAAAACATTATGAGTTGTCAAATTGAGAAGTCAGGAAATACAGAAGTGACACAATTTCCAGTTATTAGTCATAAGAAGAATTATAGCGGATTTTTTTCACTATTCTGGCCAGGGTTTCAAGTTGAGCTTTGGTGGTAGTGTCTTGTTTGGTTGGGTGGTTGGTTGTTTTGGGTTTTTTTCATTGCGGCTTTCTAGCACTGTTTCTACGTTAACTGAGAAACTTGCAGATGTTGGACAAACTTGAGTGCCTTGGGATACTGACACAGAGAGAACTTTGAGTCATCTGTCAGATTTATCCATTCATGAGACTGGAAGCTTTTCCCAACTCTTTTTCTATCTGTTTCAAGTAGTGAGATAGATAGTTTTGAGTCGGAACTGCGTTCCTCTGTGGTCTTGTATATGATAACTAATTCTCTGTGGTCCTGGCTTGTGCAGGTGTAGCAGAACAACTACATCTTTTAATATGTTTCTACAAAAGAAAATCTGATAACAATTTAATATGTTAATTTTTCTTCTAAGGAATGCATTGATAATTTAAAGGCATTTAAATCCATAGATAGTTCTGTGTGAATATAATTTCTCACTACTTATCTTAACACCTAAATGCTTTACATTTGCAGAATTTTACTGCTTCATCCTGTCTCTGAAGAAATCTCATGCTGAAAGCTTGATATGGAAGATTTAGCAAAAAGCTTGCATGCTAATGTTGTTCTTTGTGCAGTATGGCAGGTCCTAAGAATTACTGAGATTATTAACCTGGAGATAGGTGTTCAGGTGTTGTCTTGGTTTAAAAGACAGGTGTCTGCCAAGGAAGGTGGGAACCTTCCTGGGATGGAAAATATGACTCCTTTTCTCTTCAAATTATTATAACTTTGAAATTATGGGGCTTTCAGGCACAGATACGGGAAAAGGAATAACAGTTCTTTACTAGTGTGTGCATGTATAACAAGGCAAACAAACAACAGCACCGGCAGCAACAACAAACAAACCCCGAGACCCAGTGAGAGCCTTCTCTCGGCTGCAGGCACCTTCCCCTTTGGTGCAGTTCCGGTCACAGCCGGCAGGGGCGCTGGTGGCTCCCGGCCGGGCAGGGCGGCTGCGATGATTCCCCCGCGGCTGCAGGGGGCGCTGGGGCGCGAGCGCGGCCGCCTCTCTCCGCTCGGTAATGGCGGGCGGGCTGGCAGGAGAGAGAGAGAAGGGGCTTCCTTGGCAAACTCATGGGAAGCG
Source organism: Cnemophilus loriae (assembly GCA_013397755.1). Taxonomy (NCBI): domain Eukaryota; kingdom Metazoa; phylum Chordata; class Aves; order Passeriformes; family Corvidae; genus Cnemophilus; species Cnemophilus loriae. The sequence goes on from VZTF01002190.1 coordinate 90,478, forward strand.
GCCAGTCCCAGTGGGTGTCTGCCACTCTGGGTGACGAGCTGCACTGTAGCAGAAACCTCAGAACACAGGGCTGGAACAGCATGTGATAAATGAGTGAATAATAAATGTTGGCTTTCACATATATGAATTTAACATTTACCAGTAATAATGTACTCTGTAGAAATAGTGTTAAGGTAGAATATAGTTAAGAAGAAGGTTAGAGTGAATTGCAATATGTTGGGAAAAGTAGTAATAAATACGCGGTAATAAATGTCTTTAAGCTGATAAACCACAGAGCCGGAGATCAGAACATCTTAAAGACACAAAGAATATAAACCACAAGCATCCCAGGAATTCTGTTATCTTATCAAAACTCACACCTCCCAAAGAAACTGTCAAGGGGATTTCTGCCTTCGATGATCCAGAGGGACTGAGATGGAGACGTGCTGGCGGAAGGGGGCAGGGATCGGGGAAGTGGGGAATGGAGTGAAGTGTAAATTATTTTCTGGGCTTAATGAATATGTAACAGTTTGAAAAAGTTCTTGACTTAAGTTCACTGTAAAACCAATGAAACCGCGCCTCTGGCAAAATTGCTAAGCGCCCTGCGCTGTGTTTTGCCTTTGTTCTACTAATAAATATTCAATATTATGCTGCTAAAATTTCAGCTCGTGGTTTTACTTATCTCAAGCAGAAGTGAGCAGACCCCGGGTGGCAAACAAAGTGTAGCAAAAAACCCAAAGCTGTGGCAGGAGCTGTGGGGATCTGGGCAGACGTGGGGTGTCGAGTTAAAGTACAGCAAAAACCCTGAATCAGCGGCAGAAAACAGCGGGGCTGGGCAGCGGCAGCCGGGCTCCCACAGCCAGCAGGGAGGTGCTCCCTCCAAAGAGGGAGAGGGGGTCCCGGGTTTCCCCTGAGGCAACCAAGCAGTTAGTGAGGGTCTCTCCCAGTGAGGTCAGGTGTTGAAAAGGCCCCAGTTCAACAGCTGCTCTTAAGAGCAGAGGCTCACCGACGGTAAGGAGAAGCAGTGAAGGACAAAGCTCCACAGTGGTAGTGAATCCTCTGGGCAGCANGCCAGCAGGGAGGTGCTCCCTCCAAAGAGGGAGAGGGGGTCCCGGGTTTCCCCTGAGGCAACCAAGCAGTTAGTGAGGGTCTCTCCCAGTGAGGTCAGGTGTTGAAAAGGCCCCAGTTCAACAGCTGCTCTTAAGAGCAGAGGCTCACCGACGGTAAGGAGAAGCAGTGAAGGACAAAGCTCCACAGTGGTAGTGAATCCTCTGGGCAGCAGCAGTCCAGCACCAAAACCACAGCCATCTGCCCTCCAATCCCAAGAGCGAGAGTGTGAGAGAGGGCTGAGCCCAGGCCCTGACAACCAGCCAAGTCTCACAGTGTCTCTGCACTTCCCAAAAGAAACGCCCCCAGCTACCAAGCTCACTCCCCAGCTAAGAGACTGCAGCCAACCTACATACACCGCTTTCCCCCTCCTCCCCATCTTGGCCCCATCTTTTGTCTCTCTTAAGTATTGTCGTTCTCATCTCTTAGGCAGCAAATGGGAGAAAAATTCCCTGAGAGAAAGAAGAAAAAGGAAAAATCCTAACCTCCAACAGGTGTGCTGGGCTTGTTGATAGGTGGCAGTGTTCTAAGTGGTGTTTGTGAGCTGTTATTGGTGGGGAATCAACAGTCTTAGGTCAGAAAGAAGTCATCTTGGTTCAAAAGTGTGCAGCAAAGCGTGTAGAAGAGGTGGCTAAGAGGTGCATCTTGTCATTCATTAGAACTGACATGGCATGGCATGGTTTACACATGCTGTTTTGTGGGGCTATTTTTGCTATAGCCCAAAAATATTTTTGTTGTTATTTTGTTTTGTTTGTTTTCTAGAAGCTTTCTATGCTTTGGAATCCACTTCAGAGTGACCTGCTTCTTCAAAGGATACCTTTTTGCTGCTAGTTCATTTAAGCCAAAATTCTTGATGCATGTGCAAATAATCTATGAAATTCACCAACTCACCTGTGAAAAAGGATTAAACTGTTCTTGTCCTTAACAAGCTGGGGAAGTTAATCAGGGGAATCTAGACGAACAGGCAGGAGTTTCACTAAAAACACTAAAGTATATAATATTGCACTGCTTTTTTATTTTTCATTTGGAATTTGTTCCTTGAAACCTCTTGTTTGAGGCTTCCAAAAATTCACCTAGGAGCAATTATGCATGAAATGCTAGTAGTCAGTGAAGGGAGAACTTGAACTTCAGCACAGCGGAAACAGTCATTTTGGTGTATCCCCTAAACAAGAACTTTGCCAGCTGTGTATGAGGACTACATGTTAAATATGTGTGTGAACATAAATCTTTTGATCAAATGCTACCTAGTATTATGGTAATTTTTTCTTGATTGTGATGCAGAGTGATTTTCTCCTTGTTCTGTGTTAAGAACAGCTCATATTTGTGACGCAGCCTAATCTTTGTGACAGTTTTGTGAAAAATAAGTGAAAGCAGCGGCTCACCCCCATAGTTATTTAAATGGAAACGGCAAATGTAGCAAATAGAAGTAGCAAAATAGAAATTTGTGGTTGTTGGTATTCACAGGTTTTGTGGCATATACGCAAAGGCAAAATAATTTTCTGTGGATTTTGAAAGTTCCCCCTGTAGATGAAAGGGGCCTTTTCCTTGCTGACTGTATTCCATGGCTCGTAATGAGTATTGGACAGTTCATTTGCAAAGAAATAATCAATAAATAACTCTGTACAATGTCCTGCAGTACTGGAGGGTTTTGTTTGCAGCAACACCACTCTTTGGGCTGCCTGCAGTGAACCTTGGCCAGTCTTAGGAAAAAACCCTTGTAAAAAGAGGTTTGTTTTAAGCCATACCATGTTGTGAACGAATAACAAAACTGGTCCTTGGCAGGGCTATGAGGGGAGTGAGAGCAGGAAGGAGGGGAGAGGAGATGTGTGGAGGTGGCAGCTGCTGAATTCCCTGCAGCTCTGTCCTGGCACGAAGAAGACACTTCACTGAGAGTCTGCACCCTGGCTTCTGCACAAGAGCCTCCTTCCTTGGCCTTCCTGGCATGATCCAGTTGCTTTTGGGTGATGTGCAAACATCAGAAATGTTGGGAGAAGCCGAGTGAAGTTCAGGCAGGAGCAGTGGGAGTTGCTTCATGGTGGAGTGTCTAGAAGAGAAGAGCAGAAGTGGGGTGGAAAGGATGGAGGAGGAGAAGGGAGACAGAACAGTCTCTGTGGTAGCTTTTGCCATTAAGACACTGAAGGATACCATGGTGCTTCCCATTTAGGTGACTACATTAGGCCGTAATTCACCTGGCTGTTTGTACGGGTTTTCCACTGATACCAGTGGAAGATCCCTAGTAGATCTGAATAGTCCTAGAAGAACCCTGTGTCAAATTCAGATATCTAGCCATTGAATTTGACATCCTTATCAAGGTGTTCCCTATGGGTTCCTCTTGTCCCATTGTCCTTAGGAGAAAGCTGTCACTGTGGTTTATACTGGAGTAGCATAAATGTCTTGATTACTAAAGGCAGATCTGAGAGAGTTCCTGAATCTGTGTGGCACGTGAGAGGAGGAGGAGGAGCAGGAGGAGGAGCAGGAGGAGCAGGCAGCTGCTAACAAGTGGCAGAAATACTTCTCACTGGTGATTTTGTGGAGAGCTATGATACCATGTTGCTGTAAGCCATAGTTATTAGAATATTTTTATTTGTAAATGCATTGCTCTTTTGCATTATCTAGTTCTGAAGCCTTCATGCTGACATAAAAATGATTGTTTATTAATAATTTATAATTTGGTTGGTATAAGATGCAGAAAGAGACAGACTTACTGTTCCACAGAAATTAGAATTTCCTTGTAAAATGATGCTATTTTTGGACAGAAAAAAAGAGCATAGCTTAGATAACAAAGTTTTAATTGCTTGTTCCCATTACCCCAGTTACATATCTTGTCCTGAATGGTGTCACATTTACACATCTGGGCTGTGAAATGCTGGGGTTTTTTTACATTTCTTTAAAAATTTTATTTACTTACTCTCTTACATTCAAACCAGGGAAAGATTTTATTTAAAATTTTCACCATGCATACTTAAATGGGTGAGGGAGTGAACATGCTTCTCTCTTGAGATTCACTCTGGCTGTGTCTTTGCTCCCAGGTTTCAGTTAGTGATATGGCCAACATGCCCAGTCCTGATGGCATGAGGGAGTTCACCAGCATCGATGCAGAGCTGTCAGACAGGAGATGGGGCAGTGAGCCATGGCCGGTCTCCCTAACGCAGGACGCCTGCCCATTGCCTGCTCCCTCCTCCTTTCAGGTGCAGTGTGCAGATCATGGCAGCGACGGCTCACATGACTTGATTGGCACTTTGGAAATGACCCTGGTGCAGATGCAAACAGCCGGTGCCGGGTCTCTGGTGAGCTTCCTCAGCCCCTGCTAACTTAGTCCAGAATTCAGGCTTTCAAACCCTCTTTTTAATATTTACCTCAGATGTACACTTTTAGTTGTTGCCTCCAAATGTGTGTTTTTGTCTGTGTTTTTGTATTACTAAGCCAACATTTGGAAAGAATAAAAATCGGTGTGGGAATTATATTTCTTTGTTTTCTTTGGGTTCTGTTACCATTCCAATTTCTAAAAATATCCTTGAGCCTGTTATCTGCTGGCCCTGTTGTCCGCTGAGCTGCTTTTCCCAGCAGTTAAGCTTGCTTTGGCCTCTGTTGAATCAAGTGAAAATAAAAGTGCTTGTGGTGCTGTAACAGAGGAGTCCAGAAGCACAGCTTGTCTCAGATATTGTTTGTGCTGGAGCTGGTCACCCCCCTGAGCACTCTGGTCACCTTGCCACCTAACAGAGAGCAACAGTCCTTCCAAGGGGCACTTTGTCTTAGTCATCCAGTCTAGAGTAAGTTGAGTCACATTCTGGTGGTGCTGTTTTTGGTTTGTTTTCTGCAGTGAAAACCTCACATCTCATTCCCCTGGAGATGTCCCACCTGAATTGAGGCAGATGTATTCACACACAGGATGTAGCCCAGGACTACTCCAGTTGCCAGCCAGCTTGATTGGTCATAATCCAAAAGTGTATGGAAGGTTCTTGCCTTTTTTCTAGCCCTTGTGAATTCAGAACCAATGTGAGTGAATCCAAGCAGGGAAACACTGCCACTGGGAACCTATGGCCTGGGCTTTTTTGGCCTCCCCACCCCAAGATTTTTGCCTCTTCTGCCCAGTGCTGGTGGCAAAAGCACCCCATTTAGCTTATCACATAACAGCCAAAGTAGTTGCAGACCTTTTAAAATTAATTTTTTAAATTCTGCTGGGTATTTTGGTAACTCTGAAATTGTGGGATATGTGACACTGTCTGTTTCAATAATTTGCTCTCCTGTGAAGGCAGATATTTTGGAACTTGCTGCTTCTGTGCTTGCTTTCTGTAGGTGGAGTATGAATGCATTCATCCTGAGAAAAAACAAAAGAAAAAGAACTACAGAAACTCTGGCATTATTAGGATAAAATCCTGCAAGGTAGGAAGATTTTTGTTGGGTTTTTTTGCTTTTTTATTTTCTGATCGTAGTGAAATGAGTAGGTGTAACACTGTCTGTCCGTTCCACTAGATCGAGACAGAATATTCGTTTCTGGATTATGTGATGGGAGGCTGCCAGATTAACTTTACGGTGAGTTGTTCCCCACTGCTTGTATTGGTAGATGACGGGACAAAAGCAGTGAGGTTGTGTTTAGTACTTTTACTGGCAGCATGAGTGACTGCAAATGCAGTGTGAATTTGTAGTGATGAAGTCTGCAAAACACTTTTTACTTTTTGCGATCAAGTAGCACTTTAATGGAGCTAGGGCTTCTTAAACTTCTTTTGAGAAATTGGTTCAGTCTGTCAGTGGAAAGGATTGCTACAGCTTGGAGATACCTGTACCCAAGTGCGAAAAGGGGTGCAGGCTTGTTTACCTGTCCCTGTGTAGGGCTGCTGGGTGCCTGGGAGGAAAGGAATTGTGTGGACCTGAGCTAACCCCTTGTTTCTGGATATAATTAATCCTTCTCAATTGTTTGTGCTGACGTATCAGTGACTTGCTGCCATCATGTTGCCTGATCAGGTAGACTTCACTGCCTCCAATGGAGATCCCAAGTCACCAGATTCTCTTCACTACATTAGCCGAGATGGAATAAATGAGTACCTGATTGCCATCTGGAGTGTGGGAAGTATAGTACAGGATTATGACATGTATGTAATGATCTTGACTGATCTAGTCACCATGTCAAAAATGTGTCACAGCTTGTTCTAGCCCTGCACTGTTTTAATGATTGAGGGGCTGCTTTTCTTTGGGAGATCCCTTTAGGAGCTGCTACTGTTTCCTCTTGCTTCTGTTAGTGCTAGGGAGGGCAATGGCAGCCCTTCATAATTTGGCATATTTGCTTGGCTTATCCCTTCTGAGTCCCTTGGTGCTTCAGCTGGGCACTGATCCCTTGTTGCAGATGACGCATTGCAAACATGAATGCCCTCTTTGGTTCAATAGGAATGGGAACATGTTTGTCTGCTTTCTCCTGTAGCCAGGCTGGGATTGGTCTGGCTTTTCTCCTGCTACTTTGAAATCTCCTGAGAGTCCTGTGGGGTGCTGCACTGAAAGAAATTATCTAACTCTCAAGCCCAAGCCTGAAACCATTGGATACCTGGTGCCAGGCCATGGGCAGCTAAATGATGTACCAATTCCTTATGGCAGGAATTCTGCCTTGATCTCCAGCTACTTTTGGTGAATAAAACCTAAGAGCGAGTTATTACAGAATTGCTCTTTCTCATTTTTTGTTGTTGCCCTTTCTTTCCAGGTACAAGCTGTTTCCTGCATTTGGGTTTGGAGCTCATGTTCCTCCTAGCTGGCAGGTAGGGCCTTCACAATGCTGGGCCCTTGCTCTGTCCATGTCTGCGTTCCCTAATTGTTTGTCATGTCCCATTTCCCAAGGTATCTCATGAGTTTGCTTTGAACTTCAACCCCAGCAACTCTTATTGCCAAGGTGAGGACACTTCTTTATTAATAATGTCACTGAGAGGGGGAGATGCTTGAAGTGCTGTGTTTATTTCATAAATAGTGAAAATCAAATGCAGCACCAAGACGTGGGGCAAGCATAGATTTACTCCCACCTTGATGCTGACGAAAGCACATCTATGTTGATACAGATTTCTGTGCAAGCTCCATAAGCTCCAGTGAAGGGGTCTAGATTTAATTGTCAATCTGTACTAAAATTTTCTTTGCTTCATCTTGGTTACTTCTGCTAGGTTACAGGTGGCAGTAGATTCAGCTGAGTCCTGTGCCTGTGCTTGTTAGGATTCCAGAGCCACCATCTGCTGAGGCTGTTAGAAACCAGGGTTACTTCACTAGCGATGTGGATATATGTGGATATGTTTGATTGCTCTCTTTTAAGTTTGTCTTAAAAGCTTGATTTTTTTCATAGCCATCTTTTTCAGTGGAGGTGGTTTCACGTTATATTGGGTTTATATGGCAAGATTTTGGTAGTGGGGGCTACAGGGGTGGTTTCTCTGACAAGCTGCCACAGGCTTCCCTGGTGTCTAATGGAGCCGATGCCAGCCAGCTCCAAGATAGACTCATCACTGGCAAAGGCCAAGCCCATCAGTGATGGTGGGATAGCAGATTGGAGAAGAGGGTAAAAACCCCTGTGTGGCAGCAATCAGAGGGAAGGAGTGAGAATATGTGGGAGTAGCAATACTGGAGACACCAAGGTTGGTAAAGAAGAAGGAGGAGGAACTGTTCCAAGCACTCAAGCAGAAATTCCCCTGCAGCCTGTGGTGAAGACCATGGTGAGACAGCTGTGCCTCTGCAGCCCATGGAGGTCCATGGGGGAGCAAATACCTACCACCAGCCCATGGATGCCCCATCCTGGAGCAGTCTATTCCTGAAGGAGTGCATCTTGTGAGAGGGACCTACATGGGCAGTTAATGAAGATCTGCAGCTTGTGGGAAGGACTCACACAGGAGAAGTTTATTGAGGATTGTCTTCTGTGGGAGTGACCCTATGCTGGGGCAGGGGAGGAGTGAGGAGTAACTTTCCTCTGAGTGAGGAAGGAGCAGCAGAGATGACATGTGAACTGACCACAGCCCCCGTTCTCTGTGCCACTGAGAGGGGAGGAGAAAGAGAATTCAAGAGTAAATTTGAGCCTGAGAAGAGGGGAGGTGAGGGGAAGATGTTTTTAAGATTTAGTTTTTACTTGTCTTTATCCTATTCTGATTTGATTGGTAACAAATTCAACTGATTTGCCCATGACAGCGGGTGCTGAGCAATCTCCCTTGTCCTTATCTTGACCCATGAGCCTTATTGTATTTTCTCTCCCCTGTCAAGCTGAAGAGTGGGGTGATAAATGGCTTCGGTGGGCATCTCATATCCAGCTAGGGTCACCTCACCACATTGCTGTATTTAAGGTCTGCTCCCAATGCTAGATTATGACCTTTAAGTACTAAGATCTCTCTCAGCATGCTGTCACACAGAATTGTTCTTGAACAAGCATTTTTCACTTAGTTTTTCTCTCTGGTCTTAGGCCAACAAAAAGTGGAATTAGAGATTCAGTGCTAAAATCCAAGCATTTCTTCTCAGTTCAGCATTGTCTGCCTCATTGGGATCTGGGTCTGTGGTCTTTCAGAGTCCTTGTGCAGCAGTTTTGAATGGTACCACGCTAAAACCTGATGGTGGACAATGTAAACAGCAGTGGCAAATGAAGCTGCATTGATACAAGCCAAGAACAGGCCAATTTAGATGGATCCATAGAAGAATATGTACCATTTAAAATAGGACTTTAAAAAAAATTTTGTTTAGTTAAGCTGAGAAAAGCTTTTTGCATTAAAAAACCTCTTAGAGATTGCTATTTCTGTTACAGAAATGGTTGAATCTTCAATCAAGGGTTGTTTTCTAACTTCTGCACAAAGAAAATGAAAAGCTAGTGTTCCCAAGAGCTTCTGACTTTGTCTAATTAGAACATAACCAATTAAACAAGGTAAATTGACAAGGTAGAAGGGACAAAGTAAACATAGTCTTCAGCATATCTTTGCTGGGTTATTTTTCCTGCAACTTCATAGAATCATAGAATGGTTTGAATTGGAAAGGACGTTAAAGACCATCTAGTTTCAAACCCCTGCCGTGGGCAGGGAGACCTTTCACTAGGCCAGGCTGCTCAGAGTTCTATCCAGCCTGGCCTTGAACACTTCCAAGGAAGAGGCAGCCACAACTACTCTGGGCAACTTGTTCCAGTGCCTCACCACCCTCACAGCAAATAATTTCCTCCTAATATCTAATCTAAACCTACCCTCAGTTTGCACCCATTCCTCTTTGTCCTGTCACTGCATGCTCTTGTAAAAAGTCCCTCTCCATCTTTCTTGTAAGCCCCCTTTAGGAACTGGAAGGCTGCAATTACTTCACCCCTAAGCCTCCTCATTTCCAGGCTGAACAAACTAAATTCTCTCAGCCTTTCCTCATAAGAGAGGTGCTCCATCCCTCTGATCGACTTGGTGGCCTCCTCTGGACTGGCTCCAACAGGTCCACGTCTGTCTGGCGCTGAGGGCTCCGGAGCCGGATGCAGCCCTGCAGCTGGGGCCTCACCTGCGGGGAGTAGAGGGGCGGAATCCCCTCCCTTGACCTGCTGCCCACACTTCTTTTGATGCAGCCCAGGACATGGTTGGTTTCTGGGTGCCAGCGTACACGGCCAGGTGTGTGCAGCCTCTAATCCACCCTCACGCCCAAATCCTTCTCAGCAGGGCTGCTCTCGATCTGTTCCTGCCCCAGTCTGGATCGATACCAGGACTGATACCCAGCCCAGGTGCAGTACCAGCATCTGGCTTTGTTAAACCTCGTGAGATTCCCATGGGTCACTTCTCAACCTTATCCAGGTCCCTCTGGATGGCCCTGTCCTTCAGGTGTGTCATCTGCAAACCTGCTGAGGGTACACTTGTTCCCTTCATGTATTAATGAAGGTAATAAATAACACTGGTCCCAATACGGACTCCTGAGGGACCCCACTTGTCACTGATGTCCATTGGGACTCTGAGCCGTTGAGCACTACCCTCTGGATGCGACTGTCCAACCACTTTCTTATCCATCTAACAGTCCGCTCATCGAATGCATCTCTCTCCGATTTAGAGAGAAGGATGTTGTGGGGGTCTGTGTCAAAGTCTTTACAGAAGTCCAGATAAATGACATCTGTGTCCCCTCCCTTGTCTACTGAGCTACGCCATCATACAAGGCCACTGTGTTGGTCAGGGAGGACTTGCCCTTGGTGAAGCCATGCTGGCTGTCCTGAATCACCTCCAAGTCCTTAGCGGAGCTTCCGGAAGGGTCTGTTCTGTGGTCTTCCCAGGCACAGGGATGAGGCTGACAGGCCGGTAGTTCCCAGGGTTCTCCTTTCTACCCTTTTAAAAGATGGGGACAGTGTTTCCCCTTTTCCAGTCACCTGGGACTTCACCTGACTGCCATGAATTTTCAAATATCATGGAGAGTGGCTTAGCAACTCCATCAGCCAATTCCCTCAGGCCTCTGGGATGCATCTTATTGGCTCCCATAGACTTAAGTATATTCAAGTTCCTCAGATGATCACACATCTGATCTTTACTTACAGTGGGAGGAATTTTGCTCCCCCAGTCCTCATCCTGATGTCCATCCACTGAAGAGGTGTGGAAGAGAGTTTACCATTGAAGACTGAGGCAAAAAAGCTATTGAGTACCTCAGCCTCCTCATCTGTTGTTACCACTTTTCCAATATTGTTGATTGGGGACTAACACCTTTGACTTTTCTTTTCTGGTTAATGGGGCTGTAGAAACCCTTCCTTCTACTCTTTGCCTACCTTGCCAGGTTCAGTTCCAGCTCCACCTTGGCTGTCNGGGATGCATCTTATTGGGTCCCATAGACTTAAGTATATTCAAGTACCTCAGATGATCACACATCTGATCTTTACTTACAGTGGGAGGAATTTTGCTCCCCCAGTCCTCATCCTGATGTCCATCCACTGAAGAGGTGTGGAAGAGAGTTTACCATTGAAGACTGAGGCAAAAAAGCTATTGAGTACCTCAGCCTCCTCATCTGTTGTTACCACTTTTCCAATATTGTTGATTGGGGACTAACACCTTTGACTTTTCTTTTCTGGTTAATGGGGCTGTAGAAACCCTTCCTTCTACTCTTTGCCTACCTTGCCAGGTTCAGTTCCAGCTCCACCTTGGCTGTCCCTGCACAACCGAACTTTATCTCTATAGTCGTCCTAGGTGACCTGCCTTAGCTTCAACTGTCTATGCATTTGCTTCTTTCCCTTGAGTTTGACCAGCAGTTCCCTACTCAGCTATGCTGGTCTCTTGCCTTCCTTGCCTGATTTCTTGCTCCTGGGATTGCTAGCTCTTGTGTTCTATGGAAGGCTTCCTTTAAAAACTGCCAAGCTCTGTTCTTCTCCCTTGTCCCCGAGGGCAGTCTTCTAGGGGATCCCACTATCTCCTTGAAGAGCTGGAAGTCTGCTTTCCTAACCTTCAGGGGCCTAACTTTACTCTTACCTGACCCATAGTCCTCAGGACTGCCAGTTCCACCAATGCATGATCACTGCAGTCCAGGCTGCCTCTGATCTTAACGTTCACGATTAGCTGCCTTGCGTTGGTGACCAACAGATCTGATAATGCATCCTCTCTGGCAGGGCTGTTGATTACCTGGGTCAAGAAGTTATCCTCCATGCATTCCAGGAGTCTCCTGGATTGCCTACAGCTCACTGTGCTACTTTCCCAGCAGATATCAGGACAGTTGAAGTCCCCCAGCAGGACAAGAGCCTGCGAGTGCAATGCCTCCTGTAGCTGGAGCAGAAAGGCTTCGCCAACAGGCCCTTGATCAGGCAGCCTGTAGTAGACCCCAACCATGAAGTTCCCTTTGTTGCCTTGGTCACTGGTTTTTACCCACAGGCTTTCTATCTGATTTTTACCCACATGGCTGTTCTTCAGAGACAGCTCTTCACACTTAATCTACCTCTTGGCATAGAGGGCAACCCCTCCACCCCTCCTTCCTCTCCTGTTCCTTTCTCACAGCCTGTAGCCATCAATAGCTGTACTCTAGTCACGAGATTCCCATGGGTGTCCCACCAAGTTTCAATAACAGCACAAGGTTGTCACTTTCTAGCAGCACAGTGGCTTCCAGGTCCTCCTGTTTGTTGCCTGTGCTCTGTGCACTGGTGTAAAGCACTTCAGCTGGGCTGTTGGCTGCGTCACCCTCCTAGAGGAACACTCATAATTTCTTTGAGATAATTTTCTGCTGTTTCCCTTTTGGCTTTCATTACCATAGGAGTCCCTGGCTTGTCTCCGTAAGTGTGCAAGTGTGTTCCAGTGGAACTCACACACATCAAAGTCAGTGGGGTATAGATACACTTCAGCTGGGCTTTTGATTTCACCCCCATTGCTGGCATGCCAGCCCTAGGCTCACGTCTGCCAAGCCTGGTCTTACTGCCTTCTCCCTTCAAACCTAGTTTAAAGCCTTCCCAATCAGCCCTGCCAACTCAAAAGCTAGAATCTTGAGCTTTGTGATGTAAAAGGCACAAAGACTGATGTGAAGAATGTAGAATGGGGAAGAAATGTGCAAATCTGATCTCTGCAGCTGTCCACTGTTTTCATCTCTGTGCTTCCTGTATTTCCTGTTACGCTGCTGCTTGTTTGCTCTTCAGGAGTACACAGCTGTGTGAGTTGTCCTTTTGCTATGCTGTTTAGCCTATAAAATGACTGGAGGAATTGTGGGCTCTTGTGGCAGCTTTCCTTCCTTGTGTTGCAGGGATCCAGGGATTCGTGGATGCCTACCGCTACATTCTGCCTCAGATCCAACTTTATGGGCCAACCAACTTCTCTCCTATTATAAACCAAGGCAAGGTTTGCAGCACACTCGCTGCAACAAGGAACTGCTGCAGTGAGTGTAAGACCTTTACTATGGATCTGCTTTGGGTTGATGTTTCTGTTTTCCGTGTTTATGACTGAATAGAATGGAATAGTAAATTGACATTATCTTCCTTCCTTAGAATCCTAAGTTTGGTTGTCTGTTGTGAGCCTACAGAGAGCATGTCGGTGCTCTCTTGGTACATACTAATATGAACCTTTACTGAGTAGACACTCACATTAGTTTCATTGCTCAAGTGATAATTATTTCTCTCCCAGTTTGCTGGCACTATACTTACCGTTGCATTGTACAGAGGTGCTGTGTTGGCTGTTAGACCAGTTGGACTGTGGCAGCAGTTGCCTCACTCTAATGTCTCTTGCCAAGCTCTGTCGGCTGTAGGGCATGCACATAGAATAGAGTTTTGTGCCAAACAATTTTGCTCTCAAGAATGTTGAGAAAAAGCCTCTAAGAAACTGCCAGAGGGCTTGACTATCTGTCCCACCATAATGGCATGAAGTCTGAAAACTGTTCAGTCAGTATGCTGATTGCAGAGCATCTGTGCTTCTCTATGGTCATGGGCTCGTTTGTGTGCTGCTGTGGCCGTGGTTGCTGTTAAAATTTGACTTCATTTCTTTAAACTTCATTCGTTTTGCTTAAGGATGAAGGACTTGGATGTCCTCATAGATTGTAGCTGATTTCATTTTGCCAGACCAATCAGGAATTTTGACATATACTGTGGTACTTGTTTTATCACCTAGCTGTGTCAGTATTTTTGGTGCTATTTGTGTTTGTGTGTATATCAAATACATTTCCCAAGCTTCGAGGCACTTGGACTAAAGAGATCCATTTCTTACATTTCTAAGGGTATTTTTTAACCTTCCCAGCACTTTGGGGAAATCTTCCTAATTCTTGTAATGTGTTAAATATCTCTACTTTTTCTTTTAGATTTAAACCTAATTATTTAAATAAAGAATCTGTCAGCAATCGGGTACAGCAATAGTAACTCTTGTGTTAACTGTGCTTTGGAATTGGAAATTCAGTTTTCTCTATTTTCATTGTGTTTGCCTCATTTTAAGTCTGTAAAGAGCTGCTATAAAACAGCAGTTGCTCATTTCAGAACAAGGTACTAAACTTCAGTTTCTGGAAAATGATAGAAATTTTAAACACTTTACCACGCTAAGGCATTGGTTTGAGGTACTTCTTTCTTTCTGGAAAAGCTCTTGTATTCTTCCCTTCATGTTATCTCTAGAATGTCTCATATTATTTGTCACTGCTGTGTTTTGAGATTCCTAATACTTCTAAGGCTTCTAATTTAAATTATTGATAATGAAAGAACCAAGGCTTTTTGAGTTATACTGCAGGGATATTAAATATCTCTAGCCTTTCTGAACGTCAGTCGGTAAAATAGCACCTATCAGTGAATTTTGTATGCAGCTGTGGTGATTTAGTAGTACTTTTTGTCTCTTTTTGCCGATTGATGTAACTGTTCTTTATAAATTGAACTTAATCCTGTCTCTTTTTTCTAGTTCAGAGAAAATTGGAAGTGCACAATGAAAATCATTAGGCATAGGAGAAAATGCGAATGAACGTAAGTTTCTTCAATGTTCTGGTTTTGTCTCTTCCACAGCAACATCTGATTTCTTTCTTAGCATAAGGGAATGCTGTATCTGCCTTCAGTTACGTGAGCTCTGGTGTTGAAATATCTAACTGGATGCTTTCTCATGTTTTTCAGCAATACTTTATCTTGCTGATCATCACAGATGGAGAGATCACTGATCTAGACCAAACTAGGCAAGCGATTGTTAATGCCTCTAAGCTGCCCATGTTCATCATCATTGTTGGTGTTGGTGAAGCCAGTTTTAAAGCAATGGAGTTCCTTGATGGAGACACCTTGAGGTGTTCTGAAATCTGTGACAGGATAGCCAGCTGCACGGGACATTGTCCGGTTTGTGCCTTTCCAACAGTTGAAAAATGTTTGTTGTTTTTAAATTCAGAAGAGTCCCGGTGCCAGGATGTATGCATCCTAAAAATGACCATGGTCTTGACAAGGCAGCAAGCTGCATGCTCAGAGGGCGTGCCTGTGCTGCTTGTTCCCAGTAGTGAGAGTTGAGATGTTGTCTTCTGTGTTCAAAGTTGTGCCTTGCTGTCTTGCAGTTCTTGTGAGCCCTCATTGCATAAATGATTTCACATACTATCTCTTGGCTATTGCAGGGTTAAAGGGTATGTTCTCTGTCTTGGGATGCGAACATTTAGGCAAGAAACTGAGATCATGTTGTCAGTCTCTGATGTTGAGGTCCATGAGTGAATGAAGTTGAGATCAGTCTTCCCTGCTGTTGAAAGCAGTCCAGTCACTCCCCAGCTCCCCCGACTTCCACTGTTGGCATTGGCATTCATGCACTTTGCATGGTCAGTTGGGTTGAGTGATTCAAATGAAAACCCAAAATAAGAAACATTGCTAGTGGCTGGGGCAGTTTTTCACTCAGACTAGGGCCATATAAAGGCTATGTGAATCTGAAGTTGAGGTTGAGAACAAGTGCTTTTCATCAGCAGTGCCCATTGAGACTGACTGGAAGTGCTCCTAAAGCTGTAGCAAGCAATTCTTAAAACAGAATGAGAAGGACGAGTGTTCCAAATTCTCTAAGAGAGTTAGGCTAACAAATCTGTTCTCCGTGGTATTTCTGATTTATTCTCCCTATTCTCTTTTCAGGCTCCCCAGGAAGCACTTCCCAGATGGTTCTGGCTGAAGTGCCCCAGCAGCTGGTGTCATACTATAAATGGCAGGGATGGCCTCCTCTGAAAATGCCATAAATCAAGGCGATGTAGATTCAGGCTAGACTGAATCCCTTGTCTACCTGTAGCACTGGGGTGAAGGAGAGCTGCCTGCAGCCACGCTCTCCCCTGCACACTGTGGCTGCTCAGTGCCTTGAGATTGCACCAGTCACACCACTTCCTTCACCTGCTTGTGCTCTGAGTCTTTGATCTTTCCTGTTTCTACTGGAAGAAATGTAAATACAGAAAAGCCCCCAAGTGCTGGAAGTTTTTGTCACAGAGAAATTGACCTTGTTGGTTTTCTACCTTGCAACAGTGACACGTTGTGACACGTTGTGACACATCACACCACATATGGCTGCTTGACACAGCCCATCTGCTAGTCCCTATCAGGGTGGGCCTCTGAACTGAGCTGCTCTAGTGCTGAGCCTGGTGAGAGAAGTGTTGCACCTGTGTTTGCTGTAATGACACTTACCATGTGCTCCTTGATAGGTGTCTTCTATCAAGCTGCCTTTGAAATGGGGACCCTTCTTTTCTGGATATGACCAAAGACTGTTGGTTAGATGCCTGAGGTAGTTCCTATTGTGCCTTCATAAAGTGCCAGTATATTTTTTTTATGTTTCAGTGACCATACCTTTCTATGTTCTTTTTAATCACATTTTTTGATTAGCAAAATTTCTTTCTGTGATGAACTCTTTCTTGAAGCCATTGTTTTAGTTTAAGAACACTGCACTTTGCCTATTTATGGAGGATAAATGAGGATTAATCATTAATTAATGGGATTGGGGTGAGATTAATGAATCACAATAATGTGACTTTAAAAATCCAGCAGTTGGAAATGCTGAAATGAAGATGCTTCGAGTGAATTCTTTATATCACACAAGTTACAAAATGAAGAAGTAACTTATCTGTGGAGCTCCAAGGAGGTGCTTCCTTATCCTCAGTAGTGTGAAGTGTGCATTACATGGTCTGGGGACTGTAGAATAGGCACATGATAGCAAAGCACAGATGTTTTGAGGGAGATGGTTCGTTTCCAAGTAGAGATAAAGAAACTTGGGCTTGTCATTGCACTACAAGTGTCATCACTTTCAGTTACATAAATAAATATTCTACTTTGACTTAGATAACATGTCTGGACTCTTATTTCCTTCCTGGACTTTTCCCTTTGTTTTCCAGCAATGTGGATGGTGGTGTTTCAGTATCTGAGTGAGCCTAGGTTCAGTGTGATCCAAAAAAAAAAGCAGAGCCAGTTGTCCATCATGTCCATCATTGTTAATTTTGTTCCCCTTAAATCACTAAGACTGCTGAATCCCACAGCTCTTTCCTGCAGCAAGGTGAGGTGTTCCTTTGCTGTGAAGTTACAAAAGAATTTGTCTGTTCTACCAGATAAACCAACACGTGGTGAGAATATGTTGGCAGACTGCATCTGTGATCCAGGCCCTGAAACTGGTTAAGTTACAAGCTTGGGTGAAGGCAGAACTTGGGATTGAATTCACATCCTCAACTACACTAATTGTTCTGGGTGGACTCTGCCACCAAACTACCATTACATAGCTTGTGCTTGAAGGGCTGTGGGGTCAGGACCACCGCTGAGCCAAGATGAATCCATTCTAGTTTTTTATTCAAACCTATTTTGACCATGATATGTTCTCTGAGGTTACATAAACAGCAGCCAGCTTCCTCTAGAGAAAGCTGGACTGTCTTTCCTGACACCTAGCCTGCAGCACCCCATTTTCTTGCACTTCTTGCACTAAGTCTTGCGCTTCAAGACTTATTCTTGAAGGAAACCAAGCAACCTCTGTTCTTGAGTGGCTGTCTAAACTGAAATGTGTTACAGGTGTGGAAGAGAGGGAGGGAAAACTGCCAAGTCGTCTCTGAGAAACTGCTTTTGTGGTTGAGAACATCCTTCACTTGTGTTTTTAGCTGCTTACAGCCTGTAGACAGAGCTCTCCTTCTCCGTGTTATGCATACAAGAAACCTAAGGCTGGTTTTTGTGTGTGTGTGTATTTTGAAGCCCGTTTTGCCTCTCCTTTTTAAACCTCTGCCAGCTCCCACACAAAAGGGAGTGAGTCCTCTGTGTCTGCCCTGTAAGGAGTGGAGTCACTGTTCTGCAGCTAGCTGAGGTGTCTCCAGGTGTAGGACTCATTGATGGTAGAAGAGACCTTTCCTGTTTTGGGGAAGAAGAGGCCAAGAAGTCACAGAGGCAGTTCTGAGTGGGGAGGAAGAGGCCAAGAAGTCATAGAGGCAGGTCTGAGGAAGTTCTTCCCCCTCTGAGAGCAGACCAGAATTTGAAGGAGAAGCTCTTAACCCACGGGTAAGTGGCTGAAATGTGAGCAAGAAAAGGGACACAAGTCCTGTAGTTGTCACTTAGGAACAAGAGCTGTATGGGTGTGGGCCCAGGTGAAAAGCCATGGGAAGCTAAATTTGGAAGCTACTGACCTGGGATGGCAGAATTTTGCCTGTTTTCTCTCTTTTACTCTCCCCAGAGCTCCAGGTTTTAGAGGAAGTGCAGACAGCTCTGGGCACTTTGGTGGAAGACTGGCAGGTCTGTTTCCTGCCATGTGCTGCCCTGGGTGTAGCTGGAATCCAGATTGATCGCATGGCTGTCGAGTTAGAGGAGAGGTCAGGTTATTTTCCTCGGGACAATGTGTTGCATACGCTCTCTCTGTCCCCCAGTCACTGGCTTGAATTATCTTCACGGTGAGCACAGGGAACACCTCAGATGTCTTTTTACCCTCACCAAGATTAAACAGGGACCTTTATACTTGTGATCCCCAAAGGTATTTCAGCCTCAAGGCTTTGAAAAAATCAAAAGCTGTTGCATGTGGGAGCTCAGTGGGGAGGGTTCCTCTTGCTTCCTGGACATGTGGCAACAAATTATCGGTGACATTTCATGCAGGCTATGCCACACTACCCAACAGGTAGTGGGAGATAATGTGTCTTTTGCCTGGGTAACTGGTTAGGTTAATGGCCTTCCTTGAGGTCTGAAACACACAGGGGACTGTTTTGCTAAAAATGGGGCACTGTCTTCAGGTGGGTGCAGTGATGAGACTGCTCCAGGTGTTTGAGGAAGCCACACAAACTCCATAGGGAAGTGCTGTCTTCTGACCAGCTTTGAGCAAGTGCTGGATCCTCTCAGCAGCAGCATACTTTGGTGGTCTGGACGTCTCATTAAACTGCCTAAGGTACACTCCTCGCTCCTCTCTACCCATAACTGGATGTGGGGTCAGCACACTGAGCTTTCTGTCTGTTCTAAATTGATGGGCTCACTTACTTGGGTTCACGAAAGTGGTGCCAGATGCTGTCAGTCTGCTATGTTTTGTTGCTGCATGGTTGTGCTGGTTTGAAAGTAAACTGGTGTGAGTGTTATAAATAAAAGTGGGAAATTCATGCTCAAATATGGAATATCAAAATATGTGCTAAAGTTAAGTTGTAACCAATTTTAAAACGAACAGAACTTGCCCAAGGAGAAATTGTAACCTCAGCCGAGAGCTGATTTACATCCCAAAAACAGAGCTACAGAGAATGACGGCTCATCAAGAAAGCATTGAGCTGGCTCCTGATATCTACATTTTCGATCTCCGAAAATCCCCTCCCTGCTCAGGTGTTAACGACCGGATCGAGAGCCAAGATATGGAACATCATGAGCCATCAGATAACATCCTCTAGTGATGAGAGATTAATCAAGAACAAGATAGTTTTGTCCACCACGGTCTCATGAATGGCATACATCATGAATATGCTGATTGGCAAGAATAATACCCAAGATCCGGACTTTATGGGCAAAACTGTATATAACCAAGCTGTTGGAAGCAGCCGT
>VZTF01002191.1:0-48035 GCA_013397755.1 Cnemophilus loriae
ATGTGAATGTAAGCAGGGAAAGCTTTGGCTTAAAACCCCCTTCTGATACCGTAATCTCGCGTGACAAGGGAATAATCTTATGAACTTTACTTACCAAGCCCCGGTTGGCGAGCGGAGCCCAGACCGGGCCTGAGGCGGCCCCGCCGTCCCTCACAGGCCGCTCCCGCCCGCGGCCGCCAGGGGGAGCGCTGTCGCGCGAGGCAGGAAGCGCCTTTGTCCCGCCGGGACCAACGGCCGGTGAACCGCCGCCTCCCGGGGCCTCCCGCCTTCCCCGCTCCCGCCCCGCCCGCCGCCGCCGCCCTTTTGCTTTCGGTTTCTCCAGCTGACAGCCGGCGGCCCGGCCCGGCTCGGCCATGGAGAACGGTGCCGTCTACAACGAGACCACGGAACCGGAGGCGAAGGCGCCCCGCCGCCGCCCCTTAGGCTGCACCCTGCGGCACCTGCGGGGATGGCGGCTGCTGGCCAAGGTGGTCCAGGCGGTGAGTGCCCTCTTCCCCTCGCCGCGCGGGACGTGCCGGGCCTGGCGCGGAGGGAGCGTCCCTGGCAGGATGGCTCCCCTTGGCCAGGGAGAGACCGAGAGTGCCCCGCTCTGGGGAGGAAACGAGCGTGTTGTGATGACCTTCGGCTTTAAGACGGTCTCCCGCCGCTTAAAAATTAAACTCCTCGGTGATCCAGCGCAGGCTAGGGAGATGGCCGCACACAGGCTTCGAGGGAATGGATTCTGCCGGTCGGAAAGGGCTGGCTCCGCCGGGAAGGTATCCTGACTTGGGACGTGGCATGGGGTCACTAAAGTTGTGCAGACTTGTAACTCAGGTGGAAGGCTGGCACGGTGCCTTATAATGCAGATTGAAAGTGGTTTATGGTGGGGAAGTGGTGGAAGTGTTCCTTCTTCACGTTCGAGCTGCAGGAGTAGGTGCCGACATCTGATGATGTTGGCGTCGTGCGCCCGAGGCTCGGTGCTGCAGCCGCCGTGGTCCAGCTGCCTGCTGGCCTTAAATGCCGCCCGCTCTGGCTTAAAATCAGAGGGAAGCCTCGCAGGAAATTTAGTGTTTTCTTCTGAGTGCCTGACTGGATGAAAACAGGAGGAAGAAGCATTTGGTTGAACCTCACCATAGGGCAGTAGGACTGAGAAGGGCATTGCTGGGTCGTGAGTTCCAGATCTTCCTCTCTTGCTGCTCCTGCAGCCCATTCTAAGCCTGTCACTCTGCGCTGTCCATGCTAAAATTAAGGAGCTCATTTCTCCCATGATTTGTGTTAGGAAATTGCACCAGAAACCTGTAATCGTGGTGGCCCATTGCATGAGACGTCACTTCATGCCAGGCAGCCCTGGGCCCACCAGGAAATAATAGGCTTCTGTTCTGCTGGCTTTTTTTACTACGTGTCATGTTACTCCTGAATTAAGCAGTTGGGCTCCTGTTGCGAGCTCCTGTATGTTCTGTGTTTGGTGACGGGCTCTTCCAAAATGTACCAGTGTGACTGCTGATAAGGACGTGAGGAGCATCATTCTTAAGTACTGCCAGGGAGGGAGTGGAACCCATGGTGGTAAAGGGCAGCTGACTGCAAATGTGTGTCAGCATGCATTGTGCAGCCAACACAGTGGCTTTCTAGTCAGATGTGTCATGCTCACAGGAATCGTAGGTGATTTCCAACCCTTTCTCGTAACTTCACCATTTCAGAAAAGAGGACATTTGGGTTTTAAGCTTCGTCTCATACACAGTCAAAACCCTCTACCAGAAATGTAATATTCTTTACTTCTCATAAAGATAATGGTAACACTGCCAAAAATAAAGTTTTCTAAGAGTGTTTAAAAAAATCACACCTAAGAATGCTTCAAATAAATATAATGGAATATAAACTTTTAATTCATCTACGGGAGATTATTAAAGCAAGATCGGATGGCTTCTGCTCCCTGACAAGCAGAACATTTATATAAGTAGGTTCATTGACTAAAATAAAATAAGTGATTGTGCAGGCAAATTTACCGGTGTACCAAAGCCTTAAACTGTTTAATTATTTAAAATGCTTTCTAGGTAGAAAAAAAGAAACATTATCATTATCCTAAACAGGATGAATAGCTGCTTGACATGCTCTTAAATAATTAGCAGTTTATGGCCTGCATCCATTTGTCAGTGAGGGGAAAAAGAAAATGGAGTTATAGTTGTTCACCCTCCTAATTTCCAACATTTTCTCCTCCTTTTTTGTAACCTTTATCATAATGTACAGATCTTGAGTTCTTGGTCAAAACACTTTGACCAAGAAACCAAGAAAGTCAAGCCCCAGAAAGTCCTGAAGCTGGAAGCCTCAGTCTCTGCAGTAATAAAAAGGTTCCTGTTCTAGGAAAGTGTTGGTTTTTGGAAATGCCAGTGATGGTCATTAACATCTATTGGCTTTGTGTTACAATAGTGGTTGTTACTGGGATTATGCCCTGATAATTGCTGGTGTGGACTGCTAAACAGGGTATTGCAATCAGAAAGTGGGCTCTCTTCATTGTAGAGGTGACCAAAGGTTTTATGAAATACTCTGAAATCACCTGCAGAAAACTGGCTTCTAGACCTAAGAAATATTTTTCTTCAGATGAATAATGGCATACATTGTGACTTTAGCCAGTTCTTTGGAGCAAATGAAACAAGGAAAATGTGACTGCCAAAAGGATGCTGGGAGGCATGTTATTGCACAGGTTTCTAGAATGTTGTTGGTTTTTTTTTTTTTTTTTAATAGGTGGAATGTTTTTGTTAGTCCTTCTGCACAAAGGTAAATGGCACAGTGTGTATTGTGCCAAGACTGAGGTTGAAACGAATTCTTACCTAAAGCAGGAAGAGTTGTCATCAAATATTGTTTAACTTTAGTCAAAATGCCCTAGCTGGAAAGGAAAATTGTAATCTAGGCTTAACTATCAGCTCCTTTTTGAAATGTTCATGTCCTATAGTAGCCTGAATTGTGCAGACTTAATAGAGAATTAATAGAGAATTAATATGTGCCCTAGAACATCTGAACTAGAAGATTTTGTACTGGGAATCCCACTGCCGAGCATCTTCACAGGCTTGTTGGCAAGTTCATTGATCTGCTCTATTTTTGTAGCATTCTTTTGTAGTGATTCACTTGTTAAATCCTCTTTACAAACTTGACACTTGTTTAGAAACTTCCAATAGTAATGTCAGTATCAATGAATAATTTATTGCTGGTAAGAGACAGATGAAGATGTTTGATTTCTGATGTACGTACAGACAGATAGGACTAATATCAAAATAAACAAAAATCCAAAAGAACTGCTTCTCCAACAATGCTTTTGGCGCTTAAAACTATTTTTTTTTTGTGGTAGTAGGACAACAGAGGAATCCCTTTTTTTCCTGATAGTGATATCAAAGAGCAAGTTAAGAAACCCTAGCAGAGCTCTCTGGCATCTTATAAATGTGCTGCTGATACACAAACTTAATCAAAGCACTTACTCAAAGTTCTTCAAGCCAACTTTTTTAAATTGATGTACTCGATTTTATTACTCAGCTTATTAATAAAAAAATTGAATATTGATTTAGACAAGTCCCACACAGCATTCCACTTGGTAAATCTCAGTTATTTGACACTGAACCCTTTATAACTGCTCTTTGAGTGGGATTTTTTTCAACTTGTTTGTAGACTCAGTGGAGAAGATTTTTTCAGTTATTTAGATCATATTATGGTTATCTGGACATATACTTTCTTTTAAGGACAGGTTTATTTTCTTTCTGTTCTGTTTCAGCCCAAATGAAAGTGATGGCATTCAGTTTCCAGTGCTTGTAAAAAGAAATAGCGCTGTACATGAAAATGTGTCTCACAGCTGACCTTGTGAAAAATGTGAAGTTGAAAGTCGTTAGATGCAGCTGTAAGCACATATTTAGAAACGCAAAAAAAAAAAATAAGCAACCAAAAACCCCAAACCATAAGAACTGGAAAGTCAGAGTTTAAAACATTCCTGGACAGCCATTACAGTTCACTGGTTTAGGTGCAAGGGGTGCTGAGAAGTTTGTGTTGCCAGCCACTGGCAGAGGAAAGGAAGCATGATAGTAATATTGAAGTTTCCCATCTCCTGTTCTTTCCCTTTCTGAGCTCCTGTTTACTTTATATTGTTGCATTTCCAAAACATGGTTCTTTGAAGTGCTCTTCTGAGACCTGGCTTAGTAAGGGGAATTTACATTCTTACTGCTAAATTGTTGTTCTTGTTTCTACTGTCAGAAATCTGAAACCAAAGACTGGTGGTTATTTTCCAAGAACAAATCTGAATTTTAAATTTAGATTATTTTTTTTTTAAACGAAGAACTGTCAACCTCTTTATTGCCCACATACTCTTATTAAAAATATGATTGTCATTCTTACATCAGTCTCAGTTTTATGACCCAGTCTGATTCCTGCTCATGGTTTTGTTTTCGTTTGGTGAGTTTCTTACAATGAGGATCTACGAAGCTACGCCAAGTTTATGGGATGAAAGAAACTAGCAAGAAGTGGCCAAAATAAGCGAGCAGTTAAATAAAGCAATATTCATTCTTGTACAATAAAATAGTAGCAGGGATATGCTGTATGTAGTAAGCAATAGCATTTTTGCAGGGTATGTGTTCTCCACGCTGCCTCGTCTGCTTCCCAGCTGGCAGTTGCACAAAACCACAGAACAGGAATCTCGTTTGTCTAATCAAGAAGCCTCTGTTTGACTGTGTGCTCAGCTTCCCTGAGTATACTTTATCGACCACCTTTAACAGCCAAGTGTAAACTATGTCATTATATAATTATTTCTGCCTGTAAGAAAATAGTGCAGAACTTTACCAAACTCTTTGTAGATTGAAGATTTTTGTTACAGCTAGCGTTATTAATCTTCATATCAGAAATGTATGTTTGTTGAAGGTGTTAGAGACTTGATCCAACTCAAGCATGTTATTTGTTTGCAGATTTTGTCTTTTGTGGCTGTTGTTTGTGAAGAAATTGTGGAAGATTGCAGCAATTGTAGTGGACTTTACTTCTTCGAGTTCATAAGCTGCTGTGCCTTTCTTTTGAGCCTCCTGATTCTGTGTGTGTATTGCACTGATCTGTATGAATCACTGGGGAAAGATAAAGTGCAGAAACTGGTAAGAAAATTTATTTCTTTTGAAAAACAAACCATTTCTTCTAAGTACATAAAGTCTGCTGTGGAGTAAAAAGGCTATGCAAAATGAATCTTCTTTTCTTCTCCATGTAAAGGGTAGATTAAATTAGCTTGTAGTTAAAAAATGAGCCAACTTTGAGAGTTTATATTAATATCTTTTTCAAAGTTGGCTATCTGCAGGATTTTAGGACTTGTGTAGGAAAGTCTTTCCACATTAATGCCACTAATACTACAGCATAGCCACTGGGGATATGTACGTACATGGAATACAGTTTACTGCCAGCATGATGCCTGCAATTTATCACTTTACCCTATCTGTTTCCTACTGGGTGTAGACTACCTCCTTTTTGGCAATAATCATAACTCGTTACAGTTTATGGCTTTATACTTCAGAAGATCCAGCAGTGGGAGAAAGTTGCTCTGTAAAGTGAGTGGGAACATTATTTTGTCTCACAAGTGTCCCTTCCTATTTGCCTTCAGAGCAAACAGTAGGGTCTTTATGTGAGGGTACAGATAAGGGAGTGTAGTAAAAGGTTTGAATGAGCACTTTTACTTACAGTTTTCTAATTTCCCAAATGTTTTACATAGGGAATAAAACTACCATGCTTGTCCTGAGCTTGAATTTGATTGTGAAAAAAGGTTAGATAAAATTAATTAAATACTTTAAAAAATACAAAAACAGGGCAGACTCCTTTAAATAGCCGATAATGCTGTTTAAATAGCTTATAATGTCGAACATCATTTGGAATGTAGTTGTAAAATGTATTTTCTGGAGCTTCCACTAGCTTCAAAGTATCAAAACATAAATTCACAGGCAGGTTAACTCAGCTATTGTTATGATGTTTGTTATTTTCAGGTAACCTATCTACAATTAAATCATATATATTTTTTTAATATATATTTGCAGAATTCTTGCGCTGTGCCAGTCATAGGTGCCTGTTTTCTGTTAGCATCAATAGTGTTTTCTGCAACCTGCTCTGGCTCTGCTGTTGAAACGGCTGCATACGTAAGTCTTAAAATGGCAAGATTTACTTTGTATTTATCTGGTATGTTAATTTCTCTGCCCTCTAAACTTCGCTCAATTTGCAGAGAAGAAACTGGGCAGGGAATAGAACTCAGTGCATTGTGATGTTTCAAGAGGAATTAGCTATTTCAGACCTTCCAGAAACTTACCATAGGAAATCTGAAGAGCTGGTATTCCTCAAGATTGCTGGAAAGCTCTGTGTGCACTTGCAGCTCCCCACCTTTTGCCTGCTGCCTCAGATTTGTATTATTTCCTCTCATCTCTTGCTGTTCAACATTGTCATCTCTTGAAGCTTCTCCAGTTCTCTGATACCCTACTTCTGGAATTTTCCTTAATTGTCCTTTCATAATATCGCCCCCTCACAAAGTCATCAAGAAATCCTGTCTTTTGCTTTTACAGAGCACATGTGGACATCACTGACTTGCACAGTCTGCAATAAGAGCAGCAGTTTCCTCAGTGACAGAAATAGTAGAGCAACAGGGCATTCATCTCCCAGGGTACACTGAGGAGGCTTAGGGCAAGGCACTGAAGGGGCTTTTGGGATGCTGTAGATGTCATAATTCCCTAGTCATTCGAATACTTCTTTTGAATAACCTTGGAATTGTGAACATGTGAGTTTAAAAGATCAAATTCTTGAATGAGAAAAAATGATTTGGAAAAGAAAGCAAGATAATTCTGTTCCACGGGCAGAATCAGCTATTAGAGATACACACTTTTATATAGTCATCTTATGTGTTGTAGATCTATTTAGACCCAATAGTTTGAGTATAAATCAGGTTTCAGCTTTGCTTTTTTTTCTGGTGCAGGAAAAATGAAAACTACTGTAATTTAATACTTATTAATGTCAAATTACTTTGGTCCAAACCAGCTGCGTAAAATTTAGGTAGAGTTAGAATAATGCATATGTTTCTTTCCTTGTTTGAAAAAATCTGCCTTCTCTTTACCACTTCTCATCTTGCCATGACTACTAATGAAATGTTATTCACAAAATGTCATTTCATTCTCCCTTGCTGACCCAGGCTCTGCAGATCTTCTCTTGCTTCACCTTCCATGTGTTATTCTTCTTCTTCATTTACTCTCATTAATCAGCAGCCCTCTCTTGGATGAATAGTCTGCTATATCACCAGTGCCATGCTACTTTAATAACTGATTTTGGCAATGAAACTAATATACTTTTACTATTAACGGTTGATTAGAACACAGTATAAGGTTCACACTTGATTAAAAGAATTAAAACTCTAAAAACTTCAGCAATGAATGTGCTAGAATGATGATTTCTGATTCGTGTCTAATTTAAATGGAACTATTGATTTAAGGAGGACTGTAATCTTAATAGATAAGCATTATTAATGTGTATAAAATGGTACAACAAATCTCTCCAAACGATGTTAGGATACTATTACTGCTTATGCATTTTAAAATCACATATTTCTGTCACTTTCACAGGTATTTGGATTTTTTGCAACTTGTGCATTTGCAGCTGAATTTGGTGTAGAGGTCTATCACAGACGAAACCAAAATGTCGATGGACGCTCTGAAAATCCTCGTAACACTCCAAGTGCCACAGAAAATCAGCCACTGAATAAACAAAGCTAACTTCCTGAAATTGTTTTCTTTTCTTTTTTTTTTCAATTGGAGCAAACTAAAATGAACTCTCAGTGCACTGTAGGTAACAACTTCTGTTTCTTCATTCTAATCAATTTTGTACGCATTGCTCATCACAAATTTTTATGGATTCTTAGGTCAGGTAAGGGCATCTTGAGCATAATATTCTAAGGGTAACTGGTCCTGCTTAATAATTGCTCCTGCCACCTGCTG
Source organism: Cnemophilus loriae (assembly GCA_013397755.1). Lineage (NCBI taxonomy): Eukaryota > Metazoa > Chordata > Aves > Passeriformes > Corvidae > Cnemophilus > Cnemophilus loriae. Next base: position 7,950 of record VZTF01002191.1, read on the forward strand.
GAGTGACAGGCACTAAAAAACCTTGGTTCTAAACAGAATAACTTCAGGACAGCAGTGTGCTGATTTGATTTTGACAGAGGTGACTAATAAAGGTCTGAGGCATAAATTCTGAGCTAAGCCTAAAGATATTTCCTGGTTAAATGGACCAGATGATTCTGTTGCGAGTTATGAATTAGTACAGCAGAATTCATTTTTGTACTTCCTGGTCAAACAATGTAAAAGGGATACCTAACTGGAATCTTACAGGAATGTTTATCCTTAAGTAAGGGGTTTTGGGTTGTTTTTACTTTTCCTATGTCTCAGTTTTGTCTGTGGAGATCAGTTTAATGGTATAGTGACTGTAGGGGGTTCATGGGGAAGGTAATGTAAATGGTATATTAAGGAGACAGTTTTGCACGCCATGATTGTCAAAGTTTGGAGTTGTATGCCGGAATCTTCTTTCAAATGGTTTCAAAAGCTGTAACAGTTGCAGGAAGAAACTTGAAAAGCCAGTAGTGAGAGGAATAAGATAAAGAATAAATATTTTCATAAAAGCAGCAATCTGAATATCAGTGGAAAAAACCTTACAGCACGTTCGTTCTACCCTGGTGAATATTACTTGCAAGGTTAATACCACATGGAGCTTGTTTATGCATAGATAATGTGAAGTTTTGCCAGAATGGTTTTGAACTTCACCATTTTCTGTGTTTATAAATATGGCAGTAGCTTGAGACTTCTTGCTGCTGACTAGCTCAGTTGGAAAACAGGTAAATAAGCACTTGTCCCCTTGATTTGTTTTGCAAGTGACAGACCATAGGACTGCAAGGAACGCTACTGATGGGACACGTATCAGACAAGTGACGGATGTGTCAGACCAGATGTTGATGGCTGTAAAAGAAATGAAGTGCTGAAAAAGCATTTTTCTGATGTCTGAGGTAAAAGCAAGACTGCTACACCTCTCTTAAGTGGAAAGGCTTCAAAAGCAGAGCAAATTGCTGTAAGCCAGGAGATGTTCCAAAATACCAAAGCAAATGAGAAAAAGCTGATTATGCAAAAACAATTCTTGTTTGAGTGCTCGAGACATTTGCCATGTCTCCCAGGCATTAATTTCATTTCATCGATATCTCAGTCTGGCATGTTCCCAGTCCTGTAACCTGCTGTGGCAGCATTGAGACTAAGCCCTCCAGAAACTGGCTGAGCTGTATTTGGGAAAGGAAGAGGAAGCTGTTTTGAGACGAAGGACTGTAATAGCAGGTCAAAGTTGGTTTTTTTCCATTGCTGCCGCTTTCTGATGAGTGTGAGTTTGTGCTGTTCTCTCTCTATGGCCTGAGACTTAAGCCTAACACTACACTTTGCTTGGAGGATGTAAAATTTTGGCAGGTGGTATGAAGCACCAAGTTAAAGCCATAGCTTGGTTTCAGAGCTATGCATAGAAGAGATACTTTCCTTCATAGAATTTCCTGTGTTGCAACGAAGAAATGCTCTTTGGACTGGCTTTTCCTTTTTCTTGTCTTTATTAGTGTCTGTTTGCACTAAAACCTGATTTCAGTCAGTGCTTGCTCTAGCTGTCTCTGATAACTGGGTAGATTAGGGATGTTGAATTTACAAGCGGTGTTACTGGTGATACAAAATATCCATAATGAGAAATATCTCCCCTATGATCTGCAATGTCTTACTTTGGGGACTGTGCCCATATGAGTAACATTCCAACGGTCTTGTTTTGGTTTCTTTTTATTGCCTAGAGTTCTACTGAATTTGTTTCCACACCAAAATATCTATAGTCTTTAAATCTTCATCTGTAATTAGTAGCTGTAAATATAGTGTAAGAGCAACACTGTGCTGCTAGTACTTATTAAGCCATGCAGCACCATGACTGGACTTTTGTCTTGAGGTAATTTTTCCTGTTATTTTTCTCAGCCTGAAGATAAGTTAATAGAGGTCTGGATTTTGGTTGCTTTTTCTATAGGCTTTTCCCCACCTAAGTGATGTGTTACTGATGTCCATTCCTGGAGATACTGGTACAAAAAGGGATTTGTAAAGTCATCTCCCTGCCTTGGCAGTTTACCTGGCAATAGTCTGTCACATAGTAGTTAAATACTAGGAGCAAGTCACATAATGGTTATAGGTTTAAGGCAGTTGCTAAAATATTGCTTCTAGTATTTTAGTTAGTTGTCGGCTAACAGGCATGGTGGTGCTGTTAATCCTTGCACCTCATAAGGTGTTCTTGCTCTGTTTTAAAATAGTTGAGAAGCAGATTTGCTTGTGTGTGTGCTGTTCTCTGCTTCTGTGAGGTTATTTTTTGTAACTGCTTTATCAGCTTCCTATAGCCTAGCTTTCCTTATCACTCCTAGCTCCTCTGCCCTCCCAGTCTAGGTGGGGGAGAGGCTTCCTTGCTGCAGTGACTGAGCAGGCTGGTCTGCAGTCTTGACATGCCCCTTTGATGCTTCTGGTGTCAGGTGCTGGCTTTAAATGTCTGTCTCTTAATTAGACTGATCCTAGAGCATGCTGTTGGAGCTGGATTAAATGTCTGGTTCTGCAGGAGCCCTGTGTGTGTGGCTGGATGTCTCTTACCCATCGTGCTCTGTCAGCAAAGCCCTTTGCTTGTTTCCCAGCCTGCTTCTGATGAAATCAGAATTTTTTCAAATCAATTATTTAAACCACCTGTTTAAATTGCTTCCATTAAGGTGGTTGATTTTGGCTTAAGTGGATTAGGGATTGTTCAGGAGAATGATGGGAGCTCTGGCAGAAGTGCTTTTAGATAACTGCCTCAAATTTCTTCTGTTTGCAGAGTAAACATCTCTGTACATCATAACAGGTAGTAAAGCCTGTTTAAAAGAAGCAACTGGCCCAGTACATCTGTCTGGGGATTGTCCTCTCCATTCTTCACCACGGTGCTTGGCAGTGGTGTTGGAGCCTGCTCGGACACTCAGCTTTGGTGTTTTCCAGCTGAACCTGTCAAAAAATATACAAAGGCTCTGCAGCCACTTTCAAGGCTTTTTCGCAGTGCCTTGAGAATCAGTGGAGAGGACTCTCCAGGACACGTGAGGACTTGTCCAGTGGCTGGACTGTGAGCTTCTGCTCTGAAAGTCTGTACTGGGCATTGTGTAGATTGTGAATGTTAATTTTTGTGTTTGGCGATTAGCCCACATTAAAATCACAGTGCTATCAGTGCCCTTTGGTTCTGAGTATGGGAAGGAATTGTGCCTTACTGCCTGTACTCTGTGCTTCAAAAGAGCAGGGAAGGGTTGTGGTCTGTTACAGGTGAGTTCTACCTTTGCACCTTCCAACCTGAAAGAGCAATGAGCGATCTCACGCAATTCTCAGAGCTCAGCACAAGATGTTTTTGCATAATGGCTGTCATGGTGATCCTTGTTCAAATTTGTGCAATAAAAATTCCAAGCTTTCTACACTGAAGGGAAATTCTTTGTGAAATTTTTCAAAGGTTCTATGAAATTGTAATGAATCAAGATGCTGATAGTGCCTTTAAGATGGAAATTCATCTCTTTTCTAGTCTATTGCTGTAAACATAATGAGCTCTTTGGATATTAAATTTTATGCTGGACAGAGCTATATATAACCTTTAATACCTTTACGAATTTAAGTGATTTTTAATTATTATTAAAGCAGGATGATAATACATTAATTTTATATATATAAAGTAAGAATTTTATAGTTTTGATTCCAGTGTTGCCTTGAATTTCCATCTAAATAATTTTTAAATGCTTAAATATTTTTTATCATTCTAAACCTATGATCTTTTTTAATGCATTATGTTTTCTTGATCTAAGGAACTTTATACAGTATTTTGTAATAATTTTTTAAAATAAAGTTTTAGTAAATAACTTAAGCGTTTCTTGTTTTTGCTGCTATGATTTGGTGTTGCTATGTAGTTCTCCCAAAGCCAGCCATAGGAAATAACATCATTCTTTGTTCCTGGTTTGGAGGAAAGAGCTTGCATTGTGTTTGCCTGCTCCTGGGGAAGAGAGTCCAACTTGCAAAGCTGGTTATTCTCACTGGAAGTTCCCAGGGAAAAAGATCTGATAAGGTCAGTATTGCCTCTGACCACAGGGTCCAGCCAAAGTAGTTTGCAGTAGCCTTTACACGTGGTCTATAAATCACTGTGAGAAGCATAATCCAGGTGCTGCTTCCTATTGTCTTGATTACATGGAACTGAAAAAAATAAAGGGGCAGACTTGCTAAAGGAAGGACCACAACCTAGCAAAATGTGTTGAGAGCAAATAATTTATTCTGGTGTAGAAAAATGCAGGCCACTGACTTCCTTGGTTGAGGGAGAGATGCTTGATCTTTAAAAAATTGTTTGGCTGATTGTCAGTGGTATCGGGTGAGGAAAAGGAAGCAAACCTGCATGTTTTGCTTTCTGGCAGGGGAGCACTTTTTTTGTTTCATAATCCTACAGATTACTTATTACCTGGTGGTCGTCTTGTACACAGGAGGAGAATGACACTTCCTTCGTTGTTGGCACAGAAACTGGAATGCCACAGTGTCGCCGTGTGGGTGTTGATGGAGTAACTGCTGCTTGTTCCAAGGGGAACCTTTAGCTAAGGAACCCCTGGCGGTGCTTCTTGGCACCCTGCAGGCCAGCTCTCTCACCAGTGCGATGGAGACACGCAGCCACTCTCACTGAGCTGGCCAGCTCAGGCGGCACTAGGGGCAAAGAGTCAGAGGCGGCCCTCGCTGGAGCACCGAAGTTTATTACTTACCTGTTTCGATGCAGTCCAAGGAGGCAAGGAGGCAAGGGAGCAGGGGAAAGGGCGAGGCAAGGGGGAAGGGGCCAAGGGACCAGGGCAGCAAGGGCGGAGGCAGCAAAGAGGGACACACTTCCGTTCGGGATAGACTTATGTAGGGATACAGGAGGGAGGTGAGGTAATACAACAACAGCCAATGGAGATAAGGAGGGGACAGAGTGGGGACTGGATTACATCCTCTTAAGGGATACAAGGGGCGTCTGTCTGTTGGCCAGTCAGACAGACAGAATCTCCATAGGGTCAATGGGGGAGGCCTTTCTCACTGAGGTAAAGGGGAGTCTTGCACTTTGGAGCCTGCCCACCAGCGGGCTCCCTCTGTACCTGGGCTCTCTGGCCCCCCAGCCACCACAACTGTTGGTTCAGCTGACACAGCACCACAGTGTGTTTTTCTTTATTTTGTAACATGAAAAGATGAAATAATTTTAAAGATGAAATTGTCTCTTTGAGGAAGTTGCCACAGATGAGTGTAATCGTAAAGATTCAAAAGGGAAAAAGGTCTCAAATGCTTTTAATTACCTAGATGCGAGAAAACAATCAAGGCAAAATGTTGTAATAGAAAGGTATGTCAGTGGTGGATTTCACACCATGAGAAAATAACTCAGAAATGCTAGATTTAATAACTTGAAGCATGACCACACAGTTTAAGTCGTGTTATTGCTAGAATCACAACAACTCCTTTCCCAGGAGTGTAATCCAAGTTGGTTCACTGTAAATGACCAGAATGTAGTGCAGCAGGGCAGAATATGGGCTGGTAGCATGCAGCTTTCCTTTATGAGTGGCCCCGCACCACCCGGTCACTCTGTCTGTCTGTCCGTCCCTCGTTCAGGGCACAGATGTGTTTCCTTGCCTTGGGATGGCTTTTCTCCTTACAGCGAGGAGCAGGCCCAGCCACCTGCTCTCTCACACAGCTGCTGTCGTGCAGGAGCCAAGCAGGGGTCACTGCTTGGCTGGGCTTTGGGTGTGGCTGCTCCTTGGATTCGGAATGGCTATTCTTAGCCCGGGGAAGGAAGGACAGGGAAGGCCAGAAACGCATTTTGCATTGTTCCTGCCGTCTGCACAGGAACCTGCCGAGAAGCTGCAGGAGGGAAGTTTGCCCACAAGAGGGCAAAGATGATCCTGTGATTGAAATTATTCGGCCTGAAGGACTCCGTCCTCTTCCCGCCTGTATCTCCAGTGGGATTGAAGCCCCCATGCCCCTCCGTTGTCAGTGTGGCTATAAATTGAACTGTGCATTTTAGGGATACTCTTTACAATAATTTTCTTATTTCTCAGTATGTAGCTTGGAGGATTTTTGGCAATATAATCTCATCAGTATTGTCTCAAGGAGAGACTTTGCCTGAACAGTTTGAAAGGGTTTTACTCGCATTACTTGTGTTTTGTAACCTGCCAATAGATGTTTTTAAAAATTCAAGTCGAGCTTCAGCTGCACAACAACACTTGCACTTAAAACACTGCACTACAGCTTTGGAGAACTTTGTGGTCTGTATTATGCTGTGGTTTTCAATGAAAGGTCTGTGGATCATGGGTGGGAGAGGAATGGAGTGGGGTGTACCTGAGCATTTCCTGGACACTTGAGAAGTTAAATGAGGGAAGCTTATTATCCAAAACTGCAAATTATGCATGCTGGAAAAAAAATCAGGGCCCACAAACAGAAATGTTGGCAACCATAGCTGTAAAGCGTGCCAGACGGGACATCTTGCAATTCCAGTCCTCTCCAGGCATCCCAGTGAAACTTGCTTTGACCAGCCCACATGCCCTGATCACTTACTCAGTTTGTTTCTTACGACCTATTATCTCTCGGCTGAATTATTGGTGGGAAAATAGACCAGACTTGGCTGTTTTGAAGTTGGCAAGTCCTGAGGTGAGAGTCAGGCTTCACAAGTAGGTGACAGCACAAGCACATTCTTCTGCAGTGTGACTCATGTGCAGCCAGATGGGGACAGCAAATACCCAGCCAGGTATGCAGTGCTAGATGCGCTGCATGGAGGCAGGCAGTATTCTGCAGTGCTAAGTTTGGCGCGTATGTCAGAGCTCTCTTTTTAGTCCTCACTTGGACTTACAGGAAGCATAAAATGGTAAGACAATAAGGATGACAAGTTTTCTGTTACCATATGCTCTACCCTTGCCTAGAGAATGGTTGCTCAAAATAATGCAAGTCTGTCTGCACTACAGCCCTCCTTTTAACTACTTCCTTTGCACCAGCTGTTCCTCTCCCAGAAATATCAGTGCAGACGTGATTCTGAAATCCCTGCTCATGTTGAGCTCTAGGTGAGAAAGGGACAGTTAATTAATTGTTCTGTGGTCTCTGCACTCCACTAACCAAAGGTGTGGAGCTGCTCTCCTGGTGTGAGCTGCAAGGCATCCTCAGCAAGGAGGACAGACTCACCATTCTTATTTTCATTAACGCCCATTTTCAGTCTCTTTTGCCTGCCTGCTGAGTTTCAAATGCTTCAGAGCAGTGGGTTTTGGTACTCATATTGCTAAAGCCCTGCTTCCCATTCCTGTACCTCAAACCTAAACTAAACCTCCCTATCAGTGCTACCGATAGCACCAAGAGCTTTGGCTAAATCTCTGCCTGCTAGTTTCTCAAAACAGCCATGAAGAGGCTGTGGAGGCCTTTCTAAGGGGGTACAATACAGCTCCAGAAACAACTGGCTCGTTAATGTAAGCCTGTTTTCTGCCTCATCGTCCTTTTGCTCAGAAGGGCTTGTTTTATGAATGAACCAATGTTGTCCTTGACTTGATACAGTTTTTTTTTTTTTAATTGTAAACGCTTGTTTCTGGCAATTGTGCCTCTCATTTGAGGGTAACAAGAGCATCATTATTCAGCTCTCATGCATCACAAACTGCTGAGCATGAGGTATTAATGGAGTACTTCGCTGCCACCATAGCTTAATAGCTACAGCTGCAGCATTGTGCTCTTGTTTGGCAGGGGTTCACGGAAGAGGGGGATGCAGATCATTAAGTTTTATGTTAAGAGTGCTTTACAGATGTAGCAGTAACAGTAGACTATGCTAGACGGACAAAGCACTTCTGATTTAAAAGGAGCTGTTACACCAGCAGAGCTGTGATTCATACCATTGGTAGTACAAAGCCCCCAGCACCAGTCCACCTCACATAACCCCCAATAACGATAATAAAGGAAATCTGTGTCAGTGTAATTGTGTGTGTGCTGGCAGGAGGAGGAGGAGGGGAATCATACCCTACCATCACAGCTGGCTTGCAGATGTAATAGAAGAAAGCTGCAAATGGGTGCTGTTGGCTAGCTACAGGCTTTGAGGTGACATCAAACCCCTAGCCTGGTCTCTTCCTATCCACCCAGCTACAGCATCAGCTCTGTTACTTGTATCTGAGATACAAGTGCTAGAATTTAAAGGTAGGTGTTTCCCCAGCTCCACACGGGAAAGTAAAAGCAGTGTCTCCTCAGCTCTACCTTGAGATGTTCCAGCTGAGAGGCCAAGCTGCCCTGGTAGCTGATGGAAGAAGAGGCACATTAGAGGGTGAATCAGAGGGGAAGAGTAACTCCTGCACTCTGAGTCGCTGCTATGATTCACTCTTGCCCTTCTCTTTCTTCATTGGATGTGCAGGGGAGAGTGGCTGGGTATTAAGGCTAGTCCCACGCAAATAGTCTCCAAGATACACTGTGCATTTTCCTGGGAGAATGATATTTACTCTCTTTGAGCTGTAAAAGTAGAGCAGAATGAGTGCTGTCTCTAATTTCCTAGTCTGACCTCGTATGCCGAAGGGTTATATGCCTCAAGCCTACACCTGCAGAGTTTTCTTCCCCATGTTCCAGTTCCTTCTTGTTACAAAGCTTCCTGTGCTAAGAGGGCTGCCTGTCTGTGTTGTTCTTCCTACACAAGTGCAAACATGTAAGAGAAGAACAAGTGGTTCAGGCATACTTAATTTAGCAATGACTCTCCATTAGTGGCCTGGGGATATTCCCCCCTGCGGGGAGGAATGCCCCACCACCTTGCGTGGCTACCACGTCATTCACGCACATGCCAGCTCTTGCCTCAAGAGCTGGTGTGTTCTCCTTGTCTTTCTGGGAGCCCCTTCATCGCCCACAGGAACACAGGTGCTTCCTTCACCCCCACACAGGACTGTTTTTCTACACATACTCACACATGCAAGCACAGAGCACTCAGCCTGCTCCTTTTCTTCTGTGCTATTCCCTCTTCTTTCCAGGTGCTTGGCTTGCTGCACAGTTGCCTGCCCGCCTTTGCATGGCCCCACCCGTCTGGAGCCCCCTGGGAGAATGGCTCTGAAGTGACAGATGTGACAGTGCCCGTGTGCACCAGGCAGGGCAGAAATCATCACGGTGAGGAGGGCAGGACTGCTGCTCTTTTGCTAAGGCTTTAGAGGTTGCAGTTTATTCCTTTCAAATGGTTGCTCTGTGTCTTGCTGTTATTCTAGGTCTGCAAACATCTAAAAGAAATAAATGAAACTTACACTATCTTGGGCAATCTGAATTCAACTCAGTCCAAGCCAAGATTATCAAAAAATAATTTTAATTGAAGTAAATTTATCTATGCCTTAATCCTTTTTTCTGCTTCAAAAATTCAGGCCTTTATGGCTGGCTAGTGCTCTGAAGGACATACTTTACTCAAACACACGTGTCCCCTGAGAGCCAGCATTTACCCAGTGACAAAACTGCTTTTGAAAATACTTATGTGCCTTTCTGTAATGCTGTAGTTCATCAATATGGAAAAATCAGGTGCTGCTGAAGGTGGTGTTATGTTCAGGAAGTGATACAAAAATATTAATCCAAGGAACAGTACTGTTCTGAGGTGTTCCCTCAGGAAAGGTTGGGTAGTGCTGCTACTCTGCAGTGACCCCATGATTCTAGCTCCTTCATCTGCACTTTCTCTTTTAGCTCTGCCCTCATTCCTCACCATCACCACACAAAAAGGCAAGGTCCCTCGCAGCCTCCTTTTCCTGAGCTCTCCCTACCATACTACTGTCCCCTGCAGCACATTACAAGCAGCCACAGCGAAATCGGGCCTTTGGCTATTCAACACTGGAATCGTAAAGCCAAGCTTTCATAGCACTAAGCCAGAACAATGCCAAGGATTTTGGTATCTAAATTCTGCCTCCATGTAAAACTGAAAGCTTGTCTTGGCAGCCACCTCATCCCTGAGGCAGGAAACTCCTGTGATGCTGCAACTCTTTTAATTATTGTTTTCTTCTTCTTTTTTTTTTTTTTAATTTTTCCTAGCTTTCAATCTTCCTACCTGTGAAGTGCTGCTTCTGGGCATGGCCAAACAGCTTCACTTTCACTGCCAGCACAGCTCAGGCAGAGGTTTGGTAAACGGCAAAAAGCAGACAGATTTTTTTTTTTTTGGCCAACTGCCCCAAGGCAGAGGGACTGGTTCAGGCAAGTGATGAGAGCTTGTTTGATCCTTAATAAATTGGCAAGTCATTTACACAGTAGAACAGTGCAGATATGAGATAACAAAGCACAAATCATCAGTTATTTAGAAATATGGCTCTTTTTTTTTTTACTTTATGCAAGCTTCGGGATGGTGGGAACCCGCTGTAAGTTGATTGCTCCCTAGTAACAGACACCGATGTGTACTTGCCATATCGGCCGTGAGAAACCAGCGTGGTGACCCAGGGGACCAGCTGAGCCTGATGGACTGGGCTCAGGGACAGGCAGAACAGAAATAGACTCTGGAACAGCCAGATGTGGGTAATCAGTGACCTCTAGAAAGGACATAATTATTTTCCTGTTTTCCAGCTGCCATAGTGTTGGAAAAAAGTAATCGTCTTTCTCCAGGAGAGGAAGATAACAAGCACTAGTGCCACTTTCTGACCTGCTCCCATGTAGCAGGGTTAAACAAGCCCTGGGACCAGGGACTGGAACCAAGAGCCACCTGTTCCCGACAGGATGGCCTCCCAAGTGTGCAGCCCTGTGTGTCTGCAGAGGAGTGAAAGGCAAGCCAAGGCTGTGGCACTTGCTCTTGCTCCAGTACGAAACTTGAAACAGCCCAAACAGGTGGGTTGCTTAAGAATACCCTAGAGCTTTGCGGTGAGGGCTCTCTCCTGCCACCTGGGTGTAAATCTCTGCAGGCAGAAAGAACAGGATGTGGGCCTCCCTTTCTCTGGTACCCACTTCTCCTGTCACACAACCAGCAGCACCTCCAGGATGCCCAGCAGGGCCCAGTGATACATAAATCCAGCTTTCCTTGGCTTTCTGATGGCACTCAGTCCAAAAGCAGGTCTGTACTTTGTCCAAGCTGCAGGGATGGCCAAGGCCCCTGGCCAGCACATGGCCTCAGCAGCACCATTTGGTTCCATGCTGTCTCTAAGCACAGTGGAGCCCACAGCAATTTTAAGTTAAACAGGGCAGAGCATATGGCAACTTGATGCCACGTTCCACAGCCTGTGGTCAGGTCTCGTGCATCCCCCCACAGCTTTAGCAGAACAGGAAAATCCCAGACGCAGGTTATAAAGTGCAGGCAAGCAGTAAAGAGACTTCTCTGTCCAGGCAGATATGCCCTTTAATAACCAGCACAGCCAGAAACTGTTGATATCTGCCACCACTTCTGTTAGTGCACAAGGCACTCACATTAGTTCCTCCCCTCATAAGCTTTCTACTAATGTGTTTGCACCTGATCTTCCTTCTCTCCTGCTCCTTTTTGTCCTAGTAAGTCCCTAGTCCTCTTCTAAGGAGCATCACTCGACACCCCCCCAACACACACACACTTCCTTACAAGTTATCATTATCCTGATGTCCTGCTACTCCCTTTAAACCCCACAGAGTGAACTGTTTCCAAACAGTGCAACCAATTCTCAGCAACAGAAAAAGTGTGCAAGTTACGCAGGTCACATAACCTGCAGTGACTTCATCCAGCACCGTGGTCCTCAAGCTTTTCAAAGCCACTCTTCCTCTTTTTTAAAATGTTTCATTTCCCCTTTTCATTTTCCCAGTTTCCACCTGATAAAAGCACTATTCACTCTCTAGCTTATCTCAAGCCCCCAGAGCTCAAACATGAGGTTTCAGGTTTTTCTCAGTATGAAACAGTTTGTACTACCAGTTGTCTTCTCCCAACATTTACATTTTAATTTTTCAGTAAAAACTGAACCCCAAACTCTGTGTTAGCTCAAAGGATAAACTACACTCATCTTGGAGCCGAAGAGGATGGACAACTTTTGGGTGGGATAGTTGGAGACCAGCACATCCAAACACGACAGCAGGGAACAGGTTTTTCTGTGGCTTCTACCTCTTGTCCTCCAGTTACAGGATGTATTCTGATACTCCCCTGAGAGAAAGCCACTGCTGTAGTAGAGGAAGGAAAAAAAATGACCAGGACAACAGTCTGATTCTCCACATCACCCAAAGAGCGAACAGAGTTTATTTCTAAAACAGCTGGATTCACATATTTGACAAAGTTGCAGACAGATGGAGCTTTCAGAACCAGGTTGACACTGAAGGAAACTTAAAACACTTTTGCTGGCAGAGGTACAGCAGAGAGGTGTCGAATTCCCTGCCAGACGGAGCTGTCATTCAAAGACCCCCGGTGGGGCTGGTGATAACAAAAAATCTGTGCTTTTCTTGGTAGACAGGCTTCACAAGGAGGATTTGGGGAAAGCAAGGAAACTTTGGCAGCAGAGATGTCAGTCTTCTAGCCTGAGAGCATCCTGATTAGGAGCATCTGGTGGGTCTATGGACCCAGCACTGTCACAACAGCCAAAGCTGCAGGAATATTTTAGCCCTGTCAGTAGGCACAAAAACCAAAAGGGAACTGGTAACTTACATCTCTGGATCTGGTATAAACAAGTTCACTTACAGCAAAACATATTCTTTGGATGATCACAGAACACAGTTCAGGAATTCTTTGGTTGTCAGACTGCATGAAATTCCCCTTGACATTTTTTTTCTCCATATGGTGACAAGTGACAGAGTGATGCGAGAGGCTGAAAAAAATTTGCTAGTGTCGTGCCAGGAGAGCGGGCATGGTTCCAGGAGAAAGTGGAAACAGCCTTTTCTGCAGAGCAAGCTCAGGCTCCAGCCCCAGTCCTTAGCAGGTGCTTCTCTCCACTGCCACCACAGCGCTGAGGTCTCAGCTGCATTCACACTGTCTGCAGCAGAACACTGGCTTCCCACGGGATTGCCAAGTGGGCTTAAAGCTTGTAGGAAGGTTCCTATTGTCAGTCTGAGGTGATATCTCAGGAGGTGAAGGAGAAATAACACAGTCTCTTTCCCGTGGGGGAACAGGAGAGGTTGTATCCTCAAACATCTATCATATCAGTCCAAATTAAAGTCAGAGTGCTGGTTTCCAAAAACTGTAGTTAAGTCAGTCTTGGCAGGAGGACTGGTGATCAAGCACCCCTGTTGCAAAAAATTAGACACACACATATGTGTGTGTGTATGAGTACCTTCTTCTGCAGGTATTTTCACTCAAAGTGCACAGAATGAAGTCCCTTGTCACATATGGCCATTTGACTGGTCCTGTGCTGGCAGCACAAGGAAGGCTGAGCTATCACTGACACTGCTGACGATGGATTCCCAGCTGAGAAGAATGTCTGTTCTCTTAAGCAAGACAGCCTTTGAGCCAGGCTCAGTTCAGGTTGTTAAAAAGAAAAAAATGGCTCATTCCTGACTAAACACAAAACATATCATCTGAAGGTAGGGGGCAGAAGTTGAACATTGTAAAAAAATAAGAAATAGCCAATATGAAATTAGTAACACTATAACTGCCTGTTATATAGTTTTATTTGACTAATCCTCTGTATTAATGTTAAAACAATTAACACTTTATCTTGGAGTGAATACATGTACCTTCATCCACTAAAAACAGAGTTTTGTGCTTTCAAATTGTTTCCTGCTCTGTGTTGCTCTAAATAGGGCACTTTTTAAAAGGAGTAGCAAAAAGAATCACAGAAACTATGCGCCATGAGGAGGGGGATTCTTACCTCCTCAAGTTATCTGCTCAGTTATTTTCGTTTACTTACTCAAAATTTTCAACACTTTAGCAGTTGGCCAGTTTTCTGTTGTCAGAGTTAAAAATAAATTCTAAGTAAAGATACCTATATTAGGATGGAAAAAAAATAAGGTGGCAACAAATAGCAACATATGACCTGCCATGAGGCACAAAAAGAATTTTCTGAGAGAACCATTAAATTACTTAGCAGTATTGATGCAGAATTTCAGACAAACAGAAAAATATATAGCAGGCCAGAAAATGCTTTTTTTCTCCAGACTGTCCCTGGTAAACTGTATAAACCCAACTTCTGCTGCACCATCATGCAGTTATCTTGACAGAATAAACCAAGTTCTATTTCACAGCTAGACATGAAAGGAGAAGCACCAAGGAGGAAGAAAGGCCCACACTTCCTTTTTTCCTGCAAAGAATTCCCAGCTCACCAGAGATGGACTGCAAAAGGAAAGACAAAGGTGCCAAGAAGGCATTGTCTCAGCAATGAGACACTGAAGCTACATAGAACTTCATGATGATACCAGGTTGGACCAAACTGAACTGTTCTGTCTGTCCAGGCTCCGGGCAGAGTCCCCAAGAGCATAGATTCCAGCTGAGGCAGAGGAAGTGACAAAACCACGTGTAAGAGAGAGGAAGAAGCACATTGCTCCATTCACAATGGGCTTTCCATAAACACTGTTAGATTACAAAGTGAATAATTTATAGCAAACGCATAGAAATTTTCTACAGAAGAGGTCTTAGTGTGAAAATGAGAAAAAAAGACCCCACAAAACACTAAACATCTATTCTTGGGTACATATTTTCCTATATTTGGCAAGGGAAGTTTTTAAGAATAATCTTTGGTTGCTAAAAATTCGTGGAGAAAATCCCCGATTTCATCATGTACTGTTGGGGCTAGGAGGGAGTGTTTGCAGTGATGTATTCAAGTTGCAGTTCATAATTTTTGATGCTGGCTGAGCTGATGTTAGAAAAAGTCCATAGTTCTAATAGAAAGAGGTAACAGAGACTTGGGTCAGCTTATCCAGGCACAAAGTAGTTTGTAACTGTTCCTTTGTTAAACATATAATCCTGGGAAGTTAAGAATCAGGTAGGAATTCGCAGGATTTCCCTTGTGTAAACAGATGGAGGAAATCAGAAGCAATTTTTCCATTCCTCTGAAAGGAGAACCAAACGACTGTCCAAATGAGTTTTAAAGGCACTTATTGTGAATAGCTGGAAATGGCCGCAGCCCAGCTTGTGAGACAGAAGTTGTCTTTCTCCGAAACATGCAGGTTCTCCATTATTAACTTCTTTGGGTGGGGGTAGGTGGGGGGAGCAAAAAAACTTTGGTTCGCAACGTTGTTTTGCATAGGCATTCAAGTAGATCTTCCAAAGCTACCAGCTTGACCAGACTAGTAACAAAATACCCACAGCTCTCTCCTCAGTAGTGGACGCTCCTCTTTGGTATCCTGTTTTGTAAGGCAGACGTCTTGCACAGGTGATGGAGTCACACAGATGCATCTTTGAAAAGGAAGACAGTGTCACTTGCTTTGCCACAAACAAATTCATCCAATTTATTAAGCAACACGCTGGAAACCTTCTTTTAGTAAGGGGTGGGGGAGGGAGAAAAGAAAGTGTTGCTGTGTTCACTATTTGCTAGAAGCAAGTTATTTTGCTCTCGTAGTTATTTGTTAACAGCTGTCAGTAGCTGTGACAACATCTGTGATGACAGAAGATTTGTAATTATTGCTTTTTGAGTAATTTTGAGTCACAACATCCGTCCAGGTAGACACAGCCCTGTGCCAGAAAATATAAACATTCATTTTGGGAAGCATTCTGGCAGTTACTAAGCACGATACTTACTTGTTGACTGCGTGATGCACGAAACCTTGTAGGATGACCACATGCTTATAACACAAAGTATTGTAGCCAGGAACCCGAAAGTCTGGATGAGAAAACAAACAAACCACAAATACTTATGGAGCATTAGATGACACACATTCCATGCATGTATGGACACTTTTGTATATTCAGCTACACATTTTATGGGATTAACAGACCCAAAAAATTTACTCCATTCTGCCAAAAGACTAAAAAAACCCCAAAAGTTTCTGTAATATAATAGCAGCTTATGTCTTGTCAAAACTGAAAGATAGACTGAGAGTCATACGCAAGGAGGGAGAAAAAGCTGGACAGCAGCATGGAGTCTTGACTTCTAAACTTCTCACTAGGATTCTGCAACAAAGAAAAGACTGTTCCTAGCACCTCTGATCACTGCTCTTTTACTGCCCCATTCAAACAAGTCTTTCCCCGCTGTCTGCCAAGTAAACAAGTCAGGTAGGTCTTCTAGTCTGTTGGCATCATCAGGACTAAGTTTCTGAAAGCAATTCTTTATTCTGCAGGAGTTGTATTTCAGGTCCTGCTGCTGTGAAAATACTGTCACCCACACTTGGAAGCCATGCCTCTCCCTGTAAAGCCCTTCAGCCAAGTGAGGCAGAGAGCACCCGCCACTAAGTCAGCTCAGAGCCCCAGTGGGTTTCAGCTCAGGAGAAATTATCTGGAACAGGGCTCTGTTCAGGAGCACGATGTGTTGAAAGCCGAACAGTGGGGTGAAATCCCTTACGTAACTTCCAGCTGCTACAACAGTCTTTTGTCAAAATTTAATTGTCTTAATTCTTCGCCTAAACACATTAGTTCCTATGAGTTAAAGCAGAAGCCTTTGGTCTCAACACTCTGGCAGGACAAATACCAACTTCAGTG
The DNA here is from genome assembly GCA_013397755.1 of Cnemophilus loriae. NCBI lineage: Eukaryota > Metazoa > Chordata > Aves > Passeriformes > Corvidae > Cnemophilus > Cnemophilus loriae. The sequence continues at coordinate 24,376 of VZTF01002191.1, forward strand.
GTGAGTCCAGCATCCGACAACAAAACATTTTTGTTGGCACCGTGTTACAGAACATTCACTGAAATGAGCTAGAAGGTAGTTCACCCAACCAAGACACAAGTAAGGCAAGTCTGTAGGAAAACAGAGGTACAAGTGATAGATTTCTAATGCCCTACTTAATATATATGGCAATTTTAAAACTGTCAAACCTAATAAACACAGTCTTACCGCTCCAGCCACAAGTCCAGTTATATTGTAACTCTTGGCTGCTGCTACAATCGATCCAATGAGAAGCAGAATTGTACCAATTAAGTAATGAAGGAACTCCTGAAAAGACAAGCACAGCATGCATCAGAAGGGAAACTTATCTGGAAAGCATTTTGATATGACTTAGAAAGAAAATAAGCTGGCAGAGATTACTCAAACCTTCAAACCCAGAGGACAAAACATAGTCAAAAGGAAAAAAAAAGCAAAGCAAAACAAAACAAAAAACCAAAACTCAGCAATTCACCTTGTGAGTGGGTTTTATACCAAACCTCAGTGTCTGTTCAAAAAATAACAGTTTGGGTCTACTAATGTTACTGGAATAGGATTTACTTACTGGGTATGGACACAATCCTTTCAATTCAGCAGTGTACATTACTTTGTTGCATCAAGTATGCACCTTACTTACAGAGATGGTTCTGGAGGAAGGAAGGAGCCTTAAGGACATCTTTCTCTAGCCTATATGAAATGGCGTAAGTGGAAAACCAAATGCTCCTACTTCTGATAATCTTAGAAAGTAAGCACTGGATCTACTGCTGCATTTACTAACAACTTACATCAACCAAGACTGAGGGAGAAGCTACAAAAAGCACAGCTGCAGTAAAACACGATGCACTGGGGTTTTCTGAGAGAGGACCAAGGCACCACATTTAAACTCTTCTCTGGTGTGATTAGTATGAGTCCAGCAGCCAATTTCACTTTGTTACAAGCAGGGAGTATCTGTGGATTTCGATTTTGAACCCTCACAAATCTTGCGACAACCAATACAGGTGTTTGCAGACTGAACAAGGCTTGTTTCTTGTGCATGGTGGGGTGGGCAGGGATATCTGCTTCCTTTATCTGCAATTGCACTACCAGCATGAACCAAGCAAATACAAGGCAGAGGAGAGATTCTGTCTCAAACCAGAAGATAGAATATAGTCCCAAAAGGAAACTGTCCAAGGAAAGCCCAGAAGATGAACAATCTACCATACCAGTTTCACTCTGCTCAGGTGTTAAAAAGAGCTGAGAAGGATTTTTCCTGTAAAGTAGGCTCTGAGACCGCAAGTTACCCTCCTAATTTGTAAACTTGTTTCAGGTAATCAAAATCTCAACCCTTGCATTAGCCAGAATAAATTACATGCATAAGGAGGCTTCTCTGACTAGCCCATGACGCAGCAGACAAATGGGACATGCCATTGCCTCCTTAGAGACATCAAATAAAGCAGTGTACACAGGCTACTACTTTAGAGCAATCCACGGGATGGGCAAAGCTGCAACAGAATCATCAAAGGCTACATTAGGTGGAGAACCAACCCCCGGCAGGGTCAGAAGAGTTCCCCTCTGGAGAAATACTTCCAAGCTTTAAAAGGTGTCAGCAATGAACAACTTTGTGAACCACTTCAGCTTTACTGGCTGCAAATCACGCCCCTGATTGCAATGTAAAGATCCTGCCAGGAAACTCATCCAAATGCTAGCTGTAGTTTCCCAGACTCTCTCACATGTCTTCCTCTTCTGTTCTAAAGATACTTAAATGTGACTGAAAACGAGGTTGTTTGTTTTGTAACAGAGCAGCAGTGTTCAAGCATCCCATCACATCCCATAAATGAAACTGAGCAGCCACAAACTTCAGTGCCTTAAACTCTGGAACACTGAGGAATAATTAAACACACAACAACAACAAAAAAAAAAAAACCAAAAGCAGCCTATGCAGAGGCAAAAATAGCATAGTCCTGTTACAGCTATGCACACATTAAATGCTGCTCGGCAAAACTGTCATTTATTAGATTACTTCACTCCTTTATTTCAATCCCTGCATCTGTATTATCTCTAGATAAATAAGCACCCTTAGAAACAGAGGTGGCACACATTTGAAAAAAAGTCTAATCACATTCTTCAGCTAAAAAGAAAAAGAAAATGATATTTTTCTCTCTGGTTATAAATGGATGGATGGACAAACTGTCATCCTAAATCCATAAATTACTTATGTAGCTTCCATTAACCACCACCCAGCCACTTCTTGGATTTCAAAATTCCTCTCTATCTCTCCAGTTGGCTTTCCCCATTCCTTTGGTCCTTCTTCAGTGGAACTAACAAATATGTAAGGGAGGCATGTTCTAAGAGGCTGCTAAAATCCATCATCCCACACTAGGATACAGAACTCTTCTGTTGGCTGACCTGAGCCAGAGCTACTGAGGAAGTTCAGGTCTCACATTTTTGGTGCTGCTCGTTGGTTCTCTGCTAGGATATGAGAGATGAATGTGTATGGGAAATGCAGGAATGAGGCAGGAACATCCTGCAGGATATCCCAGGAACAGCCAGGCTACGGCAATCAGGCCGAGGCTCCTATTGTTTAAGTTACCTAAAACCATACCACAAAGAGGCACTTCTGATTTAAATAGCACTCACAGACTTTATTTTGGGACAGGATGTAGTACATTAATTCTAATGCTATGGTTTGGTACTTTAGCAATCCCTGAGCTGCTATAAATGACCTGACCTAGGACCCATCTGCCGAAGGCTTGATGATCAGTAGCTTCTTTTCAACTGTCTCTTAATAAAATTATTGCCTTCCATGAAATAAATCTAGATTTCTATCTGCGTAAAGGAGGGTAGAATCAAATCCAAATCAGCTAAAAAACTTACAGAATCTGCTGAACTGAATACAAGCAACAAAAGGATTTGCATACAAGGCAAAAAAGAGTTGAGTGAAAGACAGTCTATCTTTGTGAGACAGCACAAGGAAATGGACCAAGAAGAGGAACCCCAGCTTACCGCGAGTGGCCAGCTAACACAAGTCAGCTTCCTGTAGACTCTGAAAATGTGCATGATGTAGAAGAACAAAATCATAACCAAGTCGCACATGGTGACAATCTGAAAGAAGCTGTATGCACTGTAATCTGTCCATGCAGAATTATTTACGCTGATGAATCCAATCAGCAGTGAGATCTGGAAGACAAAAGGCACATTAAAAGTTTTCACTATGGTGCTCAGAGGGTCATGGAGATGATTTTAAGCACAACAAAATGGCACTTAGAAACAGAAGACAAATATCTAATGTAAATGGGATGGTCCTAACAAAATGGAAGACAAAGTAACGAGCATGATAAAGTTTTATAATTTGCTGATAAATAAGCTGAAGCAACCACTAGGTCTGGGGAAAGGGGCAATGGCCAGAAGGAAAGCAGCAGGCTCAGCCTGAAGAACTCAACTTGAAGATGTCTCTATGTACAACAGAAGAGGTCTCAAATAGAGAAAAGGAACAGAATGCTGGAGTTGCAACAGCGACTGAAGCATCTAAACCCCACAGAGTTTCGGAAGGAGTTCCCTGAAAGCTGTGAAAATGGAGGTGTCCATGATCACATGCACCTTCACTTTCATTTGGTGACATTTCTCACACGCAAAATCAGAGGACCCGGCTGCAACTGAGCTAACAGTCTTACTCTTCCTTTTCTGCCATGTGCAGAGCAGGAGTATTAGCGGACTGTAGGGCAGTATGAGAGCAAATAATGTAAACATTTGGAGGAATTGATTAATTCACCTCACCCCCAAAACTTTTATAAGTTAACACTGCCACATAAAACTATAAAGCATTATTGTACAACTTCTTTCAGCTGTAGGCTTGCTAAGGACAAAAGCTATTTCATTTTTTTCTTTAATCTAAAGATACTTGTTTATTTTACTAATCTTGCTGCTTCCACCAGCCTGGTTAACCTGGGTGATCAAAATAAATCTACCAAGAATATACTAAAACATTTTTTTATTACAGACTCTGTCAATGCATGCTTTCAGCCACTGTAATTTTTAGTTCATCCAAAGTCAGCCAGAAGCTGTAATGAGTCACATTTCAAGTGTTTCTCCTAGACATTAAAAAACCGTCTGAGGAAGATGGTGTGCACTTCAAGACTGCACCAGCCTTTCCTGCACACTCATCTTCCAAACTCCTAACCAACTGCATTCATTATCAGAATAATTTCCTTAAGATTAAAAGAGAAAAAAACCCCAACACCCAAACAACATAGCTTAGATTCTCCCTAAGTGTTAGCCAAGTTTCACCTGCTCAGTTCTAAGTGGACATGGTAAATATATGCATGCACAAGGGCAACCAAAAGCTCTGTACACAAGAATTTCACAAGGACCTGTCACCTTCAGCAAACTCCATCCAAACAGCCACATCAATGTCTTGACAGTGAACCACCTCAGAACGGTGGCTTCAGAGAAAAAAGTCAGTGCTCTGGATTCTTTCCCACACAAGTGGCTAAGCTGTTGTCAGACCTGGTCCAGCTCCATTACTTTTACTGTGGCAGTTCAAGGAGTTCGTATTAGCCCTGTAAGTGATGCTCAGTCCGAGCCAGAGATGGGCTTCTCTGCACTACAATAGGCCTACATCTCCTCTCACCTTTGAATAGACATGGGGCAGGGAAGACAGGACTTAGAGATGCAGGGCTAGATCACACTCCCTGCTTCTCAAGAATGGAGGTCACACGTGCCTTTGAAAATGCATGGTACTGCCCAGTCCCCGTCTCCCCAAACATGTTCCTGCCCTCTGGTTTCGGAGTGTAACACCAGAGCACCATCCTGCATATGTTCAGTGCTTCTGTCTGTACCACGCCTGACCTCTGGGTCTCGCTGCCTCACCTCTGGGGGATCCAAAGAGCACAGAGTCTCCCACCTTGTGTGTGGCACAGCTTTCTAAGATGCTACATTTGTCAGAAGACAACAAAGCAATGCTCTACACAATTCAGCATCTAAAGAACTCTGGCCCAGTTCCTCCCTTCTGAGATAATTTCGGTGCAGTTTTGTCCAATTTACATCTACATCCAGCAGGTCCACATTAAGCAGTGGTTTTGGGAGAGGCCATGGTGTCTGTCATCTTCTCCTTCCCACCCTAACTTCACTTCCTGTCGTGTATTGGCCTGTGCTGAGCCACCTCAGTGCACTAAGCCAGCAGAAAAGTGAACTACTGAAAACCAGCTTTACTCTGGCTCAGCCATCGTGCAAGGCAGGATCAGGCGAGCAAGGGAGTGTGAGGGAGAAGTTAGGACTCCCACAGAAAGGACAGGGAGGACTGAGCCGGCAGGACGGCAGCAGCCAGTACCATGCTGGCTGCTCAGGCTGCCACAAACCATCCAGCTCAGCTCCCTGAATCTTAATGTCAGTTAAGCAGAGTCATCTGACCTAGCCACTGAATAACCTGAACAATCAGAAGAAGGTAATTTACTCTATAATGCAGGAGAACACTTTAAGTGATGCAAGACGCAACTATTATTTCCGTAATTTAAAACTAAATTTAATGAAATTTTATTCTATAGGAGGACTCAACGACAAGTCGCAGCAAGCACTGAGTCTTGCTCTTGGATAAAGGTGGGATGAGGACAACATTCTCTAACCACCAAAGGCCAGAAGAAGTTTCCCTTATTCAGGTGTCTTCACAATAATCAGTTCCCAGTTTCAATTACATTGTAAAAATCAAGAAGTAAGCGTTAATTCACAGAAATATTAAATCTGCCCAGCGGCTCATTTCATGCGTGAACAATTAACTTTAGCAGTTTTTTTTACAGTCTACAAAGGATAAGGAGGACTGGACTCTTAAAGTACAACCACCATCCAAATAATATAAAGCACTGGAAAAAAACCCTTAGTTTAAGCTAGACCCAGTTCTTTCAATTTCACGGAAGCATAGCAGTATTTTTCTTTTCAGTTAAAAGGCATAAAAAATTGAGAAGCATAAAGAAGAATGTGAGTCATCCAAGGACAGAAAATACATCTGAGGTGTTACAATCCTCAGAAATAAGAAGATACGCGGTACCAGTGAAGAATCTGCTCAACTCCTGACAGGGTAGAACCATGGATTTGAACAAACATGCTTTCCATTTCAACAGTTCTTCATGATTAAAGCAACTCCAAATCCAATTAGTAAAGGTTCTCCCTTCTTTGATTTTAGATGCACCTCAGCACACAGATAGGAAGCAACCACTGCATGACAAGAGATATTTCTTTCAAAGATTTACTTTCTTGGCATAAATCTCATAACATGAGATTTACCTGCCGTTTCTAAAGAGAGTCCTCAGCTCATAGGCACGTGATTCTGTTTCACAGGACAGGGGCAAAGGGGACCCTATCAACAACTTTATATAAAGCTGTACCACATCTGCCACACTATATTGCCTGCAGGTACAGTCAGAGTTTAAAACTCACCTGTTGAAAAAAGAATTCTAACAAATGCAGGTAATAGAGCCACACAACATCATTTGTTCTTTAAAAGTGACAAATATTGAAGTTCCTTCACCAGATAATGGTTTATCAGGATACACCGGGTGATGACTGGACCTTTTTTCCCCCTGGGATTCTGGTCTCCAGAGAATGATAAAGTGATAAATATGTAACTGTCTGGGATACAGTTGAACATCTATCTCAGAAGTCAGTTTGTGGCCCAGACAGAGAGAGAAAAATGAATGGCAGAGCACTGAAGTGATCAAATGTTACGAGTGTTCTTTATGCATCTGTGCTCCGGGGAGCAGGTTTATATACCCTGAAAATAAAAACTGGAGGCACAAAAAAATCCAGGGCACTGCTGTTTCCATTTCAATATAGCATTTCACAGGTCATGAGAGCAACGCAGATGTAACCCATAGCCAGCAAGCCAGTGTGACCAGAAGTACAGGTCAAGTGATTGTCAGTCTCATTAGAAGATTTCACTGTGCTCCACAATATATATCCGGGCTCCAGACCCAAATTCCAAAAGGAGTGAGGGACACATTGCAGGGCACTATTATTTAAGTGCTTTCTGGTTTCTGAGACGCAAAATAAAGACCATATGCATTAATCAACCTCAAGGAGGGATTTCTGGATTTAAATAAAGTTTCATATTTACTCCATTTCATAGAAGTCGATCGGCTTAAACGAATCCACTTCTTGACCCTCCTTTGGACCAGACATTTGAAGTGAGTCACGAAGCATGTTTAGGGACACTGGTATATATCAGGAACTATCTTGCAGTCAAGGCAATGTGAGCTAAAGGCAGTCAGCACTTAGAAGACAGAAAAGACATAACAGAGCCTGCAAGACTTTTACAGAACCTGCATTCTCTTCCGTACTTTGAAATCAAGATGAAGTAACCACATCCTCTGCAATGTGACTATGCAAAATGCTGCCTCTTGAATGGCACTGACATACCTCCCCAAGCCTAAACCCCTTTCTGATTTGAAGTTAACTCAGATCTACCAAAAAAAATGAAACAGAATTTGTTCTTTCCTGATCTGGTCTTCTTCCTAAAGCAGCCCAGGAAGCTGTTGGCCACCTCCACCACAAAGGCACATTGCTGGCTCATGGTCAGCGTGTTGTCCCGCAAGATCCCAAGGTCTTCTCTGGAGAACTGCTTTCCAGCCTCCAGCCTTACTGGTGCAGGGGCTTACCCTTAAATATCTCCAGGTACAGGACTTGGCATTTCCCTGTGTCAAACTTGATGAGACTTCTCTCTGTCCAGACTGCCAAGATCTCTCTCCATGGCAGCACAACCCTCTGGCTCATCAGCCACTCCTCCCAGCTTCTTCATCACCTACCAACTTTCCAGGAGTGCACTCTGCATCATAATCCAGGTCATTAATGAAGATGTGGAACAGTGCCAGTCCCAGTATGGACCCCTGGGGTACACCACTAGTGACTGGCCTCCAACTGGACCTTGTACCACCGATCACAACTCTCTGGGCTGGGTTGTTCAGTTTTAAATCTGTCTCACTGCTCACTTATCTAATCCATACCCTGTCAGCTTGTCTGTGAGGATATAATGGGAGACTAAAACCTTACCAAGATCAAGGTAAACCACACCCATCACTCTTCCCTTGTCCACTAAGCTAGCCATTTCATTATGGAAAACAGTAAGGCTGGTCAAGTATCATCTCCCCTTTATAAATCCATGTTGACTACTCCTGACCACCTTCTTGTCCTTCATGTGTTTGGAAATGCTTTCTAAGAGGGTTTTCTTCATTGTCTCTCAAGGGACTGAGGTGAAGCTGACAAACCTGTAATTCCCTGGATCTTCCTTCCAGCCCATAGATATTACATCAATCTGTTCAGAATGGCACACTTTCCTTTTGTACCTCTCAGGCTAGACAAGATAGGGAAGGATCAGACAAGATGGATACATTCTCCTCCCCCGTGCTGCAAAATGCTTCTGGAAGTGTTCTCTGGAAATGCTGTTTCTTTTAAAAAATCAGCTGTTTTCCTCCTTGTTTCTTCTTGTCCCTGACAAAGAATGAGCATCTTAAATCCACTGGTCATTATCACACTCAGTAAAAAACAAGGAGAATGTGTATCAAGACTTCAAGGAAATGAATCTTCCACTGCAGGAAAATTCAACACCTTCTTAACGAAAGGAGAGGAATCATGCCTTTGTATTAAGAAGCGATTATATACAGGAGGAAGATCCAACTCCCAGTTACTCCTAAGGCAAATGCATACTGGAGAAAAGACCCACGGCATTAGGCCTAGATGCTGTTGTACTCCTGATTTCAGATGGTTTGAATTCCCCCTAACTCCCTGTGCTCACGCTTGGGTGGCTGCAGTCCCGCAAATGCAATTAGGTTTCAGAGAAAGCTTGGCTCCAAACACTCTGCCCACATGGGAGTGGGCTGGGCATGATGCTGGGACCCAGAGCAAGCCAGCCACACAACCCTCAGCCTCTCTGCTGGCTGGGTCCTCCCGTGGTTTCCAGTCCTGTCCCCAGCCACAGAGGCCACCAGTAAAACTGCCCAAGAGCTGCCTGCCCCTCAGCACTAATGGGCTGGGCTCTCCTACACTAACACATGCTGCTGGAGTGCACCAGCACAGATGGAAAAGCCCAGGCCAAGCCAGCAAGTTCAAAGAAGCTTGGTAGAGAATCACCTGCTCCAAGGAAGGGGCAGGCAGGACTGCATGCCCACCAGTCCAGAGATTACACGTACAATTTTCTTCACTAGTGCCCTGAGGGTAACAAGGAAAGGACTTGTTTTGCTCTGCAAGTACCTACAGGCCAGCTGGCACCACAAAGCGTTTTCTGCTCACGTGGTAGAAGACTGTGGTTTATGTGACCACAGAACAATTTTATAACCCAGGAATCAATCTGTGCAAGTGCTTTGTATGATCTTTTTCTACTGTCCTGCTATAATGGATGTCATAAATAAAGCTTTGGCTTTATTGCCAATACCTAATTCTTCTGTAACATTTGGAGAGAACTAAATTTTCCACAGACACAGCTACCTGCACAAACATAAATCCTGAATGATCTCCAATACTGACAAGAACCTACTCTTAAAGGAAAGCCTAATGTTCTGAGGATGAGAGGCCCATTTCCACAGGCAAACACTGACACAACAAGGGAGGAATTGAAAGTCGCTGGCTCTTGAATCCTGACCCCAGTTTTGTAACCGTAGTTCTGTCTGAACTTCAATAAATCTTGTATTTCACCACTTCAGCTCCTCCAGTCACCAGACGAGGACTAATAAAGACTTCATATGCACTGTGCTAAAGGTTTTCACCCTCAAAACACTTCAGACCTGTAAAATAAAGGCAAAAATTTTGAGGACTGCTGCTAAATGTCTAGGGCAAGAAGACTGCTTTTCTTTACAGAGTGAATGAAAATAGATACGCACTAAACCCCAAAAACAAAGAAAAAAAACAACAACAAAAAAATCAAGACAAAAACCATACCAAAATACCCACATCCTTCTCCTCCCTGTTCCCCTCTCCAAAAAGCCCAAATGGACAATTAATAGATGTAACAGACAAGCAGGTGTGAAAGTCATCCAAGGACCAAGCCACACAACAAGCAACAGGAGGAAAAGGTTTGCTTTCTGAGAGTAGCTTTGAGTTCGATCTGTTGCTACCTCAGCATACAAGATAAACAAAAATGAGAGTCCTAGCTCACCGTAAAATGGAAATTGGTATTTATTTCCTGTCTGTCATTTATTTACTCATAACCTACTGTGAGCAGTGATTCAAAAAAGCACACCATGCACAAGACTTTGCACATAAACTGTTTTCTAATCTTTAATGCTAGGACTACTTTACTGCTCGTCCTCTTGACCATCCCTGACTGTTCAGTACTGCACATTTTCAGTCACCCCTGTGCAGCAATTTTTTTTTTTAACTACTCTGCTAGTGACTGTGGAGTACAGGTTACCCTCTCCCACTGAGGCTGTGCAAACCCGTGCTCAGTGGTGATGTTCTGGTGTGGGTGTGGCACAAGCCGCTCCACAGCAGCTCGTGGGTGCTGGGCTTTCTGTGGTTAAAACGTGTTGACAACATACCAGCGTTTCCGCTGCTGCTGAACTGTGCTCACACAGCAACAAGGCTTTCTGCCTCTCTTCTCCCTCCCCTCATCCCAGAGCAGGCTCACAAGTGGGCAAGACGTTGGCAGTGACAGCTGGCTCCAGCCAAGCAATGGGATTTTCCAGCCCATATGATGTGTTCAGTGATAAAAGCTCAAGACAAGGAGGTTTAAGGGGGAATATTTTAGGCGGTGGCATTTCTTTTCCCAAGCAACCATTGCATATAGAATCATAGACTCACAGAACGGTTTGGGTTGGAAGGGACCTTAAAGACCATCTATTCCCAACCTCCTGCCATGGGTGGACACACCTTCAACTAGAGCAGGTGGCTCAAAGCCCCATCCAGCCTGGCCTCGAACACTTCTGTTGATAGGGAGTAGTGGATGAATTTACAGCTTTGCTTGTGTATGTAGCTTTTGCTTTCTTTATAAAACTGTCATTATCTTGATCCATGGGTCATTTTGCCTTCCTTCTATATTCTCCCCATCTTGCAGGGGAGGGTAGTGATGAGAGGCTGGGTGGGTGTTTGGCTGCTGGCTGGGGTCAACCCACTGCATGTGGCCTACCTCTTATCTGGATTTCTAGCTGCTGTGGTAGTACAAAGAACAATATTTAAAATCTTCATTGCAGAAAGACACTGACTATGGTTTTTGCAAATCCCAAGATGATGTACTGAATTGGCAGGCTGAAACTGCTGTCTTACCATGTAGCTTTAAACTCTGGATAATAATTTTCTTTCTCTATATAGAAATAAGATGTGAAATGCCAACCAAACTGCAGGAGGAAAGATAACATTAATAAGAAGCAAAATTGCCTCAAGGTGCCCAGTTACAGAGAAACACTATAACTCTTATCTCAAAGTTTTACCATAATACTGTGACATACACATCCTCATGTATTATCCACCCAGCTCTGTGTTATCTTTTCATTTAATTACTTTGCCATGCAATGCACAACCACATCTTTGTGTTTCTCAGAGTATTTGTTCCTTGACTTTTCCCCTCTACTATATCCTCCCATAAGAAGAGACAACTTTTTGTCTCCAGTGTTTCCTTTCCTTTTTTTCTGCTCCTTATTCCCCTTTCCTCTTCTTTCCCTCCATTACACTCCGTATGTGTATCTCCTTTTGTGTCTCTCATTCTCTCCCATCCAAATTTCCCTCTATACATGACAATGCACCTCAATTCCTTCTTTTAATGTTTCCTAACTATCTTGCCCGCTGTCTTGCATCAGGGCGCATATTGAAATTAGCTAACCAAAAATTAGCACCATTCAGGGGAAAAATGTCAGAGGACAGGATTCAGCATAGTCCTACACCCGCACAAACACTGTAGGCAGCAGCTCTGGCTCACCAGTTTCCTGTTGGTAATACCTGAAAGTGCTTTTCTTTTTCATCCATTGTACTTGCTGGAGGACTGATGAACCTTTGTACTGCTTTAATGTCCCTCCTCCTGAATCTGAAAACAGGAGGACTCTGAGAACTATTCATAAAATTGATAAAACCTGTTTGATTTCCACTATCTTTAAACTTCACCAAGTTTTAATGCAAGCAATTGTACAGAAACTGTGTCTACAGATTTGGAGCAAGGGACAGCACTGACTCTCATAGTTTCATCACAGCCTTTAAAAAAAAAATAATAAGAGCTAAATGCTTTTTGTATTTGAACGAAAAAGTCAACGTTTCCAGCTTGTGACACCAGCCAAGATAGTAAATGGAATTTTCCATCCCTACCAGAGCCAATCAGGATAACTGTACCCTGGAGAAATGTCACTGACTGCAGCTGTACATTTCCAAATGTTACACCTCAACACAGTGAAGCAACACCAACATATTATTAAGTACATATTTTAGGTGGAGTAAAATAATTTTTTAACAGCTTCTCAGATCAGAAAGATGAGCAAAGCACAGGCCAAGGTTACAACTGCAGTTCATGCAAGACTGGTTCAGCTAATTTAAGCAGCAATGTTGACTGCTGCTGCAATCGAGATTTCTTTCTTCCAGGGCGGTGTTGGAAATGTGAGCTGTAACAGACAAACCCCTGCCAGAAAAAGAAGATAAAAGGCACAGTCCATTTGAAACTTCATTAATGACAGATGAAATCAGCTGCCTGCAAGTGCATGGTTCTGTGAAGCAGTCAGTCTTTGGTTGCACAATCATCTCTCAGCCCCTGCGTCTGGGCAGATTTCCTTCTTGTCTGGCAACTTTGCTAAAATAAGGAGGCTGCCTGGCCTCTGATAAGTCACTTCTCTTGTGCACCATCATCCACAGGCTATTTTTTGAAGATAAAAGTGGCGGAAGGGTGAGAAAAGGCAAAATAATCTTATTCAGACCCTCTACAACACAGATAAGAGGACAATCCTAAGTACAAGCAAGTGGTGTCCTATATCTAATAATAAGAAGTTATCTATCTGCTCAGGCACAGGCCATAGTGGTGGACAAGGGTGTGGGGTAATCCCAGAACCAGCATATGAAGGACATTATTAAAGAGCCCTTGTTGCAGGGTATTAGCCACGATCATTAAAAAGGCAATTCTTTGTAATGACTAGCTGCCATTAAGCCCTGCCTACCACGGATCACAGTGCATGCAGGACTTCAATCCTGCCTCTGCCAGCTGAACTAGCTCCCTGCCTCAATCCCACAGCTGCCTGCACACACTGAAAGGCACTATACAATCCTGCACGTTATCTACTGAAAGCTGAGGACTGCATAGTTACATGGCAAACTATATGCTATATTCTCATCAGGCTATATGCTATATTTCTCATCATAGTGAAAAAAAAAAAAAGATTGCTACCCACAACAACCTCATAATTTTATTTCTTTTTCTCTCCAATTTGTTTAAAAATCAACTTAAATTGAAAACATTCCAACTGTGAAAGCACTATCAGTATGTTTTTTCAATCTACATAAAAGCTGCACACACAACACTCAAAGTATTGCAGCAACTGAGTAACATTGCACAAGTGCCATAATGCAAGTTACAAACAATTCCCCAAACATATAAAATCCACTGCAAAACACAATTAATGGCACAGCTGACTGCTAGCATGTCTGCAAAGGATAGGAACAGAATTTTTAATACAGCAAATGCCCTAGCAAGGTTCCAGCTCTGGGAAACACACCTGCTTTCCCTCTAACTTTCAAAGAGGTGCCACCTGCAACAACTGAAAATACTACTGTGGACAAAGCCAGGAGAACCCTGTACTTTGTAGTTCGTTCATTCATTAATAAGGAACTAATTCTCTGTGCAGGCAACAGCCCCCATGTAACAGCTAGCCAGCTACCCACTCCAGTGGTCTCTCCCACCAAGTAATAATCCCCGAACTATGGATGAGCCTGCTTTTTCAGGTCAGAGCAGAAACATATCCTCTGTATAACTGTGGGTAGATGCACAGATACAATTGCTCAGCCTATGCTCTCTCCCCTCCTCCCAGTTGTGGTACTTTGTTGGGAACCTGTGTCCCACACAAACATGTCCATTTAGAAAAATACTACCTTATTGCTGCAAAAAAACATATATGCACATGGCACCTGCTGTAGTTCACCCCACTGTAGATCATCTATTTTCCATGGTAGGGAGAATCTCTAAATCACATCTCAAAAGACTACAGGAAGTAAAAAACATTGTAAGAGACTTGAATTTCTGGAGTCCCCTAGGAGAAACTGGAGTATCTGGTGATAGCAACCAAAAATGAGGGGAATTAGTGTATCCAAATCTCTCCAGATTCAAAAATTGCACAGGAAGCTGTGATTGATACTTCTCTCTTCTGCAAGTCAAGCACTTCCAACATCTAGATCCTCCTGGAGAGCCATGTCAACCATTCTCTCAATCTGGTAGACCTGAAAGTCAGACAGACTGACAGGAGAAGACGGTCCACAGTGTGAGTATGTTTGCGTAAACGGAGAACGGCTGCCTCAAGCACAAAAGGTGCTTCTGAGGCAAGAGAAAGATAAAGCCCAGGAGGAGAAGAGAACAGTAGGCCAACAAAAGTGACTTACGTAGAACTTAAAAATTAAGAGGTTTGAGGCTTCTTAAGGAATGGCAGAAGAGTGGCTCTCGACGGCAGAATGGAATCCAGCAACGATGCACAGGAATGCACACGCTCATGGAGGTTCAGAGACACCTCAGGCATGTAGACTTTGCTGGAGAACTCTGCACTTTGAGGCTGTTGCTGCAAAAGCAGCAGAGAGCTCACTGACCCTGGGTCTGGAGAGGGAGCCCTCCTGTGGGCAGGAGATTGCCCACCTCACCTGCCATGCTTCCTGCCAGTCGGCTGGGAAGATAAACTGCTTGCAGGAAACAGGCACCTCTGAGACCACCGCTCTGAACCATTCTCGGATATATTGTTTGGCTTGTTTGTATTGCTTGCCCATTAAAAAGTCAGCGAAGTCCCATATCGCCAGTGATACACAATACAGAAAGATCTTAACCCACACTCATGAGCTATAGAGCTCTTGTAGATAAATTTCATGGCTGTCTAAAAATGGATCCACCAACCGTGCACGGCAATACCGCCTACAGAGAAGGAGCCCATGTTAGCTGACCAGCCAAGCCTGGTTCAGAGTGGCTGGCTGCTAGAAGCCCAGGGTATGTTGTGTATACTTACAGACTGCAAAGTTTCCACCATGTTCTAGATATCCAATATATATCTAGCAGCACAGAGCCAGCTAAAACTAAGATAGGAACATATAACACAAAAACCAGTACCCCATGGCAACAATCGTGCTAGTTAACCTAACAAATTAGATGCACGAAAAAATGAAAAAGAATCTCATCTTCCTGGAAGTTGTTGCTGAGATCAGAGATACCATGTGAACTGCTCAGTGATGTCTCATGCCTCCGCCTGCCAACCCTCAGCGAGCAATCTGCTCATCTCTCGCCCTTACAGATGCTGCTCACAACACAACCCCTTCTCACTGTCGGCGGCGTTTAGTGCTTGACTGATCCAGATCTTCAGTTGACACCTGCCATATCTCCCCCTGCCTCAGAGATCACCACGCTGACATCTGGCAGTCGCACAGTTAAAAAGTTCATATCTATCATCTCCTCAAAGCAAGGGCTTTGCTAAGCCATGGCAATGGAGCCTTGAGCAAGGTCTCCTTGAATAGGGGGAGGACTCACTTACATCACTGAAGTCCACATTATTAGCTGTGCTGGCATATAATGATTTTCATCAGGAAAACACACGTGAGAGTTCCTGAAAACAACATGACAATTCCCAGATGAACTGGCATCATCACAACCTGGCTGCTGGATCAGGGTGCGTCTTTGCACACCAGGGAACAACCTTTTCTAAGTGTGAACACTCGATGCTTGGCAAGGTGCCAGAGAAGTGACGGGCAATGAAAGAGGGGAGTAAAATGAGAATAGATGAGATTCCCCTGTGGCACTGTTGCAGCTGACAGCTTTCAGTGAGTGCCTGAAGACCAGCAGGCCTCTCCAACAGGCTGGGACAGCACTCCTGTGTCTGCTAGGAAGCTGTATACTCGAGCAATTGCCAAAAGGCTCAACGAGCCAGCAGGTGAGAAGCAGCAAGTGGGGACTGTGCTTTTCCCAAACAAAGGAAAAAGCTCTTGCAGAGCACGATTACAGACTCAAGGAAAATAGGCCAAGTCACTGCAGTTCTGCAGCTGCTGCTGGTCATCTCACGTTAACAGCATACTTCTTGCCCAGCAGTCAGCACTTGTTTCTTGAACTCACTAGTGGTACTCCTGAAAAAAACAAACAACACAACAAACTGCCAAAAACATTATAAGAAAATTCCCCTGAAGCAGCTTCTCAATTTTGCCATCATCACACTTCCATTTTCCTTAAGGGAAGCTGTGAGCAGAAGAGGAAGCCCTAAGCATTGCAGCTGCTGCTATTGTTGCAGGAACAGCAGCCAAGTTTGTTTCGGCTTTGAAAGCTGCAGACACCTAGCCTTGACCAGTCAGGCACATCTGTCCTCGCCATTACATTCATCAAATGACCATCATCGCAGTGCAGGGAGTTGTTCCAGCCACAATGACCCCTTAAGAATCTCAGTTACGCAAAGAAGAGGAAGCTCACAGTTGGATGAAAAGAAATCACAGCAATTTCAGGGTCTGAACTCTGTGTACAGAAAGTAGCAATTTCTGGCTGCTGTATACTTTACATATCACCACAAAATAGGAGGACAAGACCACAGCACGTATGAGGTGACAACAGCACAAAGGGGACAGCTCAGCCACAGGAGTGAGTGAATACCTCACAGGGACTCCCCAGGGAGGGGAGCGGAGGAAACACTTACTCATAGAAGGAAACACTGTCTGGCTTTGGGGGACAATACCCCAGCAATGCACAGCAGGTACCAGAGCCTCAGGGTCGGGTGTGCTTCTCTCGCTGATGGCTTCTACTGGATCACAGTGAGACACGACAAATTGTTCCAGCACCCACAGTCCTGGAACCCAGTGAAGGATGCTTGGCAAGATGCTTTTTGTTGTTTATAGGCTCTGAGCAGATGGAGACTGAACTTGTAAACAAGGGATCCACTGGTTTCTGTCACTCTGTGGCAGGAGAGGAGGATGTTCAAAGGGACACTATCTCCAAACAAAGTGAGGACAGGGAAAACACTGCTCTTGCACACCTTAAAAGAAAGTCACAGAGCAGTAAGAATCCATGTTTTTTACCACATCTTATCCACAGACACCATATGCACCTGATTAAGATTTTTAAATGGCGCTTTAAAATTTTACTTCCCATAAAACAAATGCACCAGGAAACCACTGCCAGTACTTCACTCTGCTCTTTCAGGCATACTAAACATGTCCCAGGTGACGCGGTAAATTTCTATGCTTCATTTCTCTTTTTTTTGTTATTTCAGAAAATGTATTTGCTAACCCCTGTTCAATCACCTCCACAGAAACAATCACCTCTACCTGCACAGAGATTGCTAATGAACGTATTGCAACAAATTCTAACGGCAGCACCAAATAAGCAATGAAAGACAGCTCCAACTCTGAGCTTTTAGAAAGCCTCTTTCAATAAATAACAAATAAAACATTCACTGACACATTCAGAGCAGAGATACCCTAGTGTTTAATAATGACTACAATTGCCTTTTTACAAAATGTACTGGAGTTGATTTTTTTAGCCTTCTAGAGCAGTTTCAACATCAATAAAATTACAAATTTCTTTTTTTTTCCTGAAAGAGGTAGATAGAAATTAAAACAGATGGTACAAAATCTTCCCCTGCCCAAGAGAAAAAGGAGTACATTCTCAGCTTGTGGTTTGAAACACATGGAACCACTTCAAGCTCATGTATTTCCTGCCCTTCCATGCCAGACACTTGTTCTTGCCCACAGTAGCTTCTACGGCTGCACTTTTCCCTAAAAACACTTACAGAAAAAGAAAACCAGAGAGCCGAAGTAAAGCTCCATTAGTTCCCTGGTACTGTGTAACCTGGTCGACTTCTGCATCACTACAGCTGAGAACAGCTGCATGGAGACAAGACAGAAGGGGAAAATTCCTTAAAATGGTGTTGCTTGTGAAATTTTACCTCATCAAATAAAACTGTGTCAGCCTACCAGCCTCCTTGGTTAACATGCAGAGAACACAGTGTTTGCTTCCAGCTCTTACGCAAACACCTGGACAGAAACTGTAAAATGGCCATCCAGAGCAGAGGCATGGAAAAAACACCACTGGCTGAGGCAGCCGGCTTTGGTGTTCTCCGAGGGGAAATAACAGGACCTCCCAGTCCTACTGGGCTTAATTACTGAGCTTGGATATTCCTTACTCGAGTGCTTCAGCTTACTTTGGAGCCATCTAAGACTCTGATAATTTTTTTCTCTCTCTTTGTTCAGCATGCCCAGCAAGGTCCTTTTACTGCAGTTTCCAGCAGAACAACAAAAATAATGAGCAGCTACAACATATAGCTCTGACCCTGGCCTCAGAAAATGTGTCTCATTGCTTAGCCAGTAGTTTATCTTTCACATTCTTGGGGTGGTTTTCCTCAATCCCCCAGAAAGCACAGTCTATACAGGACTCACAGAAAGGCTTACAATTTCAGCACCTCTGCCTGTCACCAGAATGCCCCTCTTCTAACTGAGCAGCTTTATTGCCATAGAGGCAAAATTATGTCACTGACACACTGCTGCACAGAATTACTTGTTTTACTTCAATCACCTCCATGGACAGAAAGATGTTTCAGTCTCAAGATCAAGTCAAAGGATTGAGTAGCTCTCAAATAATTGCAAACAGCACTTGCTTTTGTGAATTTCTTTTTTTTGCATCAGTGATTTTGATTAGGAATTGTTTTCTTGAACTAACAGATTTTGCTTTCTTTTCATATTCTAACTTTTTCTGAACTTAGCTCCCCAGTAAATTTGTCTGATATTATACAGCACATTCAGAAATGGAACTTGGCTCCAGCAGCTTAATTACCAGCATTCTCTAGCCTTCAGTGCTAGATGAATGAATATTTTCTTGAATACTATTATGCAACTACATGTTAGTATACAAATAACCCAGAGAGGTTTCAGCATACTTCAAAGTTGCTCAGAATTACAGACTGTCTTGTTGGCCATTAACTCATCAAGTGTGTCATTGCTTTTGTCAAGGCATACTTTGGAAATTAAATAGATACTCTGCAGAAAAGCTTTAACTATTGCCTTAGCATTTTTAACAATTTAAAATGATCTTGTTAAGTCAACTTTTATTGAGCTTATCCCTTTTTTACATTACAATTGCTTGTAAATCTTTTCTCCAGCCTTGAGAAGGTAATTTTGATTCTTTTGTTTTCTGTCTTGTGAAACTGATAGCTCATATTGAGCTGACAGAATCAGCACTGGTTTTAGCTTAAAATACCTTGTATTGTGAGGCTGTGCTTACTCTGACAGAGCTACTGTAACAGTAACAGCGGTGTCCTTGTGGGAACAATGGCCTTCAGTCTGAACTGCGACCAAAGTTAGCTTGGCCCAACCTGGGGGAGGTGAAAGAGAGGCAAAGAAGGCCATGGGTCACTCTGCACCTCTCAGGAAAAAGGAGTAGTCCAAGAACAGTTTGAGAAGCCTGAGAGACCTGCACAAGCATGTGCTGTGCCATGATGGCTCTCCTACATGTGAGCTCTCAGCTCTTCTTTTCTCTCTTCAGTCTGTATTGGTCACGCTCCTGCAAAGCTCTGCACCAGACACTTTGGACAGGTGATACAATCACTCCTACCAGGTGCCTAAGAGAGTGGGACACCTGTGCAGGCTCCCTTGTCTAACACGGGCTTTGCTGAAAGCAGGACCTCAGCCAGCATCAGTGGCATCCTCCAGACTTCAGCTGTAAAAATATAAAAAGCACATGAGGGCTCCAGGAGAAATTCAGCGGAACCAGACTTGTTTCAATCTATCAGCACTGGCACCTGAGCCACCCTGGTGACAGTACAAATGCACATTTATACCACCGACCCTAACGGCACAGGATGCCTCAAAAAACTCCCAAGAATCCATCCACTGAGAACTTGCCAAGCTAAGCAACAGAGGTTCCTACAAAGGCTTCCAATAAAACAAGCCAGCAGTAGCACAGACTCAAAGCAAATGTGCCTCAGTCAAACCAGCACAGCTCACGCAGAATGCTGAGTGCCATCTGTGTCAATTTTGGCAAGCTGGCTAAAATTCAAGTCATTCAAGTCAGTTTCTCTGGTCTAAGTGTATTGTGCCCAGTGATACACACCCACTAACACGTGCTTAGTACGCTGCTGCTACAGAACCAAGGTGGCCACAGTGGGATCCTGCATGTATCCCTAAGAGATCTTGGCAAAACAGCAAATACCAGAAAAAAGAGAAGGGAAGGAAAGAAAGAGCAAAAGCTGTATTAACAACATCAAGTTAAACAAGCTGAAGTAAGTTAGATGGTGAGATGGTTTCTAATTTCCTGTTAAAATCAGAGTGTCAGTTCAGACTGGATTTTGAAAAGAGCCCCAGCTAAGGTAACAGTAGCACATGGAAAAGCAGCTTTCAAATTGTCTTACTGACACACAGCATACACAAGTCTGCATAACTGTGTTTTCTCCTCCATTTTATTTTCAACATATTTATAGACTATTCCCTAGGCCATGAAGTCAATGCATAAAATACAGTGTCTTTTCAAAGCCATAAGCATTCTGCAAGGTTAAAGAAATTCTCTAACAAAAAAAGTAAAGGAATTTGTGTAGGCTTATAGGCAAGAAACACTTTTTTCTTCTTAATTTCATTCTATGCTAGACACCACAGCACCCAGAATTTCAGGAGAAAGCACTGGTAACATCTAAAAATTAGCAAGAATTCAGGCTGCACAATCTCGTCAGCATTCCTGAGATTTACTCCTTCTGTCTTACAGCAGAACAGCTGTAACATTACCTTCTATTTCCTTCCTACGATTTCCATAGCATGCTGTTGTCATCTATTAGAATTATGTCACCTATGTATACATACAACTGTTGGGGTTTTTTAGCTTGCAAGCACAGCAAACAGCCCTTAACACTACAGTAAATGATGAAATGTCTCTTTCTTGCTCTCTATCACATCCTCTACTTCTTGGTAAAGGGCACTGAGGAAGAAAGAGAGAACAAAACTTGTAACGTTTCCTCTTCAGAACCACAACCACTCAGAGGCCCAGTACACAATTTAGTGTGATGTATATCTAACCCAAATGACCTTACCCTTGCCCTTTCTCATAAGGGCTCTCCTTCTCAGTAAGTGAGACTACAGCCACCAGCCACATCAACACTAGTGCAGGAATGTTTACAGATTTAGCATAAAGAAATCCTTACAAAAAAAGTTACTGCCGACACTATGCTAATACATATGGATGCTAATACCAATGGGCCTGTGGATATAAACACTGTCTGAGAAGAGATAAAAGAGAATTGTAAAAATATTTAGTGCTCCCTATTTTATTGGGTGCAGGAGTAAATCTAGAACTAATATATCACGGTTATTTCTACAGGCTACAGCACAAACACTTGGTTTTCTTATGGAATTATTTGAGAAGACACTATTGTGATATGTGATATTAGAAGAAGTTCATTTGCCCAAAGCTCCTTGAATACCTGAGGTAACTCCTTCTGATGTTTATAGGCAAGATGAAGAGCAGCAAAATATAAGAAGCTGAAGCTGAAAGAGTGCAAAAGGAAAATAATTTAGATTATTTTAACTTCTGTTAAAGTCACCACAGAAAGTCACTTGCTTAAATTTGGATGAATTTTAGATTGAATGGCACTGATAAAATATGACTTTATGCAAAGTATGTGAAGCATTACATAAATTTACATAGATTTACATCCAGCACATGAAAGTATGTAAAGCATGTAAAGAATGCATGCACTTAATACGTGCACCAGAAACTGACATTACAGCACAAATAACCACGCTGCGGTAGCTTTAGGAGTCACACCTCAGAGCTGCAGAGACACCACAGCAGGATGGAGGGCAGAGAGGATTAGTTATTTCTAGTCCATAAAAGGAACTGTTATTTCCACAGTGGTGAAAGCAAATAGACGTTCAGCTCATCAGCAGAGCACAAGTCCACTGTTTCAGGGCTACAGGTTCAGTTGCGCTGTAGGCACATCCTCAAAAGAATGTCACTTGTCTCCTGAAAAGATTCTCCAGGTCCGCTCTATGGTTTGGGAACAACTCAAGCCAGAAGAAGGCAGCAGA
Organism: Cnemophilus loriae; assembly: GCA_013397755.1. Taxonomy (NCBI): domain Eukaryota; kingdom Metazoa; phylum Chordata; class Aves; order Passeriformes; family Corvidae; genus Cnemophilus; species Cnemophilus loriae. The sequence goes on from VZTF01002191.1 coordinate 46,546, forward strand.
CAACTGTTTGTGTTTCTACTGCACAGAATTCATAGTAAGGGACAGCTCCGAGGTCTCATGAGCACAGGAAAGGTGCTCAGCAGGTGGAGGCAGCCATGACCAGTCACAGTCAACTCCAGCTCTTGCGACTGAGGGCCATTTCGAAGGGCAGCAGACAGCTAATATTGAACTGGAAGAAACTGGGCAGCTTTTAAAGAGAAACTTTAAAAGGATTTGATATTACTACTCAGTAACTTAGAACATAATGAATCCTAACTTTGAATGTCAATTTAGAAATCTGTGTGCCAATAACCTACACAATTTTTTTAAAAATTACTGGACAAATACAGGCAAGTGGGAAAGAAGGCATTGGGAGCTTATAAAAGATGAAGGCAACAACTCCAGGATAAAATGCTGTCAAGGCACAAGTTTTTGCAGGATGAAAATGTACGTGTGGAGGTATCGGTACATAATGTCTTTCATGCTCTTTCCTGGGCATTATCACTGCCACTACTGTAATTAAGCTGACAAATCACCCCACAGATAATTATGTGCCATAAAAATGAGAAAGAGCTTATCCATCTGTTAATCTTCTCATGGAGCTGAATTTCATGCACTGAGTTAAGGCATCAGCTCGAATCCTGGCAGCATTCCACCACCGACTGCTTTTGAGTTTCAGCCATACATCTCCCACATCCCTCCCTGTGTCACTGGGTCACTGCTGGAGGTCTCTGACACACAGGGCACGGAGCCAGCTGGCGCTGCAGCCTCAGCTGTGGTGCCCACCTTTACCAGATCGCTGTGGGCACCGGCACTCGGCCCCGCTTTCTCCTAAAAACTTACCCACGCTACGGAGTGAGGTGCTCCACTGCAGCACGATGTGCCGCCGCACCACGGTGCTATCATCGCTAATGGCAAAAAGTTAACGCTGCTGCTTTGGGCTCACGCACGTCCGTCTGGTCAGAAGTGCGCACTGCTGCCTTAGGAAGACGCAAAGGCAGCTTCCGACAGACGGCAACGCTTCGCTCTGCCAGAGGAACGTGGGCTTTTCGTCCTGCTGGGAGCTGCGAGAGCTGAGGGGCCAGACCCGCACCGAGCCGCGGGCCCAGAACTGCCCGACGGCGCTCTCCGGACGCGCCGCCACAGGAACCGTCGGGCAGGGATGAGAACGACTCCCGCGGGCTCCGCGGGCCCCGGCAGGAGCCCCAGCAGCGCCCCCCGCCCCGCTCGCCCCTTACCATCTGGGCCACCTTCAGCATGCCGGCGCAGGAGCGGAAATAGCCGCCGTCTATGAGCTCCGCGTCCGAGCCCGCCGAGGAGGAGGCGACGGTGACGGGCGGCGGGGCCGTGGGGCCCCCGCTGCTCACCCCGGTGCGGATCACTCGCGCCCCGTGCGACATGGCTGCGATCGCGCTCCCCTCGCCGCTGCCCGGCCCGGCACGGCGAACGGGACGGGATGGCACGGCACGGGATGGGACGGGGCGGGGCGGGGCGGGCGGCCTCGCCCCGGG
>VZTF01002191.1:48067-151615 GCA_013397755.1 Cnemophilus loriae
GCCCTCCCGGCCGCCCGCCCTGTGCAGCTGGGTTAGATGGAAGCGGAGGCCGAGGGGAGGCTTCCCAAGCAGGGAGCGGGACGCCCTGCCGGGAGGGAGCTCCGCACGAGCCGGCCGCCGCAGCGGGGAGCAGCGTGGCGGGGACGGTGATAAACCCCGCAGCGCGTCAGAGTGTGCCGGAGGTGCGCTGGGAGGGGACCTGCTCCGGCGCTTCGCTGTGGAGGTACAGGTGCAAACAGCATCTTCGCACACGGCACTCATTCTTGCCAAGAAAACCCCCCGAATCCTCTTGATTCCCGATCTCGTAAAAGATAAAAACCATTTGCATTAAATGGGCAGCAACAGGTAAAATTGTAATGACTGTCCAGATGTCTCAGGCCCAGTGTTTGAATTAAATCATGCAGCGATACTACCAAAACGCAGCAAAGGAAGCTATATATTTCCTCAAGTTTAAAAATAACTTGTTCTGCTTTCTGACAAGTGAAGTAATAGCAGGCCTCTAAGCTGGGCATATGCCACTTTTGTACTCACTGGTGTAGTAACCCCATCTTCTGCTGCTTTGTTCTGCAGTTACGATGCAGATTCTGTTCATATTTAGTATTTAATAGTTCCTTCAGCAACTAAAAGTGTCCTAGGAGGGAAGACATGTAAGCCCAGATGACCCCCAATACACTAGTGTCAGCAATTTACTTGAGCAAAACGGGTTTGCCAATGTGGGCAATGGTCCTTACTAGATTAAGCAGCACACAGAAGTCCAGACCTATTAAGCCAGCTTGTGGTTGCAATAAAAGGTATTACCTATCCCACCACATTTTATCTCATGTCATTAGAGATCAAAACTACAACACTGACCCCCGCCACAAAAGTAAAATGCTAGCTGCTGAGAAAAAAATTTATTCCACTTTTGAACTGCTGCTTTTTTTTTTTTTTTCTCTTCCCCTTACAGTTCCCGTGCAGAAGCACGCATGGCTATAGGTTTCTACCAGCCCTGTGGAAGAAGGTTTCAGTAATTTCTTCACTTCCTATTAAGAAATACAGGGGTTTTACCTGCTGGTTCCGCTTCTTTAGCTCTTTATTTCTTTTCAAAGTGTGTGCATGACTGAGGCCCTGCTGATCCGAGTTCAGGCCAGTGAAACAGAAATAACTTTAAATTAATACAGGTAGAATAACAGTCATATTTTCTACCCAGCGATACAGGCGTCTTCTGTGAAGCACTGGGACAAAGTCAACCTAACACGACTGCATTTGAAGTTTTTATTATAGTTCTCATGTCTTGTTAAGTGCATCGTGTATGATGATGAAAAAGGGTACTGACAACTCCTTAATACATGAAAATTAATGGCCATAAGTTGACATCAAGTACCCTTATGTATGTGACAGCTTTTTCAGAGACTGTTTGTCTAAAACAAGTTATTTATGTGTCAAATACCTTCATTTTGCAAGTTGATTAGCAGTTTGTTTATTCTTCTAAATATCTGTTTTAAGAATTTCACTAATGACTTCATCACTTACCAGTTGTTCTTTTAAGGCTTCTTTCAATCTTACGAGTACTAACCTACAGCAGATACAAACCTTGTTTTAATTGTTATATGATAAACCACAGCTAGCTTCTTTATCAATATTAGAATATACAAATGCATTAACTCGTAGTTTGCAAATCAATACTTAAGACTAGTGAACTGAAGGATAACCTTTTGGGTGCTTATGCCTTTCTTCAGGCCTGAAATTGGAGTAGCAAATTTCAAATGGAATGCTCAGCTTGTGCTGATTCCTACAATTTTAACTAGATATTCAGAATGCTTGAAAAACAAGACAGTTGGTATCTGGGCAACAGAGGAGAAATGAGAGAGATGAGAAAGAGCATGAGAAGTAAGATAATTATCTTTCTAAAAGGAAAGAGCAAGGTGGGTAAGTTATGGTCAGTGAAGGAAAAAAAAAAAAAAGCAAGGACAAGCACAGAACAAATTTTTGCCTAGTATGTATTTATTTTAAACTCAGAATTAAGGATTCAACTCACAGATTTGTCTTTGGAAGTCATTCTGCAGATCTTCCCTTGAGGATAAGCACTGAAGATTCAGAGAGCACATAGATATTTTGCCAGAATCATTCCTTATCTGGTTTTATCTTACATTAAAGGGTGTATTCTGACACATAACACACAGTTGCCATGACAGTGATAGGTAAACTGGATGAAGCATAGAACTTCCTCTTAATTCTACTACCTCTGTCCACAAATGAGGTCTGGGTTATGAGTTTAAACCAGACCATTGCAGTTACTACAAAATCTTGAAATGTTTGTGCAAACACAGTCACGTCCTTTAGAGTTGAAATAAATACATCAAATATCAATTAAGAAAGAATTTCTATTACTACTGAAGCATTTTTACTGATGAGAAATCACTGATGAAATTTTAATTCTGGCTACACTTCTAGTCACTTTTTATTGGATGGCACTTGGATCATTTCAATGCCTATGATTCTTTTTTTTTCCAGCGATGGAAAAAGAGCACACGGGATTTTAATGACACATTTTATCTGCGTAGATAAAATGCAGAGCTGTAGCCATTCTTCCTTCTCACAACTGGATAAATTTAGCGAGCAGCAGACAGTCTGACCTATGTTGTGCAGGCCAAATGCAATTTGCAGACAAATATAGGTTTTTAAATAATATCTTGGCTTCCCCTACACTGAAATCTTATGACTGACAGATAATCAAGAAGAAAACCATGTGATTGAGAACGGAATTAGCTGTCTGCTGATAAATCTTCTGCAAGGCACGTATGTAAGTAACCACAGACCATTTAGTTACAAGAAGAAATAAAGAAGGTTTTTTTTTAAGCAGTAAGGTTTCTCTACTACCATATATTTTCAACCAAATAAGCTTTTGAAGACCAGAAGAGAGTCCAAATCTTCTTCATCCAAGAATAAAAGGTTCACCAGTAGTTTTAAATGAGGAAAACTTTAAATAACATCACAAAATAATCACAACCTTTCACTCACCACATAATTCCTGGGAAAAATTCCTTAGGTAATTTGTATTTGAAAGTAATTTTCAAAGGTATCTGTTTTGAAAGTCATATTCTGTCATACTTCTGCTTGATTCAAAGTTATTCAAATATGAGCACCAACTTCATTTGTTAAACTAACAAGTTGCAGATGATGCCAGTAGACAGGAAAGCAGGGAGGAAATTCCTTGCTTCTAGCACTGGTGTCTTGACAATTCTTCTGTGGATTTAATCTTTATATCATTTAATAGGATTTAGAAGCCCAGATTTTAATAAGAGAGATTAATGGCCTAATCTGAGGAGAAGAAAACCCAAACAGCCGCAGTCTGCTGAGAAACAAGAACTGTTACCTTCGGCCAGAGATTTGTGATGCCCTCAGTAGGTTAAGCACCGAGCACTAAGGGGTTGTTGTCTGGGCTCCTGCTTTGGAGCCTGTTGGATCTGAGAAACCTGTTAAGATAATGTGTTCCAGGCACAACATTTCTTCAGCTTCAGACCTACAGGGATGGGTTCCAAAAGCAACCTCGTGATGTGAGAAGCTGTTAGAATATGCACACTGACAGGATCACCAGAATTCTTGGTAGTATATATTATACTCTGAAAAAGAAATTTAAAAAGCAACCTTCTACACCCAGTTTACAAAACATGCACAGTTGGATCATTTATTGATTTATTTATTTTAACTTTCACGTGTTTTTTCTGCACAATGTCACTTTTCATACATAATAATACAATATCAATCTTAGTTTTGGTAGCATTCAGTATCAAAAGTATGCCTGTAACATTTAAAAAGTTACATTCACAAACATGGCACATTGAGTAAGATTTATTAAAGGTTTAGTAGTAACAACTATACAATATCTAGAAAAATACCAGGTTAATTTTAAAAGAAACAGTATGAAATTTTATTATATAGTACAAAGTCAGGGTTAAATGTCTCTAAAGATGACATTATTATAAATAATCATTTGATCTCAGTTTATATTGTGTCAATTCTAACAGAAATGTTCAAAAATACCTCACCCCTCGTCCAAGCTTTTATCAAAAGTGAATAATCCTCAAGGTACTTTACACTACAGAATTCACTTTAACAAAGTTTTTACTGCAAAGTTCGTGATTGCCAGGATATAAAGCTAAAATACGTATTTCCAGCATAGCAGGAGGTAACCACGAAGGCAAAGAACTGTAGAGAGAGGGGAAAAAAATAGATTAGGAAATAAATATATTTGAGAGCACTGTCATTTCTAAAAAAAATAGTTATGGGACTTGGGAAAAAAGAAAACAGCAACTGACTAAAATAGCACAGTCTCACCTCCTTGTATTTGTGTGGCCATTGCAGTCAACACTGTGTAAAAGTAAGCTTATACTATGCATAGAAATATGGGCCTAGGAGCAGACAAAACATGACATATTTCAACTTTTTTTTATAAATTCCTCATTATACTGCCTCAGTACGGATCTTACAGATTGGACTGCCACCAATCTAATCCTTGCTGCTTTTAGAGCCTGAGGGTTGTCTGTGGGACAATGTGAGCTCAAGCGAACACTCCTGCCCTGCTGCTGTGTTCCAGGGATTGCCTACAGCCCACCTGTACCTCGGCTTGGCTCACAGTGCATCTGTTTGTTTACAGAGAAAACTTGAATTCACATGCAGGCCCAGACGTGTTCTCAAACAGCGCTGCTGATTAGGCTATCAATCCCAGAGGTCCTCTACTGATGAATAAAGATACTTCTCAGTGCAAAGAACAGTGACAGCAACCACGCTGTCGTATTACTGCTTTGTCAGAAATTGATAACAGAGTAAGCCCTCTACAGCAGGCTAGATTTATTTCACTTGTACTGATAAAGTCCAATTCAGCACTAGTGCTTAAGTTCCTGTTAATCACTGCATGTTGTTCAAAACAGACAATATTCAACGTGGTCTTAACAACAATACCTGAATGTTTTGTGCTGGTAACTGAATCAAATAAAGCTGTCACTGCAAATAAGATTAACACCACTTTTCTAAGAGGTGAGCAATGATAGGACAAGAAGGAACAAACACAAGTTACAAGATGGGAAATTTCAATTAGCTATTTGGAAAAAAAAAAAAAAAATCACAGTGTGAGTTACCAAAGAGGCACACAGGCATTGTGGAATAGCCGTCTTTGAAAATACTCAAAACTCAAGTGGACAAGGCCCTGGTAGCCTGATATGAGTTAGCCCTGCTATAGGAGGAGAGAGAGTTGGACCGGATGATGTCCAAGAAGTCCCTTCCAGCCTAAAAATATTTTATGATTCTACAGTTGTTCCTGGCTTATATGCCATCACTGGCTGGGTAGGCACTGCTGAGCATTCATCCAGGCAGTAAATCTGAGCCTTTCAACAGAGGGCTCTTGGTGAGTATTGTCTAATGCAAATTTAATCTGTAACACCAAAAATTGTAGATGATGATGTAAAATCTTATTACAATATAAAACATAGCATTCTTCTTTTTCCAATTATTTAGTTTCTTATTAAATAAAAGTTCCATCTAAAATCTTTCTAACAGAATGACTATTGGGGATAGATCATTTGCTAAATCCTCTATCTATGAAACCCTTAATGGATTTGGAAAGCAAGAATCCACATTTAATAGTTTATTTAGACACTGCATTAGATAAACATTATTAGGAAGTATTAGAAGAGAATCCAAACCTCCCATGAGACACTGAACATTCATGCATTTTGCATAAAACCTGAATCAGCATGGAAGCTTAGCTAGCAGCAAGCAAGTTCCTGTCAGCTGCAGTGGCTGAGTAACAGATCTATAGTTACAAACTGAAGACCCTGAACACCACTGAAATGACAGGGACATAGTGATCCAATTCCCAGGACAAAAACAGAGCAGGTGTTCAAGTTCCCGTGTTCATGGCCATATAAAATAAGCTTCAGACAAGATTTGTAAATAGGCAGGAGGACAACTGCAGAAGCATGAACACTCAATAATTTGGAATTCCTGTATACAATTGAATTTGACTACTGTTGCCACAACATGAAAAAGGTCTTTTTACAGCTCCCTTACCTTTGCTAGTGAATGCGTTCACCTAATTCAAAAAGCAACAAGGCTCTTTTCTGTTCCTTTCTTGTTTTGTTTTCAAGTTATTTTTCATCCACTTTGACTGTTTTGGATTTCTAAATCTAAGTAGTAAGACAGTAATGTCAGACTAATTAGTGATTTCATCACGTTACATGACTTTTCACGTGTTGCCCTCGCAACTCAAAGGAAAGACTATCAAAAGTTGAAGCCATAACAGGAAGATCATTGTGGAAACAGCAGTAGCACGCCAGGGCTTTCCCCAAGGTGCTGTGTGGGCCATGTGGACAATGGCTCAGCCCACAGAAAGCTGAATGCATCTTATCCATAAGTATGCAGAGTTAGCTGAGTTAGTTTAAACTGCTTTTGAAGTTGCCCAAGTGCATTGAGCTGACTTGATGCTCACAAGATCTTTTTTGTCTGCTCTGATGTGCAAGCTCTGACCTCAGCCAGAGAGCTGGTAATAAATGGGGGCAGGGGAGGAGGAAATCAGTGTGATCTTAAAAACATTACTGCCTTTTCTGATGTGACTGTCATCTCCCAGTGGAATTTCTAGTCACCTCTAAAAATTATGAACTAAATTGCAGCCTCCTATAGGTTTTGTGTGTGACCTGTATCACTCTGCAGCTTTTCAAAATGCAGAACACCTGCAGCTTCAACCCACACTTCTGACAAGCCTTCATTTGCTATAACTGTATTGGACACAGAACTGATTTAAACAAAAAATGAACTCACCGAAGAAGCTGCCCAGCTGTTGTAATTGTGATTGTCCAGATCTTTGGTAACTGAAGATGCATCTACAATGGCAGCAATGAGATACAAAACAAAAGCACTTCCATTAAAACACAGACCCTGTTGAAAAGACAAACATACATCATTAATATGCATAGGCATTTGTCTTCTAACATTAAAAAACTCTCTTCTGAAATACACTGAACATATGCAGTATACACTAGAAATGTCATTCTTAACTATTTTTGCCTTCTTCCATGTTTCTATCTGTAAGATTAAAATTTAACTGCTTTGAAGATCCATAAACATTAAACCATATTTTGGACAAACTGTTCTCTCTGTCACACTAAATCCAGAAAAGTCTTAAAGCTGGTGTGCTGTGATTTTCCAAAAGTGAAAATAAGGACACGGTTTGGCTATCGCAATCTAAGGATTAGGCAGTAAGAATATGACACTACATGATAAAAAACAAAAAAAAGAAAACAAGACAAAACTGCACTTTGATTACATTTCTAATCTACACAAAGATAGGATTCAATAACTCCTGGCATATGAAGAACATTTATAAAGCTTCCAAAACTTTGTTTTCTACATTACTGAAGGCAATAAAGAGGGTGGCTTTTTTTTTCTCAGTTGTATTCTTCTATCTCTCAGTACTTTTACCTTCTGCCTGTTTTTGCGAGGAGAAAGAAACAGGTCAAACCAAGGAGGAGAATGGTCTGAATGGACAACATGGGTCATCAAGATACCTCCATGACAGATGCTGCATTTTGTCTTCCAAGGAGCAAAGTTAATGTCTCAGGGTACTTATATTTATTACTAAGAAAGAAGCAAGGCAGATAACAATGACCTCACATAACACTACAGAGAGGAAACAAAAAGTTTGTTTGGTTTTTGCATGTGAGAAAGAACAGGAAAGGAAGAGAGAACAGATGTCTAAAAAGATGAAAGAGAAAAATGTATGAGGGTTTTTTTAAAGTACATTATTTTAATACTTTGTCCTTTACTTCCTCACTACTTGGTCATGGAAGCTTCTTCTTATTAAAAAAAAAGTTAAATCCCCTCAAACTCCACTCTGCTACTTGTCTAAGGCATACAAATTTGGTGCCATGTTTAAGTGGGATGCCTGTGACATGCTTTACATCTAGTTACAACTGCAGAAATTGGTAACTCAGTATAGACCCGGTCCTAATGCTGTGCATAATCAGCTCCTTTTCAGCTTCTGACCCCAGGTTTGCACTCCAGAGTGTCACACAAATATAACTTTTAACTCTTGTTGCTCTAGTTGTCTAAATGTTGCCATACTGGTGCAGCTCCAGCTCATTAATTCCCACCGTGCGACCCAGTAGATGCTAGGAATTTATGCCAGTTACCCACTATCTAATTTCCTTTTCACCAACTTTGGCAAAATCTAAAAAGAGCTGCAGCTCAAGAAGAGAAGTTCAGAAGGAACAGTGGAAAATATCCACTTACCCTTCCCGCAGGGAACTGGGCTGGGCAGTGCCTCAGCACTCAGATGGAGTCCAAGGACTGGCACTCGACATTTGATTCACACACTTACAAATCAGTGAGGGTTCATCTCACCTGTATCAGTTTGTCTAATAAAAGGTACTATCTCTATCCACAGATCTCGCCCCTCATTACAGCAATAAAATATCAAACTGTCAATTTTAGGATGAGATGCCAACAATTGGCAGGTTCTGGTGAACTTCTGTAAAGCACTGATTTAGAAACTCCAAATTCGATTACCTAGAGTATTTGTTGTTATTTTCAGATTTCCCATTCCAAAAAGACTCAATTACCCTGGAAAGCTACAAATCCCTGAAATATCTTGTCATGTAGAAAAGAAAAAAGCACATAATTTCTGAGAAGTGCTGCTCTGGGAAATAACACTGTTGGGGAAGATGGAATGCAGTGCAAGCTGATTGGGCCTTTACTGCCAATATATTACTCAAACCAAATGGTTCATGCTAAATTACCATCTGCTTCTTAAATTCAAATTTACCGGATTTTAAAAGCTTCCATTGATTGTTTTAGCAAAAAACTTGCACTATTAAGAATAGCCAGTTTTGAAGCACGTCCTTTGGGTTAATTTGCAGTAAAAGTAACTGCATCTTAAGCAATTTGGTAATGTGCTTAACCTGCAAAAAGTGAATTTATGACAGAGAGGTCCAGATGTAATTTTGGCTACTGCATACAATAGGAACTATTTGAGCTAACTGTCGCCTAAGGAGGCAGAGCAATAACTGGCAGATACTGAAATTCAGGATTCTTCAGAGAATAGGGTAAAGGTGGGTATAAGCTCACTCAAAAACGTGTGTGTCATGCTCTTTTGAACAAAGACTTTACAAACACCTCTCTGAAAAGAGACTCAACGTTCCTCTTGGCCAGACAGGAGCAGCAGAGGACCAATTTAAGGGCTGTTCCCAAAAGCTCTTTTAATACCTTAGGGCAAAACAAGCTGGAATGCAAGCATCTTTTATTCAATTTTGTATTTATTTTCTCTTTATATGACCCTTTTATATAAAAGGAGACTACCTTTCGGACCTAGATTTATGTACATCTACAATATATTTGGAACTCAGAGCAAGAAATACACTTGATATGAAACAGAAACAAATCAAATATTCCAGTTTGTCTACCACATAGATCAGGGGCAACTCATTTATGTGCAGTTGTCTCGTAATAGCATTCAATTGGTGAAAGAAGGGTGATGACCAAAGCTTTATTCAAATGGATATAAAGATGCTTTCCCTTTGAATGTACTTTACTTACATGTAATGCAATGGAGAAAAAAAAAACCCCCACACCTTTAAATGTACCCAGACACATTACTGCTGTAATTGAAATAATCCAACATTTCTATAGCAGTGTTACAGCCTTAATGGTAATTGCTGGTTATGAAACTTGAAAATAGAGAAGCTATCTGAACATAATCCTGGTTGTTCTTATTAGTAATTGTTATAGCTGGTTATTTATTGCAGCAGCAAATGGGAACACTAAAAGGGAAGAGTATTCTAGTATTCAATTTTAGTCACATACACAGTATAGCTGATAAGCTGTTAGCAACACAGAAGTCAAATATATTTCATCATAAAAGTAACAGAATTCTAGTCAGTAATATTTAGCTGTTTAAAAAAAAAAAAAAAAGAACAGTATCTCACTGTATCCAACAAATGCAAAGATAAAATTTATAGTGATTCTTAGATGGGTCACAAATAACCAGTTGGCTGAAATGGCAATGACTTTTAGCATCTACTATCCTGAAGACCAGGCTGTTATGCAAATGAGGTAAAAATATACCGTTGAGAGTTAGAGCTGGCCAGGTTTGCTCAAACCATAAAAACTGGATCTGCATTTTAAGTGCCTGTGAAATTTTTCTGTAATTACAGTAGCTGTTTATCTGATTTGCTTTAAGTCTTGAGCTAAAAGCAAAGGATTACATGGTACATATTTTACATAGATATAATTTTCAGCACCATTTTCACAGTAGACTACATATGGATTGTCAGAGTGTTGCTACCTCTGAACCACCTTTGCTTTAACTTTAGCAGAGGAAGACTCATGTTTTAAGAGCCCACGTCCTGCTTCTAATGCATGGTGTTGATTCCAGTAGGGATTTCTGCTGTTTGAGCCATATGGCCAGGTTTGTTAGCTCAGAGGCAGCAACAGACTCATTCTTCGTGGGATGTAACCACTACAGTGAGGAAAAGAGGTCACTGTGCATTAGTATCAGTCACACACACATTAAAAATCAAGTCACTACATCAACCACTGAACAAAACGGTGAAACATCTTAGAAAAAGTGTTTTGAAAGTGCCTGGGTAGTATGGAAGTTAAAACAGTGCAGCTATGCAGCCACACAGTAATTAGGGAAAAATCTGCAAAGAGCACAAGTAGAGTTGGTTAAATATACATGTAGAATGCACCAATATTTTATTCTCTTCAAAACCCAGCAAACAACAAAGAATATTTACCACCATGGTCCATGGCACCTGCGGGATCCTGGTGTAGGTCATTGTCATGTAGATGATCAGAAAGAAGACGGTGAGAACCCAGTAAAACACAGCTACAAACATCACCCAGCCAAAGGCTGGGTATAGAAAGTATTCTGTTCCAGCAATCAGGGTCCACACCAGCAGCCCCAACACCTGCAAAAGTTATGGAGAAGAAAAAAAGCTGTTACACAGTCTTAGACCTCATACATTTGTTCTAGGTCAAGGAGCTCCACCACTGCTGTTCACATGAACCGTTCGATGAGCTGAGCTGGGATGCTGCACTGGCAAAATACTGATTGAACAAAAAAGAACATATAGAACTGGTTTTACCGTGGCAGGGTGCCACAAAGGGAAAGGCATCTAATCTGTTGATTTAGCTCAATCTTTAACTACTTTTGAGCCATACTTGCAGTGGTTTTACAGCTAGCTCCCAAAAGAATTGATTATTATAGCTTGCTCACTGCTGTGCATGAAGGCAAATACTGCTGTTTTTCTGCCAGTAAAGTCACTTTAGAAACAACAGCCTGTGATAGACCACTGGGATCTTCAGGTTCTATCTGCCACAGTCACAGGTAACTTACTAGTTGGAGTTGAGCTCAAAATGGTCCACATCTGCTTTGTGAACTGGCAGGCACCACAGACACAGAACAACTCCTAGACCTTACTGTAAAAGGTTGTAGTAAAATATCAACACCACTACAACATATAACTAACTGGAGAAGCGCAAGTCAGGTTGGGAACGTCATTGTACTCCACAGCTCTTAAAACATCTCCCCAGTGTCTTGACCGCAAGTAGTAGACAAGGACGCACACTCAAGCGAAGTCCGCATGCAAACCAGCCTAGGGGAAGAACCTCCCTCCTCGTGTGGCAATCTGTTCAGATCTAAGACACAAAGAAATACATGAACCAGAGGTTTTAACATACTCTCTCCAGTTTTCTCCAGCACTGGGTGATCTCCAATGCATTAAAAGGAATGAGGAGCAGGAAAACATAAGTCAAGTCATATGCCACAGGAAAAAAGAAAGTTGTGTGCTTTGCTAGTTGTCCAGCAATTAGAAAAATCTTAACTATAAAAAGAAAGTGATATTTTATACCTTAAAAACAAACAAACACAAAAAGCAAAGCCCAACCCACACAGTTAGTCTTTATTAGACTTGGATGTGGGAACTAAAATTCCTGTGTTTGCAACAAGGCTTATATCTTTGCGCTATCTGGACTACGGTGAAATTCCCTAGCAGTGAGAAATGGAAGGATTACAAAATTAAAGCAAATAGCAACATATTTACCACATAACAGCCACAGCTGGACAGTCTAAAGAACCTTCTACCACAATATTCTATTTCCAGCAGCAATTAGTACCAGATATCTGAGGAAATACATTAAATATTAGACCATGCAACAGTAGTATTCCCTTGCACTACCTTCCTCAGCTCTCAGGAATGTGCAACGAAGGGACTTCCTGAGCCTGTGGTGATATCTTTGTAATCAACAGACCCTGACAGCAGATGACGGTTTTGCTACAGCTTCATTTGCACAAGAGCCAATTCTATTCCCATGCAAGCTGCTGGCCATGGTCATATTTACTTCTCTGCTGCAGAACTGAACACATATATAATGTTTAGAGATTTATCATTCATGTTTACAAGACAAAACTATACTGCTAAATACAAGTTTCTTGTAATTGGTCCTCCTACCACCATGCATCTGTTTATTTTGTCTTCAATTCATCCTCCAAATTGCCACACAAACTTAATTCAGCACTCTACTGGGTACTGACAGCAGATTCAATGTATATTATTTGTACATTCATCTACATCTGCACAATGCATACATAAAAGCACTGCACAAATGTCTGTTTTATGATTTGTTTGGAGTTTTCTTTCTCTCTTAACAGAGAAAGCATATAATGGTCTATTTAAGAGCATTTTCCCCCCACTATTTTCACCAATCCACCAATTTCTCTTTACTAGGAAGCTCTAGAACTGGGCTCAGATTAGGATAAGAATTCCTGCTTTTCGCAGCATACCAGGGGAGGGCAGCATTGCCTCGTAAGAACAGTTCAAATAGCGTTAAGTGGGTGCTTTAAAACACACTGTTTTCAATGCAAAGTTATCGGTTCAGCAGTGCATCCCACAGTTCACTTTAATTCTACTTCCAACAACATTTTACTAATACTATCAATTCAGTTAATAGCACCTCAAATTGCATGAACTACCCATAATCAGATAAAAACCAACTCAGTTTTAGTGTAACAAGTGTTTTAAGACCAAACAATTTCAATAGACTGTTTAGCTAACAAAATACCATTTTCTTAGGATACAAAGTTGTTTTTCATTACTCCCATCCACTTTAATCCAAATTTAAATTCATCATCCAGAAATTATACCAATAAACAATTGATCTTGTGCTTGATAAATAATTATTAAAGGCAGATTTATCCCAGATCTGAGTATCTCATAAAATACAAGAACAGAAACTTCAAAGATGAGAAAAAGAAATTAAACATCATTAAACACTCTGCTGTTAAGTGTTGGGTTTTAGAATACTTTTAAATATAGAAGCAGATTTTTTCATGAAACGCACAAGACTATGAAAATTTTTTACTACTAAATGCAATAAGATTGATAAGGATACCTCATCTTATACAATGGATTATTATTCAAAAGAGCAAAATCTTCACAAGCAGCAAATTATTAAAATTAAAAAGGAAAATTCTGAGGTTACACGAGACCACTGATTTTACATTACCACAAAATAAAGCTAGCAAGACATTCACTGGAGCACTAGTATTCATGCTGGTCCCTGTTTTTTTCCAGTAGTGTTCTAACCTGGAGTTATGACCGCTCTTTCAACATCATTTTAATATTTAAGTGGCTGTACATCTTACATGTATTCCAAAGAACTGCTTTTAATGTCTGTTTTTAGCTAGCTTGTATCAGTGGCAGAACAACTTACCCAGGCAATTGAGATGCACCACAGATGCTACAGATTTATATTCTTAACTGGTTCCTGCTTCGTAACTTTGATGGGTTGCACATTAGAACACATTTGACATTTTCAGTTAGATCCAGATACTCTTACAGCATATTACTGCAGCTGACAGGCTAAAATAATATTTCAGATTTCTTGATTAGACCTGAAAAGGTCATGGTCAACAATTCACTCTGTGTAGTAAAATGATATGGCAAATGGTTTTGCTGCATATGTAAACATACGCAATAAATTGATTTAAAGTTCACGCTGGCCGTCAGCATCTACAAAATACCTCAGGAGCCAAAGGAATACAGACATCTAGACAAGCCTTCCGTGATTAGCCCGTATTCTCAGCATGTTAAATACTGAGATTGCTTCTGCGGTGTTAAACGCCTGCCTCGTAATTTTCTGACCGTCCCTTACACGACACATCTGCTGTTCAACAGATCAGTACAAACTGGGTGACACTCGTGTATCTGCTGGCGCTGAGAATGCCACTTCTCCTACTGGTTTGGTATCACACCTGCCCACTGGGAAAAACTGGACTGTATTCAAATGTCATCTCAATGAGCATCCAGCGTACAGAATCTGGCAAGTGAGTGATAGGTAAGCAATACTGGAAAGCCAAGATCAGCAGTAGCTGGGGAGTGCCTGCAGTAATTCAGTGAGCACAGACAGAGCACAACCACCTTCACTGCTTCAGGTCAGCTGAAAGACAAGGCAGAAAGCTCCACTCAGGAACTGGGAAAGGCCTGTATCCAATTATAACCAAGTAGGCTAGAGTGTTTTAGTAATAGCTAAGTATTTGATTTTAATTTATGAGCAAGTCAGAATATGCTTAATTAGAATTACAGGAACATGCTACTATCCTGTAAAAAATGAGCCCAAGAAAGCGGGAGGGAGAAGCATCAAGAAGGCCCAAGACAATAATGCACGTGGAAATGGATGAGAGGGGATGCTGGGTCCTAAGACTATAAGGGCTCCACCAACTGGGTCCAGTTTTTCAAGTCAGATAGAAATAGGGATTTCAGTGCAAGATAAAGGCAAGCAGTTTTCCATTGTTTATGGCAGGCTCTGATTTCAACTCAGACATTTATTTTGTGGTCATTTCGCTGCTGCTTGATCAGGTACCTCCATTACTAAAATGCATTAATATGTCAAATGCACTAATGCATACTTCAGCAGTTGGCAGATACCATAAAAAGGAAGTAACTTTGCAGCAAAGTCCAATATTATTGAGTGTGCAGGTTTAAAATTAGATGCTTAATTGCATATTCAAACCCTTAAATAAATGCCATAATTCTTCTGCAGTGTTGAGAACTTCAAAAGTATCAGATTATTTAGTCACTTAAAAAAAACCCCAGGGCTTTGTTGTTAGTACATGAAACACATCTTGTCTCATGTCACTGGTACAAGTTGGCAGGTATAAAAGCAGGTGTGAACTTGAATCTGTGTATGCAGTTTTGCTTTTTAAAGTAGCTTTAAAACTGCAGAAGAAAATTTGTACTTGCAACCTGCATTTAAAAAGCCTACGATGCAACAACTCCTCTCCAGTGATGCCAGGGTTTGGAATTCCCTGGCATTTCTCCGGAGTCGTTAACTCAGCAGAAACACAGTTAAAAATGTGTATACATCCTTTTCACAATAGAAGAAGTCTCATTGTAGCAGATCTGACAGGAAGAAAAACCTGAGGCTCATCTATAAAAAAAGGTTCATGAAATTAAAAAAGAAAAGAAAAAGAAAAAAAAAAAAATGGCATGGTTGCCTGAAGCTTTTCCTATCCTTTATCCAAGAGATGCTCCCTGCGACCACAAGCACTGCAGGATTTATACGGAGTTGCTACTGGCACTGATGAAAATGATGGCAGATGGATACTAGGAGAGTTGTGCATTTGCAGCATGGATTGCCTCTGCCTCCTGTATGCAAAGCCACCTAAACATGGACAGGATCCAGCAAGTAGAAAGCAAGACATCTCGCCTCCTCTTCCCAACAAAGGAGATTTATGACTAGAAGACAGAGAGACCGTTCTAAATTATTGCACATCATTATTTCATTACTAAATCACAAGTTAGGAGCTACCTTAGCAGCAGCACAAGCAGCCTATGAATGTCTCAACCTCCATCCTTTTCTCCCTTGGCTACGTATCAGGATGGTGGTGCTGGTGTGGTTTTTAAGGGGGGAAAAAAAAAAGAGGGAGAAAAAGAGAATTCTCCCTCTACTGTTCCTGTAAAACATGTCCAGGACAGTAAGTCATAAGAACAGGCAGATTTAACTGTATTATTTCCAGCTGGTTTTATTTTACAGATTTATTGATTTATTTGCAGATTATTTACAGATACAGAATTAATCCTTTTTTTTTTTTACATTTATTTCCAGCTCAGGATAAATGGAGTAAATGTTTGCACTGCACTTACAAAATGTCTTTAAATCAGAATTTTTGTGCTCTCATACACCAAGTGACACACAACAATTCTGCCTTCTGCCACTAGAGCGAGCACAATCATTGGTTTTTTTCTTTAGAAAAGGGGTACTTTGCCCAGCAGTAAGATCAGGGCAATTTCCATACAATGCTACCCCTGCAAACCGAAAGGGACCACTCAAAAAAAGCAAGATAGATATACATACACATATGTGTGTGTGTGTATATATCTATATATCTTTCACAAGGGTAATTCTAAGTTTGAGTGTCTTCTCAAAGCAACTTTAACAGGTTCACTTCCATACCAGGTACAGCAGCAACAATGAATGTAGGTTTGTCCATGAGCTAGTCAAAATAAGAATAATTAATGTGTTTTACTGAAAAAAAAATAAAAAAAAAGAAAAAAGAAAGAAAATTGTCTAAAAAAAAATTACTCGATAAATCAAACATCAATCCAGACTAAAATACAAAATATAAAAACCTTATTTCTGCTGCAGCCAGAGAAAAGGTGATAAGCATGTTTTTAAAATGGAAAGATTCAAAGTTAAAATATTTCTATTAACACTGAGTAAAGACGCAAAGATGAGGAAATTAAAAAATGTTTTTCAGCTACGTTTTTTAGAGATATAAGAATCTTGCTTAAGTGTCTTTGAAATTTCAAGGGCCATGTGAATGTACTCTGCAATAATCTAATCAATACATTGCCTTATTCTGCTGCTTCTCTTTCCCAGTCTCAAACATTTTTTTAAGCACCAAACATTACAAGGAGCTGACATCAGCCTCTCACTACTGTCCCCTCCTCATTGCCAAGCACACTGCACACCACTTTTCCTCCATAAACACTCTGTGGCATCAGCAGTTGGAAGCATTTGTCTCGCCAAGAGCTCCACAGTGGAGGAAAGCTTTGTGATTCACCTGGAATGTCTTCCAGTGAGACAAATGCACAGAAGAGGACTTGGGCTCTACACACATGCAGGAAATAAAAATCCTTTGCATGGTTTTGCAGGTTGTACACCAAATAAAGGAGAAGGCTGTGTTTTTGCTGAGATTTTTCAGGGCTCTGCCTGGCTAGAAAAAAATTTAAAAAGCCACAGTGCTCGCAGAAGCATGCCAGTGGTCATAACGGACATAACAATTTTATGATTTATACAGTACAACACTTAGCATCAAACTTAAGTAGCAGCTACAGGTCTCAAGTTTCTCCTAGCTTGGAAAACACTTCTGCCTAATAAAACTCCAAAATTCAGTCTCTTCTACTTTCCCAGAGGTTCTAAAAATTGTCTGAATACCTGTTTAATTACTTTCAAGCGACCAGTTTCAGTGTTGAATCTTCCCACTAGTCTTCAAAATGTCTGTCATGCTCTTGGCTCTGGGGCAGCACCAGCACACACCCCTCACTACAGGTGAAATGGGCTTGAAACAGCGGCAATACTGACCATCACTTCAGAGAACCATCCCTCCAGAGTTGTTGTTTAGGACAGATTTCCTAAGAGAGAAAACTGCTGGAAGCAGCACATGCCAAAATATGCTCCAGAAGAATGTCTTCATCAAAGATTGAACTCTCTTACCCCAGAGCTTAGTCCAAATCCTACGACATGTCAGAAAACCTCCTGACCCAGGATGGAAATGGGTCAAAGCCTTCTGGCAGACACTTTGCTCAACAGGGAACACACCTATTCCGGAATGAGACTTCAGACAAAGCCTTTCAAGGGCCGACAGACCTCTGCTGCCTTTCCCACAACTCCACAAAGCAGGGAAGTCCTCCCACACCTACCCCAAACCCCCCGGAAAGAGTCCAGGAGCACCTCTGCCCAAAAAACTGGGGACCAGACCTCCTCATGTGTGAGCCAGTAAAAAAGGGCCAGTCCAGGTGTTCAGATCGTGATGCTCATTATCCAAGACCAGCCATGCAGTGAGGATACATTGAACCAGCCATGGCATGTGTAAATAAGGGTATCAGCTTGCACTTCCAAAAAGAGCCACACTAGGAGGCAGAGCCAGCACGCAGGAGTGTCCAAGAAACTATAAAGTCCCACTGGGAAGAGCGGAGAGAGGGAGGCTGTTAGGGACTGGCGTGCAACTGAGAAACTTATTTTTCTGATCAGAACAGGCCCTGCGATACTGCAGAGCTGCCCAGGCATAAAGGCAACAGCACCTGGGCAAAATGCAGCAGCACACCCAATTTCGTGTCACCTCAGTAATCTACCACCCACTAAAAAGGAGTAAGTCACACAGGTACTCCTCCTCTACCACAGTCAATGCGTGAGGAATCTTCTGTGATGCGGTGCTCCGGCTCACTGCGTCTGGCATCCCAGGAAAATAACTCAGGGGTGGGAGTCAGTAAGAAAATCGTGCTGTCCATCCCAGCAGCACATTACAGGTTGCTTCACCTGAGAAATATGCATGGAATGTGTGAGACCAGAGCTAACACCAGTAACACAGACCTAAAAGAGGTAGCTTAAATTAAAAAAAGCAAGAGATGTTTTCTGGAAAGCACAGGCATACCACATCAAAATCGTGAAACCACTACAACAGACTTCTTAGAGTTTCTCAGGAAGTTCTATTAATAACTAGAAGCAGAGTAGTGGATATCCAGAAGGTAAACAAGAAATAAGACTTTGTTCAGGTTGTAAATTTTGTTCATGTCATCGAAAATGTTACAACGGAAGATTAGAAACTGTTAGGAAAAAATTAAAGTAATAAAAACCTCTACCAAAGAGAACATATCACAGTGCTTTATAAATCAATGGTGTACCCACACACTGAGTATGTTCTGCTCATTCCTCCCTTCCACTGACAAAATGATTCAGCTGGATTATTCAAGGCACAGAGAACAGCTCCTACAAGAAAAGAAAGTTAAAGCTGGAAAAAAAGACCCAATTTTCTGTTGAAGACTGAAGGAGGATACGACAGAAGTCTGCAGAATGTCAGGTGGCATAAAGAGGGGAGCAAGGAGTAGATTAGGACTTGCAACACAAGAAGCATCCTGTTAAATTAACACACAAAAAGATGAAAAGCAAACAGAATGAAATGGTCTTTAAAAACAAAACAAAATCAAAAAGAAGAAGAAAACCCACAGTACATAACCAAATCACAGAATGCCATAGGAAACATCATACACACTCCGGGTCAGCCCTGTCTGTATATATTATATACATACATGATAGTCAGGATGCAATCTTCAGCACACTGGAAATTCCTAAATGTGCAGTTTGCTAGAAGTTAGAAAACCATTAGGGAGGAGAAAAGCTTGCAGTACGTGCTCCTTCTTACACTCTTCCTTAAGTTTTCAGTATCAGTGACTATTAGAAACTGAATACCGAGCTAAACAGACCACTGACCAGATCCATTACTTCTGGTTTTAACTTGCCTTCTGTTCCTGCAGAAAACCCTGGCAACCAAGGATTGGAAGATGTAAAAGTGTTAATACAATAGGATGAGATGATTACATGCCACATCAATATATCATTTGTTTCTAAAGTAGAATTACAAGAAATAATCTCAAGCAACTGTGAAGAATCTGGCTTGAATTATATCATAATGAAATTTATCTTCTCAGCAGAGTGGAGGTTGATCATTAACAGGTCATTAAAATGTGTACAAAGCATAAAGATTGGTCCTTGTCCCAGGGCACTTTCCACATTAAATGCTTTAGAGTTTGAGGGCCGCATCCAGGAGCACAGCGCTGCTTACCCATGCCTGTAAATTCTAACTCAATCTTGTGCTTTGCCTGGGGATCTGCACACATAGAGTCATTTATATAGGTTACTGTACACTATACATATATTAACTTGGTATCGCAGTGCTACCCACCATTCCATCTTCAAAGAGGCAGCAGAAAACAGCCTTGTCTGTGGCCATCATGTTCTACAGTCTGAAAGAAGTACCTTGATGCAGAATACGGTGAGATGGGCAGCCAGGAGAAAGACCTGCAAGCTCAGAGCTGCTGCAGCTGACTGGGACCACACTGGTTACTGCTATCAGCAGCTCCATCAGGGCCACAGCGTAATGTGAAAATAAAAAGAGGTGGTACAAAACGCTACTGGAGACAAGCAGGCTGTCCTAAACAGCACTCACTCACCTCTCCGGAAGGGCACCCGGTGACGCAGTGCATAGCAATGACCTCCAAATGCTCAATCTCTACAGGGCGACAAGAGCATCTAAACACCAAGGAGAGGAGACTGCCCGGCCTCTTATCTAACAATCACGAGGGATGCGACTGAAAGGAACGCTGCTGCCGCTCCCTTTTCCTTCCACTTCAGCAAAGCCTTGCTGCAGCAGGGGCTTCTCCCACCAACTATAATTTCCTTGAGAGAAATACTGTGATATTGTGCAGCAATGCTTGTTGATTCCAAATTCACTGCCTCCTCCCAGCCCTGTCAGGAAACTGTGAAGTGGTACTGCTACAGCAAACACTGCAGTATCCTGGAGCTGGGAATTACTCACTGGAATTCCTGCTACATTTCGCCCTTCAGCAGCAGAGAAAGGAGAATGTAAAGTAATAGTATATTAGAATCAAATACAAAATAATCTGCCTTTTCATTCACTTTCTGAGCAAATTTTCACTTAACCATGCCTTCAAGTATGAATTTTAAAGCAGACATTTACAAAGCAAAACAGTCACACAGAGACACACATGGCACAGGGTATGTATTTCTTTGTTTCCTAGTGGTTGCTTTTGTGCAGCCTCTAGAGGCGATGGCTTTTTTAAGGAAAAACGTGAAGATTCAGTACAAACACCTTCAGATTTAAAAGTAGCAACTAAATTCCATATTCTAATATTTTTTTCTTTTCAAAAGTCTGCTTATAAATCAAGACTGGTGAAACTACAAGGTTGAATGATTTTTTATTTAATGTTCAAATATTAATATATTATGGAGTTTCAAGCAGAAGCTGTAACTGATTTCTTTGAGAATTAACACTCAAGTTAGTCCTCTAAACAGTCCTGTCCCCATATAGGCAGTAGAGAAGTAAAAATAAATCCTATGTGAACCAGATGAGATGCAGGGGCAATTCAGTGAGTTGATTTGTGAGGAGACCTATCATTGCACTCATACAATGCCATATGATTTAACTGATTTAGATTTTAGATCTTCACACTATAAAATTATGTGCAGATTTGAGAGCTCACATTAGTCAGAAACATCAGCTATTTGGTGGAAGGACTTAAAAGACCTTGCAGTGCGTCTCTGAGGCAACTGAAAAGAAAAAAAAAAAAGGAAAACCACATTGGCAGGCTTTTTGAATTCTTGTTTTGAGACTTGAAGCTGAGATTTGGACAAAGGAAGAAGCTTCCTCACATTCACCAAGAATGTCAGTTGGTGATGAATTTCATATCTCTTCTCAAGAGAGAAAGGGCTTCCAGAGTGCAGCTGCAGTTATCTCTGGGATAGGGTCTGCCCCCTTCCAGGTCAGGAGCTTGGGTGGGGCAGACAAAAAGCTTAACATATTCCTTTTCCTTTACACAAATGCAGTGACTGGTTCACAAACACATGAGAGTTTTCCTGAGGAGGACCACGGGCTTTCAAGCCAAGTAGTAGAGGCCTATTTCTGGAGGTGAAGGCCACAGTATTGCCCTTGAGTTTTGAATACTATTTCTCCTTTGTAAAGCACATATACAAACTGAATGTGCAGGCTTAACCTGCCGCATTCACTGAATACGATATTTGTTTCTTGCTTTTGGGAAGTGCATTGTGAGGAAATTATTGTCCTTGTGCAGAAAAACTAGGAAAAAATGCAGTAATCTCTAACTCTCTGTAATCTCATTTTATTTTTTCTTTTATTATCTAAAGTGGAAAAGGGCAGAAGTAGATTCTGAGTTCAAAAGATACAGGGCCATTTGTGTCTGTCTGAATATGTCTTCCCCAGTGTGACTATTTAGGTTTTTTCTTTTATTAGTACAACTACTGCTGTTTCTTAACGAAGCATGATGGCAGGAAGGATTTGTTCTTTTGTTCTAATAAAATCATACATGTGAAAAGTCTTCCTCAGCCTTGATATTGCCTCTTCTATCTACATACAAACTTTTCCTTTGAAAGAAGTTTTGCAGCACTCTATCTTCCTTCCTCCCATCTTCCCTGAAGGCATATAGTTCCCAAGGGTAGAAAAAGACCAGCTTCTCAATAAATGGCAATGATTTGTGTAAGTTACTTTTACCATTTGGTGCATGCCTGCATGTGAAATATACACACCCGCAAAAAGAAAAAGTCATTTTGCCATCGTTTCTACATTAATAAGGTGAACCATTTTTAAAAGAGAGTTCCTAACAATGGTTACTTATGAATTATGACTGATTATTTATGTAGTTCACTTTGTTTAAATGGTGCCTACGTTCTTGAAGAGAACAATGCTGTATACAGCTGCTTTATTAATAATGTCACTGGCTCTTTGTTGCTATTTTTACATCTCCATCTTCCTGTTAGGCCATGTAAATAGAGATGCCTATAATTAGCGGGCATGCAGCATTGTTTCACAAGTCTTAGCTGCTACATTAAAATAGGAAGCTTATTACTTCTTTGGGAATAACTTTTATTTCGCCCTATAGTTAAGATACAAAGTCATAAAGGCAGATATGATGCAATGGAAAAGTCAAAGGGAGTATCTGCTATGAAAATCTATTGCTGCATTCTGCATCCATTTAAACAGGAGGAAACCCTTAACTGCTCATTCAAAAAAAAAACTTTAGAATGAAAGTATCTTTTAATTTCCACAGCTGAAAACCACAAAAATTGATTTTGTACAATACAGAATATTTTCGTGCTGTGAGACAGATCTTCTAGTCATCAAAAGTTGAAACAACTCCCCTTGCCTAACAAACAGAAGAGAAAATAAGATGATAAAGAGATGAGAAAAGAATTCTGCATTCAGATCTGTTGCTGTCTGCCTATTTAGAAGCTTATCGTATCTCTTCACTACTTCTATATTGAGTCCCAGGTATAATAACCCAACCCTAGAACTATTATTCACATTTTTAGGTAAAGATTAAGGATTTTACAAAGACCAATCAACACGTTGTAGAAGCACCTCAATGAAAAATCTTTTTCCCTCCCTGGCAAAATTGCTTTCTTTCCTGAATACACTATGCATTAACAACACAGAAGAACTGCATGCCTATAAATATTTAACACTTGCATATGCTGTTCTGGAGGCATTTGTGTTCAGAGACTTCACTGTCAGAAAGGACCATTTTGGCCATGTTGCCAATGGTATGAAGATTTCAACTTACAACACGCTTTTTGGAAAGAGACGACACCTTGGCATAGACATTGCAATGATAAAATTAATCTTGTCTCTAAAAAAGCTGCCATAATGTCTACTGCTCTCATTGCTGAAAAAACCCAGCCCCATTTCTCATCTGAATTTTTCTGAAGTCAGTTTCCAGTCATGTCCTTTTCCAAAATGTCCATCTGTCACCAATAGATCAAAAATAACTTTGAACTAAGAGCGATATTCAAAATTGTTGACAAGACACAACTGAACAAGAGATAATCACAAATACTAGCATTGCTTCTGGTGACAAGCTACATTGGGTTTTTTAATTCTGCTTTATCTTTCTCTTTATTCTTTTTATGGTAGTAGTAGAAGGAGTTGACTTTGAAGGAATCAAGAATAAATCCAGAATTAAGCTTTCAATAGAGGCCTACTTAAGAATTGTTACCACTGTTTCACACTTAATGCTTTGCAGAGATGTTTAGGGTACTAAAGCAACTTTAGGATGAAGAATTATATGCAAGTGAAAATATTAATGCCAAATGAAAAAAAATTAATTGGCCAAACAAGTAAAACAACTCTACAGATCAGTCATGCTTTTAGAGAACTCCTTTTTCTCAAGCTCCATAACTTCATTTTCAAGGTTCTGAAGAAAAAAGTCCACAAGCCTGAAGGACTTCCCACAGCCTGTCTGCTCTCCATAATAAATACTCAAGCGGTGCATACAGCATAAAAGAACAAAGTAAAAAGGTCTGTGGGATACCCGACACTCGAAATTCAAACTACCAAAGTCATAAATTAAGTATATATGCCTGTGTGTGAGGCAGGGTATAATGTTCTCCAACTGCTTCAATGGGCCTTATGTAAACAAAGAACAGAACAACTGGTGACAAATGTCAGCTTTCTAGTGCAAGAAGAAAAGTCTCCAATCAAGGGGAAAAAAAAAAACCCTCAACCCATTGGCTTATCCAGATTTAAATATGTGAGCAGAAATGATTTAATGTCCCTCAGATGTTTGCTTTGCTTTTGTGCCAGAGGTTGCTGCCCTGCGAGGGTGAGTGCAGACAAAGCTGCTCTCCAGTTCCTGCACTCTAATGCTCAGTGTATTTGAGGTAAACAAATCACTGGTTTGTGGTATCACCATAGGCTAGAATGTGAACTGCAGTGAACAGCAAGGCATGGAGACCTTGTCAGCTGTCTGCATCTAAGAGCTATCAGCCTCAAACCAGAACTTCTGTATTTGCCTCCTGTAATGCATAAACACAGAGATGCCAAGAGCTGCTGCTCTCACTGCATGCACTCATGCTTCACTGTCCCCACAGTATAGCTAATATATTTTGGGTTTTCAAGCATTTTGGATTCCATTTCTCCTTTAAATCTGATTTCCCAATACAGTTCACAGATGTCAGAATGGCTACAAATTACAGGGATTACTATGGATTAGTGAATCTCGCATGCCTGAAAGAATTTAGAAAAATTACACCTCTTTGTGGAAAGGTATTTCCCATACATTCTCCTTCCAGCTCCTCTGTCAGCATAGCAGTTTCTTCTGGGAGACTAGCATGTTGTTAGACCAAAAACTGGTACAACCCCCAAACATATCTAGCAAAGGGCACCCACAGTCCTAGTCCAGGCTAGAATTTTGTCCTAAATTTCAGGGAAATCTCAGCACAACATCAAACTATTGGACCGAGATAGCACTGCTTGCTCTCCATCCCATCCAACCCCCACCCATCCCCTGCACTACCGAAGCTGAGAGAACAGACCAGGGCACCAGCTCTGCCTCAGGGCACGGTCTCATGCACAGACTAAACTGTGAGAAGGGAGGACAAGGCTCCCACAGCATCGACCACTGGCTGATGACACAGGCAGATAAATGGAGGTCAGTCACCTTGTCAGACTCCACCACCAAATTTGCAACAGTTTATGAGTCAACCTCCTCTGCTGCACTCAGGTCACAGCTCGTCATGGCTTGAGGTGAGGGGAACTGTGACTGGGTCAGCTGCTGGGTCGGTGCAGGCACCTGGCAGTACCAATATCCAAAAATGCAGCAACTGGCTTTGTGGAAGGCTGTCTGCATCTGAACGGCGATTTATGAGCAGCGAGTGATGCAGCACACACGCCAAGGTTGCGAGGAGGAGAGCTAAGGTAGCAACAGCCCAGTTGCTGAGGGGTTACAGGCTGAGTGAGGGTGTGCTCTGCACTTGCTTTGGGGGAAAAATATACGAAATATCTTTGACTGCACACAAGCTTTTTGAATAAAAAGCCTCCATATCACTGTGCAAGCTTACAGCTTTCTCTTCCCACCCAAATGGTTCTTCTGAAAAACCCAAGCCTTTTCCTGCAGTGCTGTTTATATTATACCATCCCAATATACACAATCAACTAAATTATATCTCCTTAGCTAACTTCCACACCTTTTCCCCTCTCTATTTCCTCAGATTTGGATCACAGCTTTCTTCTGCTCAATATTTTCTTCCCCAGAATAACAATAGTGCAGACACAATAAAGAGGTGTTACCAGCCTTTTGTTCAAGCGCTCTTTGTTGAGTATTTCAGCTATTTACCGCCCCCTCAGAAGTTCCTGTTTTCCCACTGAGGGGGGAAGGGAAAGCCTGTATAATGACACGGCAGCTTTTTATTCGAAAAGTCTGTGTGCAGTCAGAGATACCTAGCACATTTTCCCTGCAAAGCCTGATATTACTAGTTTCAAATCAAAAAGGGAAAAATCTTAAAATAACTTTTAAAAAATTATAAATATATATATATAGAGACAGAGTGACTAGAAAAGTCATACTTTGCAGATACCCCTTTCTTCAAGCTATGAATTACTGCTATATCAAAATGCTCACATCCACACACATTGAAAACTCAGCCCACTATGACGAAATGTGCACAAACACAGAGGCATGCAGCATAATCTCCTACTGCCAACAATATTACAGGTCTTAGCACATAAAACCAAGAAACCAAAAAGGAATTAGGGCACTGAAAGACATCACAAGCTGGGAGCTTTGCTAGTTCACACAAAGGGAAAAGGAAGAACACGGCACGCATAGCAATTTGTCTTTGATACAGAAAAAGGCATATATCATTTGGTAATCCAGTGATAAGGCAGGACAGCTATGGGACAAACCCATTTGTTGTACTGAATAAACACATTTAGACTGATATTTGTGATGCTGAGCTGTTTTGACACATAGGATTTAAGAGAATCACGACATGGATGTAAAAAAATGACCAGTGTTTCATTACAAAATAAGGTATCTCCTGGTACTATGGGATACATGACCATAGGGAGCTTTAAAGAAATACATAAATTAGACAGCTGGTTACAGAAGAGCATGTCCAAGCAATGGATCTGAACAGCTCCCCCTTTCATCATCTATCAGCTACACTGTTCAAACCAGAGAAACCGTGCACATGAAACAGGTAGCATGACAGTGCTTTTAGGAATTTTGGGGGTAATCTTGGTACCAAGTGGGTTAACTATGCCTTTTATTTTCCCAAAGTCAATTTTAGCACAACAGGTCAACACAAAAACGGTAAAAACTGTTAATTAGACTCCTCCTAATCCAAATTTAATTTGACAGTGAGTGCTCCATGCAGGGGTATTGGAGAGGAAAGGTCTTAAGGGAGGTGATCTCTTTTATCAGACTAATCCGTGGCCTTGGCAAAAGAAACCAGTGGTGGAAGTTTCTGGGCATACCCTCTTCTTCAGCGCTGAACGGAAGAAACAACAGAGCCGCCCTTTACCAAATGCTAACAAGTGGATAGGAAACGACTATCGGAAAGGAGCTGCTGGTCCTTAGGAGTCTGACAAACAATGCCAGCGCTGATTAGAGCACACAGACTTCACGGTAGGTTGGCTTTCATGTTCTTTTCACTTCGTGTGCAGATATGTCGGGATGACTGAAGTCAATGGGAAATTCACAACAGGTTTTAATAGCATCAAGAACTGATTCATTATAACCTTCTCTTCATAACAATATTGTTTGTGTACATTAGATCTTAATCTGATTTTGTTCCCATCAACTCATCCGGACTCTATCTGCACCCGTTCTCAGGGTCATCTTCTTGCTTGTGTCCATTGTCTATGTAATCTGTAATCTACAGAAACAGCAACCAACACAAGTCAAAATTAAGTGTTCTTTTCAAATTCACTTCTCCACCATCTTTTTTTAACTGAGACCTAAATTGAAGAGACATTTTGAAATGAAGCTCAGTTTTTAGAGTGAAAATTACTTCAGGCATAGTATAGGGTAGTTGGGGTTTTTTGGGAAGTTTTTTTGGGAGAGGGGTATTTTTTGTTTGGTTTGTGGTTTTATTTTTTTCCCCCCGAGACTAGCATTCCACTGTACAGCTTAACAAGAAAGTGAAAATTAGATGTAACCAAGCTTAGAGAATTCCTTCTCATTTATCACTGTGTATTCAGTTTAATTTTAGCTTGAGCTGGTAAAATACTTTACAAGAGACCCCATCTCACCTATAACACATTATCTTGACTTGCTTACTTTAGGCAAATATTTGCTAGATAGTTGTCTGTTACTGCATAAAGAGAATGTCAAGTTCTTTGTACAAGCGTCTGGTCACGTTTCATGATTGCTAAAGTCTAGGAAGAAATCAGCAGTTTGAAAAAACTGCTTGGAAACCTCCTTCTCCTGGCTAAGATTCCTACCATTTTTGCTGAGAAGTTAAACAGAGACAATCCTTTCAATATACCAAATGGAACAATGAAATTGTACCTAGTAACATATAAGCTATTTATCACTGTTTCACTCACAGCAAGTTTCATCATTAAATTACAGTTCTATAGGCCTGTGTCATATGTTCAAGATTAGTTTTATACACATTTACGTGGATGTTCATATTTCAAACAGAAAACACACCACAAGAGAAGCCCTCTCTTCAAGTAGGTCATTACTTTCCTCTTGCACACTGCCTTTTCAAGTCCCAGAAATATAAGAATGTACTCAAAAGAGTAAAATAAGTATTGTGGTCTTCCAAAACTAAATATAGTAGTTTCCCAATGACAACTGTCTTTCTGTCAAGTATGAATTTTATTTGGCATCCAAGCTCATTCCCATGCATTAGGAGAAATAAAAAGAACACTAATTAATGTATTGATTTGTACCGTGCTATATTTTAGTAACAGCACGGGGAAGGGGAAATATTCTCAGCTTGGAGGTCAACTGGCAATCCAGAATAACTGTTGTGGCTGTATTGCACAGTTCAATGAACATGGCTGATGCACATAGACAGGCTTTGAAGCATCAATCAGAAATTCCAACAGAGATCTTGCTTTTCCATGCATCCTGAATCTCTTATATTGAAGAGCTTTCCAGCCTTTTTCATCTTTCACTGAAATCACCACAAGACTGTGGTTAGTCTCAAAAAATCCAGCTCTGACCAGCCTGTTTTATGCCTTTTGTTTTAAAAAAAGTTGCATTCTGGATGAACGCAAGAACTAAACATGTCACGATATTCATCAACAACCTCCTAAAATACTGTATCACTATCAGTATTTCTAATACTGATCTAAAATACTATGGTATTTTTTGTAGTTTTGTCTACCCACAGATTCATGAAACCATTAAAGATGGACGTCTCATACTGAGCAGAGCCTGTTCTTTCAGTTGCCCAACATCTCCTCTCTTAAAACAACATTTTGCCAAATTCTTAGTGTAGGAGCTGCATTTTCTACGTTGATTTTCTCTGTCAGGCCTGAAGAAGAGCAGATGAAAATCAAGCAAAGCGGGCCTTTGGCAAAGTGGCCCTGAGCTGCTGGACAAGAGGGCTTGAAGAAATGAGGCCGGGAGACAACAAAAACCAAACCCACCGCAGAAGAGAGATGGAAAATTAGGACTTGGGACAGAGGCAGAAGAGTGGATGAGAGAGAGAGAGACAAACATGTTGAAATACTTGCAGCTAAGTATGCAACACTTCCAGAAACAAGTTCTTCACACATCTTAACTCTATCCTTAGCTAAGTATACATTATGGTATAGTCTATAATTACCTGACCACATACTTTCCCCTTCTCCATACCACCACCTGCAAACAGCAACAGAAGGGAAAGCCTCCTTTAAGGGCTTCCCCTATTCTGCTTTCTGCCTGTTTACTTGTGTGGCCTGCAGACCTGCAAGTCAGAGCTTTGCATCTGCTTGGGCTCTTAAAAAAACATGGTGTTATCTGTATTGTCCCACAAGTCGATCAATAAACTATTAAATGCATCTCTGTGAGACAGAGTAGTATGGTATCCCAATTTTGGACAGTGCACTAAAATTAAGGTCAAAAGCCAATTCTTGCCAAATTTCTGGAAAACTCTTTTCCCATGGCGTTTAATATGGCACTGCATTTTGCATCTTTAGAACATAGCTCCTACTGACTTTCAGACGCATCTGAGAATAATTATTTTTTCTGCAACTCAGACCCAAAGCTGGGGATTCAGAAAACAAGGAGTAGAGTGAACACAATGAAGTGCAGGGCTTACCTGCCTTGTCTAGCATCCCATACGAACATTGTGGTGCAAGTAGAAGATAAAAATCAAATTTTCCAAGGAAGCAATTAGCAAAGAGGCCATCCTCTCCCTCTGAATAATCCCTTTCATTACTCACAACACGACTTCCTCCAATGCTATGTGCACAGTATCCCAGTCACGCCTAGAAAAGCTCTTCTGTGCAATGACCATGACAGAAGTTTCTTGATAAAAATAACATGATCAAGCAGGTTTTGACTGGATTCCAGTACCTGCACACAATTCAATATCAAACCAACACTACCAGGGTGAAACTAACTTTGATGCTTCTTAATTTCCAAGACCTTAATAACATAATAATGTTTTTTAATTGTTTGTTAAGTGCCTATAGACATGCAAGGTCTTTGAAACAGTACAAGGGGATTAATGGCAGCAAGGTACATCACAGTTTACAAATTAAACTACAACCAAATCAGCACGAATGCTGACATTTTTTGGTGTTTTTTTTCCCCACTAAGGATTAAATGATAGCACCACCCTCCCCAGCATGTATCACAGTTGTGTGCTGAGCCTGTAAAGAACAATTGTGCATTTGTTTATGCTTTCCAACATATAGCAGTAGCAACAGGCATCCACCAGAGACTCACCTTCTCCTCACCTGATCCTTGTCAGTCTGCCCTACAGTGGCTGCCTCTGGCTGAGCACAACCTAAGCTGACGTTATCAGCTGAAGCATCATTTTAAAGACACATTGTAGAGGTCTTCCTTTTGTTAAAAGGCCTTTTTTTTTTTTAACCCGTTCCCCTGTCCCCCAGTGCTTAATTCCTGCCTGCAACACTCTCTCTCGGTTTTTAAGTTTCACCTACAGTTCCTCATACTTGTCTCAAAACTGTGCTGCCCCATTCATCTATTACCTGCCATAGGAGCTGAAGCCTTTGGAATAGCATTATTGTTGAATGTAGAGAACTTATGCTAAAATATATATATTAAAGGGACATACAGGAAAAAAAGAAGGAAAAAAAACAAAGAAAAAAAAAGGGAGCGTGTTAGCAGCTGCATAACTTCGAGGCTAAATAAATGGATCTGTGCAAAAACAGTGTCATGTTGAATAAATTTAAATTCAGGCCTGGACATAGCAGTCACATTTAAAGCTGATGATACAAACCAGTCTTATTTTCACACATGAAGCAGAGGTTCTTGACAGATTTCCTTTCAAGTTGTGCACGTTAGGCTACCAGTTAAACACAAGAAGCAATTACCAGAGCATGATCAGAGAGAATGCTTTTCCCATGTGGCCTCTTTCCAGGGTCCTGCTTACGATGTTTCCAATTTATTTATTCTTTGTAACTATATTATTATATATCCAGAGACTGACACCTTACTGATTATTGCCGTGCTTACTTAGTTCGTCTCAGCTGTACAAAAACTGATTTCAGCACATCTTAAATCAGACCAGAAACATTGTGGCTGCCCAGAACAAACTGCTCAGACAGCATGTCTCTAACAATATCAATTTGTTGAAACTGGTTTTGTTTTGCTCTGAAGATTTTTCTCTCAGCAAACCTGTGGTTGCATCAGTGTCATCTGCACACCCATACCTTGCAAAAAGGGTCAGTGTAAACACTCAATATTGTACTCTAGCTTGGCAAAAATGCAGTCACGCCCAGGACTGTGCAATGAAGATCCAAGCCTGTGCAGTGAAGAGGTCTGGCAAAGCCTGGATACAGTATTAATGATTGTAGAGCCAGGACATCAGCCTCTTTAAGTTCATTAACATGAGCCTAACACCAAACTTTCCTTGGACCAGACCCAGCTGCCACTGAAAGCAGTGACTTGATTCTTTCCTTAGTCCCTCCATCACTGGAGTTTTAAGAGCCTTATACCTGATCTGGCCCTTTCAGAGGCAGGTGAATTAGTGCCAGCAGCTTCCATAGGAACTGGCTCAGGCCACAGGAACAGAATTACCTTGCCAAAGGCCTGATGGATGCTAAAAGCTATTTGCTGTTTGACCCTAGAAAAAAAGAGGGCTAGGTCTTCTCTGCAAAGACACTCTTTCTGCTGTTTTCCTGGAATTCAAAGGGGAAAAAGTGCAGAAATGTTGCACAATACAATATATACTTTATCCACAACAAAATGAAGTGAAAACCCATATATAAATATATATGTAAATGTGTTGTGTGTATATGCATATATATATATGCATGCATATTTATCTACATGACCATTACAAGCGAAATATATGGCACTGTTATCCACAGCAGAGAACAGGAAAGAACAGTAGGCTGAATGAGAAGGCAGTCAACAAACAAGAACAACATGTCATCATTCCCTCCACACTTCCCATTCTGAAGGGTTCAGAGTCCCCAAGAGAATTTTTCTGTGGTTTTGAGAATTCAATTTTTAAGAAGAATCTTTGAGGCACTGCTGCTCCAACCCTGCCTGTTGGTGCTACACAGTTGGTTCAGAGCACGGAACAGAGCAGACATATCAGCAGGCTCCCCAGGCACACAGGAGTGCTCCCATTCAAAGGGCAGGGAATGAAAGGCATCTGCTTTCGCTGTAGAAGCAGCATTTTGTTAACAGACTCAGAAACCTGGGGGCCATTAATGATTTTGCAAGAATCCTGTGTGACCCATAGGCAATTTTTTTCTGCGTCCTTTTCCCGTTCTCATTCTTACTACACTGACAAGAAATAACACCTCTTCATCATACACTGCACGGAAAACATGGTTTTTTACATAGGTATACACTACTTCAAGATCCTCTAATCTGAGGTCTTAACAGTGTATAATAAATAATTCCAGACAGAAAGCAGGAATGCCAGTGCAGAAAGAGAAAAAAAAGAATATAACACAATGGGAGAAAAAACAAATCTCAACCCAACAACAAAAGAACAACCACAAAGAAAAGAGACACAAACAAGTCCAGGATCTGAATTCATTTTAGGACAAAACACACCATCAGTGT
Organism: Cnemophilus loriae; assembly: GCA_013397755.1. NCBI lineage: Eukaryota > Metazoa > Chordata > Aves > Passeriformes > Corvidae > Cnemophilus > Cnemophilus loriae. The sequence goes on from VZTF01002191.1 coordinate 80,902, forward strand.
CTCCATCTCCATCAGGTATCTGGCAATACCCTTGTCTTCCCATAGTATGATTACCCAGGGATTTGGGACTCCTGTGCATATCTGGAAAAAGGCAATTTTCAGGAATGCAGTCACAGTCTCTTTGCAACTATATCATCAACCTTTGTCCTCAGACCGTGACGGTTTTTGCCTCAACATTTACCCTCATGACTCACACCCAGTCACAGCATCATGCTAAAGCTAAGCACCTGGGAAGCTCTGCCTATTGCATTAGGAATAATAGGAGGACTGCACATTTCACTATTATACAGACACAGGCTGCTGAAGCCCAAAATGATTGTTTAAAATTAGGTTTGTGCACATAAGAATTTTTGCAGGTACAAAAAACCAGTATTTTCTAGGGTTTGGGAGAGGGGGAGGAGGAAGGATTTATATTATATTCACTATCCACCCAAGAACAAAGTGGATGTTTAAGTATGACTTTAAAGCATTCTTCTCATGAAGAGATAATGACATTTCATAAGTGTTCTACCCTAACTCTGACGTATTGAGAATATTTTGCATTTTTGACCTTTGGTAAAATATCTTCATTCAGTTTAAGAGGCACTTTCACCCTCCTACCACATCAGCCCTAACACTGTTTCTATCATCTCTTGGAGCACGTTCAAAAGGTTCTGTTTTCTTGTGTCCCCCAAACAGTTCTCTCTTCCCAAGGAAACACCCTGATCTTGTCCAGGAAACCAAAGACCTTAAAGGGAACAGAACTTCAAATAACTATATGATCCTAAAGGAAGATGAAAGTCATCTAGATGTGTGTATTCACTACACTAAGGACAGCTAAGGGTTAGCAGTGGAACAACAGCACCTAAAAAAGGCAGAACTGAAACCTGACTTCAGCGAGAGTTTTGTCTGATCAAGAGCAAAGGAGAGAGCTGAGACTTTATATTGTGTGTTTTCTTATTCATGCATAGGAACATGAAGCTGCTGGATGAAGTGACTGACTAGTCACTACAGGATTTGGTTTTTTCCATTCAGTAATTCAAAGTGAATAATTTTAAGATCGTGCTTCTGTACATCTCCTCTAGGCAAAGCACTTGTTCAACATGTCAGGAGGTAGCTCAGTGTTGTCAACTACTTGCAAGCAGACATGCTATGACTGGAGTAAAAATCGCATCATAAGAAAAAAGAAAAAGTCTCTACTGCACCTGAAAGAAGAGAAAGTCTTGCTGCTACTCAGGTGAGGAAAGGGGCTCTTTGGAACTCCCTCCATGCTTCTGAGGGCTATTCCAAGAATTGGGAGGGCAGGAGGAGGATGGTATTTATACACAAAACTTCGAACTGCAGTTAGAGGGGGCATAAGACTAAAAGAAAAAGCTAAATTCAAGGAGAGCTTTAAGTACAATTTTTGTATTTTAGCTTTCTCACAGTAGATCATCCCCCCCTGTATTCTATTTTTCTTAACGTTTATATGATTTTAGTGGTGACTTAATTCAACACTTGAATATCTAGAGATGAGTTTGATGCATCTCTCAGGAAAAAGAAAAAGGTAAAAAGTCTATTGAACAAACACTTGCACGTGTCCAGTTTTTCTGGTTTTGGCAACCTCAATATCTTAGATCTGACATAACTTTCAATACCTATTTAATATTCTGAGGGTCACCAGTCTACTAGAGTAAACAAATTCAACAATATTTCCTTTATGAATTAAACCTTCAAAGGTCTAACATTTGAAGAAGAATAATGAAACAGTGATCGAAATTATTTTTATTGTCCAGAAACATAAATTTGAACCACAATTTTATGTGGTCCTATAAAAGTAAATAACTTCCTATCAGGCTTCTATTTCAAGTATCTATTTTATTCTGGGCATTTCAAAGAAGCATGTACATAGAATAGCATAAAGAAAGGCAAGTGTAATTTACGAAAATTTATACCATCACAAGATCTCATGCGCAGCAGCAGCAGCATAACAACCTGCTAAACCTTTCCAAGCTATATAAGTATTTGTTTTTGTCAAGGTCAAATAGCCATCACAAGCCTTAAAAGCGCAAGTTTTACAAGAGACTGCATCTAGCAACACACTGGTGTGAAGCAACAATCTGAAGAGATCAATGTCATCCTCTTAGAAAGTAAATATTTTTATAACTAGATCCATAGCAACCACAAAACTCTCCACTTCCCCAAAGTGATCCATAATGCTTGACTTGAGAAGCTGATTTAAAGCTCTGAGAAGGTATCACTAGCCATCATTTTTCTTGGTCATAAAAGTCCCAGGAAGATAAACGTATCTTTTCTGGGCCATCATTTAACAGAAAAGAAACACTCAAAAGATATCTCTAGAAATCATTATACTTCCTCATTCTGAAACTGTAAATCCTCTAGGGGGACTAGTGGTGCTACACTGTAGGAATCAGTATCAATTATTTTATATGATGTATTTTTACTTCAGTGTCAACCCAGGCAATTGACATCTCATTTTCTCATTTAAAGACTTTCTGTAACACCATTTACATGTTCTATACTACTTTTCACCAATGGATCTCAGTGTGCCTTACAAAGATTAGTACACATATTCCAAGAACAGATGAGACATTCTGAAAAGTTAGAGAGATGCAGATAAATTAATTCGCAGTAGTCAGTGACCAACTAAGGCCAGTAAATCCAACCTTCCAGAGTCAGAAGCCCCTGCCCTGTCCAGCAAGCACCACTACTTCTGTATATAAGTGCTTTGCAGGCTTCCATGCACCAAAGTTGTGTTTTATGCCAGTTTCCAAAGCCTCTCAGAAACCCATTGGCATTTTTTATTTTGCTCTTTCCACTGAAATAAACTGACCCCAGTTCTTTCCAAGCGAGTGGCAGGAAACCTTGCACCTGCTCTGGTCACGGAGGCAGACATCGAAGGCAATGGAAATCTGTCAGCACCAGGTAATTTAGCCCACACGTCAGGCTGCATTTCTCAGTTCATTCACGCTAGGTTTGTGCAGAGCTAGACCAAAAGGCATTACAGATTTAAGCTGAACTAGGTTTGGGTACATTATTGCTGTTGAATAGGCACAGTCAGCCTCATACCACATTTACACAGGCTCTAAAGCAGCAACATAAAGGACAGACAATACCTGATCCATCATAAAACCTGTCCTTATAAACCTAACTCATTTTGAACAAATTGGAAACAGCAGACTGAGTTAATAGCAGACCAGTGCTTTGCAGCACCACAAAGAATCTCTTAGTAGGAACTGTTGAGCTGAATTTACTGTGCCATTAAACCACAGTCTCAGCGCAGATGTAGGCTGGTTACCAGCACACATGGAAATCCACAGAGCAGTTAATTCATCTTCCCAGTATGCAAGTTAGGGAAGTGGGAGCAAAACCTGATCAAGATCCTTCATTTAAGTGGCTGGAATACTTAATTTATGTGGTAACTTTCTGCTTTTCCATTCTCTGTGGTCAAAGAATAACACAGATTTGCTCTTTGCCTACACAGAGGAGAGAGCTCCAGTTTCAGAGCCAGGAGCACAGACTGCACCCCTCTTGCTGCATGCACATCGCTGACTGACAGCAGCAATAATCAAATATTTATGCAGCCCCACAGTGCAAACTCTCAGAGCATTTAGCACCATTGTTTAACACCCCTAGCTCAACTTTAACACGGACATGGGACCTGGCAGATGAGTAGCTGAACTGATAGCAGATATTACTAAAAACAGTCGTCTTCCCTGTCCATGTTACAGGTGTCCCAGAGAAGGGGCACAAGAAGCAAAAGGATGCTCCTACCAGAGCAGCTGTTCTTCAGAGCTCAGAGCTTGGACTGGAAAAGATCTACTAAGGAGCGAACTCCTGAGACTGAATTACATGCTGGTCTTATTTACAGGTTTGTAAATCCTTAGCAGAAGGATGGTGCTATAAGCTGGGGGATGAGTACTGAGGGTCAGAAATATTCTGAAGGGTCAATTGGTGCAGGCAAGGCACAACAATCAGAACAGGCTGATTTAGGGTACACTATTCCAATACTGCTGAATATGAACAGCAAGTTTTGAAATAGAGATCTTGGGAGCTCTAGTCATGCTCTGTTAAAGCACGCTTTCTCTCAGAAAAAAAAGAACATACCAAACTGGTGAAAAATGTTTGACCAAAACCCAATGCCAAATATATACATATGTATATATATATTTTAGTAACTAGGGGTCTTTCAGCTAATTCCGTATCAAGGTCTTCACTAATACATTTTACTTTAATTTCAAAAAAGAACAGCTACTTTAAAATAAGTGGAGTTAAGAACTAGAAGTATTTCCTTAAAGGCACTATCTATCAGTACTCTACTTCTGTAGGACCTGCCCTACTGCTTCCAGCTTCATATCAGCACTGTACTCTGTTCTCTCAAATACACCACCACAAACCAGTAAAAGTTAATCTGCGTTAGAGACTTCTGTTAGCTCCTTTGAGTTGGCCAGGAACAGCTCATCTTCACACTTTAAAATTATTCCAGGAGTTAGGAATGGCTGAGAGGAAACAAAATTCCCTTAAAAAGTATCATCACTGTTCAGAAAGGTAAGCTGTACAACAACATCTGTCAACACAAACTAGAAGGCACACTTTCAACAAAGAGTAAGCAAGAGCCTGTCCATGCCCTGTGGCCATGTAGCTCAATGTGAGTGCAGCTGATCCCGTATTCACAGCCAGGATGAATATATGACATTCCAGCAGGGCTCCGGAAAAGCCTCAGGCACCTCTGTAACAATCTACAGTGGGATCACTCTTCAGATAAAGTACAAGAAAGGTATATAACTCTGTTGTAATTACCAACTGAAAAAGAGTGGAAAAGAAAGCAGCCATTCTTTCAAAAACTTGTTTATTCACAGATCTAGCACAGCTTTCACAGTGAAGCATCTCCTGTATTTAACAGCCAAAACAAGCCTACAATCAACCACCTATCTACTAGAGATTGACAGAATTCCCAAGGACACTGGTACACAAGGTACCAGCTGGTAGCAGGCTCTGACTTCACAGCCTCATCACTATTTGCCTGCATGGCAATCTGGCATCTCACTGTGCATGCTCTCTCCAGTGGAACTGTTCCTGCCAGAGGTCCTACATCACACATCAGCCTGAAGCTTCGCTTGGTTATTTTAACTTTGAAGTCAGCAAAACCAACAGCCATTTCACTGCTCTGGTGAAGCACAATGTTTTCCAGCCTTGAAAATGAATGTGGTCAGATAAGTTAATCCTTCAAGCTTCAACACAACAAAAACTTCACACAGGAAACTCAGAAAGTTAGTTGGGGCAGCCAGCTCTTTAAGATCCTAAATTATTAATAGTCTAGATGAGTGGAATTAAACACATCCTTTTTAAGAGGAGATGCTGAGTATCTGTTGCTCAACGCACCGAGGGCACACAGGCCCGCAGAGGGATCCCGGCATTGTGCTCTTCACCACCTACCCCTAAGGCAGGTGACCAAATTCAGCACTGCCTGGCTCTCTTGTACATTCGTCTACACCTTATGGACCACCTGCAAAAGCCAAAATCACTACCAAACCCAAAAGGTGTCAGTTCATCTCCCACTCTGCATAGGTGTATCTAAGCATGAAGCAGCACAAGGTAACGCTTTTTATTGACCTAGGAAACAAAGATAAATTGTTTAATTAACTCTCACATCATGACTATTCGTGCGCCATGAAGTGTGAAGCATACACAACCAATGTGGTTACAGGAAAGTATCCAAAACTCTGTTCCCGGTCTGCCAAAACTCGTCTTTCAACTACGGGATGTGTTGATACCGCAGATACTACGGGAGGCTGAACAGACCGCGTGTGCCCTGCGCTACCTTTCCAGCTGTCGATAGTTTCCAGGCGGGAGGTTTGTGCCTCCGCCGTAGAGCCGCCCTTGCTTCCGCGGGCTCGTCCATTCCCCGCGCTTCACCTGCGGGCACGGACCCTCCGCAGCCGCGCCGGGTGATGCACAGAAGGGGAACACCCCAATCTGCTCCCCAGCAGTGGCCGTGTGCCGGCCGAGGCTCCCCCGGCCCTCCGCGCCGCTCGCCCCAGGTCACTCACGATCTCGGTCACCATGAGGAGCCCGGGCACGGTGCGCAGGAACTCCCTGTCGTAGGCGAGCGTGCTGGAGCTGGCCGACAGGTTGGCGGTGAAGGAGCTGCTGGTGGTGGTGACCGTGTGCGAGCGCGGGCGCGGCGGCTGCTCCTGAGGCGGCACGGGCGGCTCCATGGCCGGCGCGGCGCGGCTGCCGCCGGACGGGCGGCGGGAAGGCTCCGCCGCTCGCCGCTTTGTGTGGTCCCGGCGCCACGGGCAGCCCCCGCTTGGGCGCGGGGGAGGAGGAGGGTGCTCGGCGCCCGGCCCCGGGAGGAGAGGCGGGGGCGGCGNCCGGGGCGGGACCCGGCGCCGGTGGTGCGAGGTATCCCCAGCGCCAGGGAAGGAGGGTCAAAGCGCGTCACCTCTGAAAACCATCTCCTGACCTCCTGGACCTTTATACACTTGAGATCCCGCCTGCTTCCACTGCAGCCGAGGAGCCAAGCTGAGCCACCGTTCTCTGTGCCCCAGCCCCATGGGCGAGCACAGTTTGGCGGGTCCAGCCCCATGCGCCTGCCTTCATCGTCCCTGCAGGCTGTCACCGCTGGCTCCACGGGCAGCAAACGCTGGCAGGAGCCATGCGGGTGCTGCAGGTGGCTGTCCCCACTGGCTGCCATCGCCTGGGAGAGGAACCGCCGCAAAGTGCCGCGGGCGGGGAACAAGAGTCTAGGAGATAACATAGCGCTCTCAGGGCTGGAAATGGGGGTTTTGCTGGGGTCTGCTAGATAACCAAGAGACTGGACAAGGCAAAAGACTTTTAAAAGCCATAAAAAGTCACTGGAAATGTAAAGTATGAAGTCATTATTGACCTACTACCTGGCAACGTTGAGCTGTTCCTTAACCTATATTTTTTAGTACTCCAGTCTGAAGTGTCATCTTTAAAAAAAACAAACCCAAACATTTCTGGATCATTTAAGAGCTTCTAAAGAGATCTTCTATTCCACAAAAACTATGGGGTTTCAACAATAAGCAAGCAGGTTATAGTTATTTTCAGCTTTCAGGAACTCTCATTAGCAAAGGATTTGCATGTCGCAGTTCAGTAAAATGAAGTGTTTTCCACATGTCTGGTGGCTATTGTCCTTGTATTGTTTACTGCTGCTCTCCTACTGGATAACAAAGGCTGGATTTTGTGGTATTACCTTTCACCAAGGGATTGAAGCAGCTGGGGAAGGAGGAGGAGGAGGAGGAGGATGGGAGAGTTTCTCCCAGAAATACAGGAAACATGAATTACCCAAAGGAACTGTTCTTGTGCATTATTGTGCCTCCACTCACAGTGTAAGTGTGTCACAGTACAGGCTCCATGGGCTTCTTGGAATGTGTATCTTGGCTTAGGCTCTGTGGAGCCTGCGTGCCCTCTAAACTCTGATTAGGAAAAGAAGTAAACTCTGATTAGGAAAAAATATGTAATTTGGTGAAGCCTTTCAATGCAAATGTTTTAGATGCTGGTGACTTTTTAATTTAAGATGGCAGAAGAAATGTGGCAAACATGAACTGCAGGTCATCAGAACACGATGCCAGCCACTCGACATGATGATAAGATATACAGATAGCATTTTTTTTTGTGTGAAAAAAAAAACCCAAAACCAAAAACATTAGTAAACCACACACACAAACCACTTAACACAACTTCTTAATCTTGAAACAACGAATTTTACACTTTCTGGCAAAACCGTGATTTTTTTGGGTGACATTAACAGCACTCTGTATTTTTTGTGTTCCCATTTCATCCCTTTTTATTAAATAAGAGTTGATATTTTAAAGGAACAGAACACACCTGTGCACTCGTCTGTTTAGAGGCCTGCTTCGGCTGGCTTGCAAGTAAAAAGTGCTTTATCTGATTGTTCAGCACTGCCAAGGTTCCTTCCAATGCCAGAGCTACTTTGCCGTGCCCCTGTTGCTGTTTGTGAGGATCCATTGTAACCGCATCAATTTTCCCCTCTGAGAGATTCCTGTCTTTTCAGTTTTCCACCTAGAAGATCAGTAAGTAAGGGTGAGGAAATGTGGGGCTAAATTTCATGCCGCTAGCAAAATTAGGACTAATTTCAAAGTTGTTTGAGCCATTCACATCACTTTACCTTTGAGAGCTGATTTATTTTACACTGGATATGTATTCTCACCATGTTTCCAGGATATTATGCAGTGGTGTCAGTGTTCATGCATAATTCTAAAACTCTTTATTTATTTTGCTGCCTAAACTCTTGAGGGTCAGTGTTGGTTTTCTTTCAACCATCAGAATCAGAGCAATAAATTTCATTGTTTTTACTCTGCACATCTGTAATTTGAGCATCCCAGCTCCTGTAGGGCAGAAAAAAAAAGTAAAATAAAAACACAGATAGGGAACCAATTGTTTTCTGCTTCAACTATATTAATATACTGTAAGCTTTCAATGCCTGTTGTAGAGGTCTAGTATCATGATTAATTCAACAAGAACTGGAGGGCTACATTTGTGGGCAGTTTCTCTGAACACTGGCTGCTACTCTGACTTCCCTAGTTAGCTTATTTTTCTCCAGCAAACATATTCGAAGAGTGAGTTTCACTAAAAAAAGGGTAAACACTCCAGAAGCTCTTCTCTATCTGATATCCCTGGAAGCAAATTTCATTCTTTAACTTGACAACATAATACTTGACATTTTGAATGTTAATTGTGAGGCTCTAATTTTTTTGTTTTGCATCCTTGCACTAAGGGCTAGAACTGGAAAGCCTTCAGGGATCAGCTAAGCCTAGCTAGATTTTTTTACATGTAGATAGCATCAGAAACAAAATAATTGAATGCTGATGCTTGAACAATAAACCTTTTAGTACAGAACTACCAAGAGAGAATAAGGTGGCCCATTTTCTTTATTTTAAATTAACCTGTCAAGGGAAGGATTGGCAAGGCTTTTAAACACCAGTGAAGATATTAACCTCTTGTTTGTCAATTACTATAAGGAAGTAGACTCTGATTAGGAAAAAATATGCAATTTGGTGAAGCCTTTCAATGTAAATATTTTAGTAAAAGCAGAATAGTGGATACAAGAATTATCAGGTTTCTCAGTAAAGGGATTATTCCTGAATGTCTTAACATCTAATTAACAGATTCTTCCATTTAAGCTGGTTTTGTTCTCAAATCCTGAGGTATCAACATTTTTGACATTACTGATTGAGCTCTCTAGAACTACTTTCTTAGCAACAATCTGGCCAGCTGGAAGTGCTAATTAAAGTAGACTCACAGGCCCAAGGAGTGGAGCTGACTGGAATTTCCTGAACGGGTTTTCTGGTTTTGAAATACAGCTTCCCTTCCCCCTTCCCAAATCCTAGAATTTTCAAATGTCAAACTCATTCAGACTTTTTTTTAGGTACGTAAAACACATTAACATATAAAAAATGAGTGAGATTTTTTCGTGGTTATCAGCAGATTTCACTCCAAACAAAAAACTTACTGTATTTAAACCACCTAGAAGTGAACTAAGAAAGCTAAGGGAACTTATTCTGAAGAGAGCAAGAAAGGAACCATACTTTCCGTGAAACACAGGTCTCGCACAAGGAACGGGGATTCATGTCGGATGTACAGGACAAATATTCTCACCCTTGACATCCTACTGTGCTAATCTGAGGAGGAGATATTTTTAGTTAGCATGAAATCAAGAAATGATTGGAAATTTCCTAATGGCTTTTCAGAATTAGCAAAGTGTAGGCTTTGAGCTACAGAAGTATTCAAGTAAATAATTTATAACATATTTTACCCTTTGGCAGCTTATGGAAACCTTATGGAAAAGCTGATTTATACTAACCCAAACCAGAAATACTTGATTTGTACTTTGGTAGTGACATGTGCCAAAGGCACATGATCTATCAAAGCAAATGTCTCTGTGTAGGAATCTGTATTTTATGAAGTAAAGATGGTTTTCATGACTGAGATACTTGGATCTTCTAATGTTGCTGCAACACGGAGAGAATAGGTCAGATGCCCATATTTTCAAAATGGCCATTTTTTGGCAAATCTACAGAGGATCTATGTGTGTACATGGGGTTACTGAACACAAGGCTTGTTTTATTTTGCAGCTTGGGCACCCCAAAATTAATGAACATAAAATCAATACCAATTCAAACTACAATCAAAGTAATGACAGTGCATGGGATTTTATCATCAGATGCTTGTTACTATCCTAATGCTGGAAAAGGCAGGATTTAGGTGTTTATGTTTTGTACTCCTGTTATCACAAATATTTCTTTCTTTACATGAAGTTTACTTGAATTATATGGACAAAGTCCTGACTGTAGACACACAGTCATTTTACCTGCCAGAAAGCCGTCTCAGAACATATTCTGCCATACAGATAATTAACTCCGTGCTGGGAACAGTAATATACTGACTTTTACATTTTATTTTTCAGTTTTGAAACCCATGACACAACGTAAACTGTGTGGTGATAGAGACTCTGCTAAGAAAAGAAAGCACAAAGTACATAAGCCATGTATTTTCTTTGCATTAGGCTTTCACCAGCTGTTTTATCTGCTCTGGGAATCTAAAGATCCCTTCCAGCCCTGCAACACAACTATGTCACAGATACTGTGCTGAGTAAAAATTGCTTAATTCTTTCAGAGCTGACTTATAACACACAGTCTCTGCACGCTGAATATATATGCTTAACTCCAGAGCAGAAAGCATATCTAGTCAAATTAAAAAGAGTTTGTAGTGAGAAGTGTGAAGTCTACGTACAAATCTTCTCGGAACGGGAGTTGTGGTTTTCATGCTTTGGGGCCAGGGACCTCAGCTCTGTAGTGCACCTGCAAGAGCATGTCTTGCGTTTTATTTCCCAGGCTGCTTCCCAGCTGCTCTCGGCCGTCTTGTTCTCCAGCGAGCCTGCAAGCACAGCTCCAATCACAGCTGGTGGCTCTGCCTTCTCACACCTGCAAATCAGAGGCCACCCGAATACTCAAGAGCGTCTGGTGTCATGTTGTGTGAGGAAGGAGCTTATTCTGCTCCTGAGCACATCCAGACAGGCTGTCCCTGAGGCACACTCATAAATACTTTCATTATGGTCAGCAGTCTGCCACAGACCTTTAAATATTATTATGGAACAAACACATGCTAGTGATTACATCCTTGAGAATATAAACATTTCCACTAAAGACATGTACATTTTCTACTTGCTAAGGGTGGTGCTTGCCTAAGTGTTTATATAAATTGCAGCAGGTAATGTTTATACAGCACCCAAGCCCAGTGCAAAACAGCTGGAGGAAAATATCACCTTCAACAATTGTCAATGCCGTATTTGTTTTTAGGTAATTAATGAAAGACTATACAATTCTACCGTGGTTTCATCACAGCACCATCCAAGTTTAAGGAGAGAGTTCACAGCCAACTCAGTTTGCTTGCAGGCTTAAATAAAATAATAAACAGTCAGCTATGTTGCTCTCCTGTGGTTGGTACAACCACAGGCCTGAGACTTAAAGTATGCCTAATATTATCCCAAATTATGAGGAGGCAACTTGAGCTTGCTTGTGTGTGTGTATTGACTGAGAGAAGACATGGCTGGCAGGTAAAAACCTAACCAAATACTGTGGCTAAAAGCTGAAACTAGACAAATTCAGACTGAAAATAAAGTGGGTTTGTTGGTGGGGTTTTTCGAATTTGTTTAACACAGCATTATTAGCTCTTTGAAGGATTTATTAAGTAAAACAGTAAACTCTCCATCATTTTAAATCTATAATTTAAAGCTATAGGTTTATTTAAAATGTACTCTTTACCAGACTTACATTGACAAATTTTGTGTTCTTTATTATACAGAACATGACAAGAGATGACCCAAATGATTTGAGAAACCACAGAAATGAATTCCAGTTATTTCCATAAAGTGACAGTCTTGTTAACACTCGGCTGTACAGTACACATGCAGTACCAATGCTGGACACACCTCCTGGAGTGGCAGCAGAATAAAGGATCTCATGAATCTCACTATGCCTGGACAATGAAAACTGGTAATGAAAGTGCTGTACAGGGAGAATCAATTTTATGCAGATGGGCTGCAGGCTCTAAGGGTGGAAAAATTCCCATCTAGAGAAAGTTACAAAACCAGTGGGCTGACTGCAGGATCTGCTGAGAAAGGTGCCAGCTGACGGGGGCGAGGTGCCAGAGTGTACATACTCTGTCGTAGGCAGCTGAAGTGCAGGAGAAGAGAACTGAGCCTGGCAGGGCACTGACCTGAGTCTTGGGGAACACAACAATGGAAGGAGACGGCAGAGAAGTGCAAGCAGATGTTTTACTGCTCCTCAAACTGGTTGGCACAGCCTTTCTATTAGTACGGAATAAGGACATTTGACATCCATCCATTAAAAGAAGGAGAGAAAATGTTAATAGAGGACCACAGTACACCACATAGCGGCCTGAAATCTCCAAGCAGCTGAGCAATATGGTATCAGTATTTTCAACTTAGCAGTTTATCTCTGGAACTAGACAAGTGCCAAAAGACTTCTGTGCAACAAAGAGCAAAATGACCCTGAGGTTTTTATTCACAGAGCAGTCTCAGCCCTGAAACAAGACAAAACCAAATAAACAATTCTCCCTAGTACAAAACACAGTCAAGTTCAACTCAAAGCAGGACACAGACGTGCAGGCACCAGTGTTTTAGGATGTACAGAATACTGCTCATGACTGTAAATCATTGGACGCTTTTCACAGCGTTAGCATCACAGATATGCAAAGAACCAGCATGCAAAGCTCCTGATACCTGGTAGGTCTTGTGTCAGTGCATGAAAAAACAGCTGCAGTGATGCAAGGCACTTGGTGCACCCTTGAGTTCTAGTTTCCCAAAACCATCCTTTGCAAGAGAAGCAGGAGTTTGAAGAAACAGGGGAGAGAGAATAATGTTTCTGTTATGACTGTATGTACTTATGGGGAACAGAGTGTGTTTTCTCCTGCTGGCCTAGCAAAACCTGCTGGGATTTTTAAATGAATCAGAAAGCCAAATTTGGTTAAATTTCTGAATTCACTTAGTCTTCTACAAAAATTGCAGGCTTTGGGCTGTGTGAGAACAGTGCATGGTGTGAAACTATGGAACAGTCAGGGGGTGGATGATGGGCTGCCTTTTGGAGGGATTGGGATTTCCTCAGAACAAAGGCTTATTCCATTTATGCCATGTCTTGAGAACGCTTATCCTGTCAAGTCATTTATCACCCTGCTAACTAGCTACTAAGCATGGATAATGCTTCTTTCCTAGATCAGTGAGTGAAAAGAGAATTTTAGAAGAAAGGAAAGTTTTCATTTGGGGATTTTAGGAGACTGGGAGAAGAGCTGATAGGAGTTAGGATATCTAAGCTCTTTGAACAATGAGAAAAACATACCAGGAAGGATTTTTCTAACAGCTCATAGTGCAGCTAAAATAGTCTTTCTGCTGAGGACATCCCAGGTATTTAAATTATGTGAATTGGCATGGCCCTGTGGTTTGCAGTACTAGATCTGGAGTAAGTAGAGGATGCTCTGTGATGGATGTGGCTCTAATTAACGATATTGAGGTGAATGAAGTCCATCATATATTTGCAAATGTCTGGCTTAATGCTAACTATGACACAATTATGATGTGAGATTTGTAATTATACAGATGTCCCCATACATCCCTACAATGAAAAAGCTTCTTTTCCTATGAACTTTGAGGTTGGCTCACCTTAATGTTCAAGAAAAGTTCAGACTCCATTGGTTGTGCTGGCTCCAGTGGGGGTACTTGTAAGAGCAATCTATTCCATGTAGATTTTTCTACTAAGAGCATATCCTCAGTTAGCACATGTTCTTGGCATTTACAAGAATTTAGTATCTTCTGGCAATCTTCCTGTTTGTCATGTTCACCTGGAATTGACCAATTGGTTAAAAGACTATGAAGATGAGGACAGGTAGTGTGATAGCTTAACCTTCATCTCCTCAGCACGTCAGAAATCTGATTTTATTTATATATCTCTATATATATATACATACACACACAGACATACAAAAGAATGTCTCATAGATCCAGACAATTATTTAAAAAAAAAAAAAGCGGTCACTAAATATATCAAATCTATGATCTTACAAGAGCAGTGTGATTCTCTGAATATACCAATCAAATAATTACTCATTTGCCATCCTCACAAGGATTCAATCAGAGGCCCAGGAAACAAGCTGTATCAGTGTGTGCAAATGAAGGTCATGCATGAAACTGCTGGGCTTTCTTTTTAAGTGATGCTATGATTGCTATTTCAGTGAAGGAGTAATCAGGGAGGTCATCATTTCATGATTCATTGTTCCAGCAGGCAGTGCAAGGAAAAATTGAATTTATCAATGATATATTTAAACCAAGTATTACTTTGATGAAATCTCATTGGCTCCAAGGGAGGTTTAGATTTGCTATTAGAAAAAATTTCTTCACTGAAAGGATGGTCAGGCATTGGAAGCTGACCAGGGAAGTGGTGGAATCACCATCCTTGGAAGTGTTCAAAAAAACATGTGAGTATGGCACTTGGGGGCACAGTTTCATGGTGAAGATGGCAGTGCTGGGTTAACAGGTAGACTCAATGATCTTAGAGGTCTTTTCCAATCGAAATGATTCTATGATCTCTTGCATGCAAGCATCCTTCTTGCGCTAGAATGCTACTTTTATGGGCTGTCTGAAAATCACTAGGGAAGGTTTTCTTGATATAATTCACAAGTAAGGCAAATATGAGTAAGTGGATTACTTCAGTTCATCAGTGCTGAAATGCAGGATTTAATAAATTTTCTTCATTAATAGCAATGAACAATACCAGGATACCTTAATGGGTATTTCAAGGTACCTATCTAATCAGCAGCTGATTTATAGGTGACATCCTCCAGCCTGCAAAAATACTCCCATATGTAAAGCAACCTAGTGTAAGGCAACCAGTGATAAGAAAAAAATACACGTAGAAAAGGAAAAAAAACATGCTGGTGAAGACACCTCTACAACAACAAAAAGTATTCCATCATGTGTTTTTATAAGAGCACAGAAAGGGAGCCATGAGGATGCATGAAAACTGCCTCTCTAGCAGAGGAGAATGGAGGGGTTGCAGATCCTCAGTCTCTCTCATCTGAGTGCAAGTGATACAGGTCACGTCCACCTCCTGATTTGGGGAAGTGAAGAAGAAGCAGGACTTGGAGGACTACACCCCCACATACTTGGTCTATATGTATCCCTGCCTTGAAAAAAACTCTGTTACTTCCCAGTTCTTCATTAATGTAATTGAAAATAATTTTTCTAAGATGAGTAACAAAGAGAGGCATAGACTCTCCATGATCACTACACAGAGAAACTGCATTTACCCTGTGTGTGTGGTAGTGAATCCCCTGACATAACTTGTTCCAAAAAAAGCCATCAATTCGTTATAATCAGTCAAGAATGCTGGACTAAAACAGATGCAATAAGTTGTGTTCGTTCAAAGGCAGCACAGAAAAAAAAAAATTGCCAACCCAAATCACCACGAACCCAAACACTCTTGAATCTGTATTAAATTGAATATCAGCTATTTCTTGAGATTTGCCTACTGGGTTTCAATATATTTTACTAGTCATCTCAAGCCAGATAATTCTTTTGAAAGTAAAATAATCTCTCCAAAGCTCTGTCTGGCTACACAATAACTTGAAAATAGGTATGCCCAAGAAAGCTACACTGAATAGAGATAAATCGTATGTTAAGGCTAATACTTCAGAACTGAAAGCAGACTTGAAAATTAAACATTTTTCCTGTTCAAGTGTTGTCAGTGCATGCATTTCCTTTTTAAAAATGTGAATTTAATACACAGAAGCAGGTAGACAGCAAGCAGTCCCAGGGAATGATGTCACTGGTTCCTTAAGGCAAGGTCAGCAATCCAAGGAACTCCCTTCTAACAGTCCAGTTGAAATGCTTTTATCCTGACTCAAGCAGGCTGCCTTGAATAGTTTAAGTTCCCTTATTCACCATATAACTTCTGTAACAATAAACCACATTCTCATTTTTAGTGAGGCATTCAAGGAGGACTCGTGTGAAGCCTGGTTACCTGGTGCAGTTCCCAGTCATCATAACATAACGAGTTTTAAATCAGTCTAGTCCAACTCAGTAATTAACACAAGGTACCTCGAGCTGAGCTTCTCAAGTGCTCCCATTCTGTTTCCTAAAATCTGTCTTTCCATGCACTCTTGGCCTAATTACTGTCCCAACATTAGAAGAACGGAGATGTTCAAACCTCCCAATAATTGCTCACCGCTCCTTGGATGCTCCTCTGACCCAGCCCACATGCTGACATGACAGGTTCTATCTAAACCCGGTCATGTCACACGAATGCCTCTTCCTAAGTCATGTAACCACACCCACTACTCTTCACTTTAGGACTGATTACAGTAGCAAGTAAAAAAAAAACCCCAAAACAGTGATGCCAGCTTTGTGTTAGGGAAGAGAGCTTGGGTACAACACGCAAGTTCTCAGATGGAAGCAACCAGGAAGATTTCCAGCCCACCTATTTTAGATTAATAAAATCACATCTGCAGTCAGAAGTGTCCCTGCAGTATTCTTGCTCAATTATTTTCATTTAACCTCAACCTCTGGTGACAACAGGGCAGAGCTGCTGGCAGCATTATAATTATTTGATTTTAAGATCACGTAAAAACGTTAATAGCCAGGCTTATGGCTACCTTGCCATTACCTAGGCCTCCTGCTTCTAGCTCTGAATCTGCAATTGCAAAAGAGAAGGAAGATAATTCCCTTGGAAATTCGGGAAGAGCATTTTGAGGAGCTTTGCTTTGAGGGCTTATCTCTGACTACTTAGTCAGGCCTAATCCTGCTTAGCTCAGCTCTGAGAAAAATCACAAACTGATGAAGAGGTAACTAACACTTCTGATTACTTCTCAGTTGTTAAAACAGTATGTGCAACCCTGAGGAAGTTGCAGCTACTTCTCTTGCCAGCCTTTCTCATGACCATCATTGCATTTTCATGAACTCTCATGATCCCACAGTAAAGTGAGTGAAGTGCA
The DNA here is from genome assembly GCA_013397755.1 of Cnemophilus loriae. Lineage (NCBI taxonomy): Eukaryota > Metazoa > Chordata > Aves > Passeriformes > Corvidae > Cnemophilus > Cnemophilus loriae. The sequence goes on from VZTF01002191.1 coordinate 97,930, forward strand.
TATTTCCTCTGTATAAGTTGTCTAGAATGCATGAACAGCATATTTTTCTCATCTCAGTTTCCCATCTCTCGCTTTGTAGAAACAATACATGGAATGGAAAGGGAATTTCAATAGCAATGGTTTTATCTCTATGCATTTTGATAATACCAAGTGTGCTTGTGAAATCTCTCTTCTACTTCAGCAACTGCTAAGTTCTCTGAGGAGATGTTTTCCAGGTTTCAGTTTTGAAAGGAACTCTGCTGCACTAAGCTGTTACCATGAAGCCATGCCTGGTACAGACTGACAGGCCAAAAGAGGCTCCATTTAATTCTCAACAGCTTTGTCTTCGCTCTTCCTGAATTTCAGGCCATGTTCTTGCATTACCATCTCTTGCACCGGTTAAAACTGACTTAGGCTCATTCCTTATGTTCCAACAAATGCAATACTTTGCATTCTGTTCCCTCTCTTCTCCACACGTAGTACATACAAGTTAACACTTAAAACAATTTACCTGTAGGGTTTGCAGTGCAACCCCATTCCACTCTAATCTGATTGCTTTCAGAAAGCTAATTGTGCCTGCTAGCAAACACCTCTGCTGCTCTAGCCTTGCCCAGCCTTGTCAAGGCAACCACATTGTATTTTGGAAGAAAAGCCACACCTGGAAATTGTCATACCTGGAAACTGCACGTTCCTCTGTCAAATGGTTTCAAGGAGCTGAATTACCAGTTTTTGAATGCATCTGTGAACCATGTATAGTCATTTATAAGATGGAGATAAAATTTCTGAGGGGGAAAAATTATTTAAGTGAGTATGCTAACTTATGGCTCCAGAGCAGGAATACATTAGAATCAACATAAGCAGCTTTTGTTACAAAGCTTAAGCACTGATGGGTTAAAGATCATTGCTAGCTACCAAGATCTTGGTGTGATCACCTACTCTAGAGACTTAAAGCAGCCTGAGCAACTGCACCAGGAAACACCACTAAGAAAAAACTTGAGCTTCTCTATTTTAAAACAGTCAATATATGAATAAAGATGAGAGTGGCATAAGGATTATACCCAAGAGTATGAAAGCTTGGAAGATCTTATTCCACTTAACCTCTCTGCTGGGCATCAAACGTAAGACAAGGCTAAATGCACATGTGGCAGTATGCTGATCCTTTTTTTCCACACTGGCTGAAGCTCTGGGAGTAATGAAAGGTATTTCTTATCTGTAGTACCCTACAGCCTGGAAAAAAATGCAGATAAAGAAAACAGCAGGCTAAGACTAAAAACAGACACGGGAAGACTGGCACAACTAAGTGCTACTGCAATTACCACCTAGCTTGAAGCTTGAAGAAAATGATGTTGATGACATTTACATTAAATTTAAGAAAAAGCCCAGAAACAACAAAATACTCAAAGCATCTCTGTCACATTCCATTGCAAATCTGCACGGTAAGTGGAAATTGGAAAAATATATAAATTTGGTTTAAAAATACCACTAAAAATACTTCTATAAAACCTGGGCTTTAATCCAAAGCAGAAACACAGCCAAGGCTGGCTCTGCTAAGCTATCACAGTACAGAGCAGCTTGCTTTGTGCTCAGTTTGCTTTCAAGTATTTAGAGCCTCCTAAAGCATGGATCACAATACATGTAGGTTTATCTCTCCATGCAACAATACCGGCAGTGAGTACCACAAAAAAAGAACAGCATATTAAAAAAAAAAAANCTCACAGTCCCGAGCAGCTGTGAGGCGAGTGCTTGTGTTCGACTTTGCATTTCAAATACTAGTATTTAAAATGATGCAGATCAGGAACCCAGCCAGTGCTAGCTAACAGATTTGGCTTGCTTTCCAGTTCTCTCCAGACTTTAAAAAGCAAAGGAGCAAACTAAAAATCCCCAAGGCTGTACTTTCTGAGCCTACCACATGCCTGTGCTCAGTAATAATCAAACTGAAAGATACTCACCAAGTCCTCAAAAACACAAACCATACAGAAAAAATCTATCCCACTGAGAGCTGAAGTATGTTCCTATGTCAAGAACTGGGTTTATAATAAACCTAGATTTGGAGACGGAAAGGGCAAACTAGTTCAATTAATGTCACTATTATTTTCACCTGAACATGAAATATGCCCTATTCTTTACAAACGTGGCATTTCAGAGCTTCAGGGACTGGTAGCATGGATGTGATGCTGTTCCCCTGAAATAGTAGCAATGTTTTCAATTATCCCAACCTGACTTATTGCCATCCCAGGCACTGAGGACAGCCTGGAAGAAATCTGTGCACTAGCTTCACAGCCAGACAGCTTTAAATGGATAGACAGACATTAGCTAGCGCAAAGGTAGCTGAACATTAATCCTCTTGGTGGCCTTGCTAAAATCCTGTGCAAAATTCCCAGCACCTTACAAGGCTTATTTGTGCACACACATTCAAAAGTGAGGTAAGTAGGGGTTTACCTGTGTAGATGAGCATGTGTGAGCATGTACATACATCCACCTTCTGATACGAAGAACTCTTCTTAAGGTTCACTACAAAACAGCACATACAGGTGCAGCTACACAAAGACGAGAAGGAAGCTGGAACAGGCATGAAGAAAAGCTGTAAGGTGAAGGACACAAAATGACTCTCATCCAGGTGAGAAAAGGAAACATGCAGTGTAGCAACAAACAGAAATGCTAACATCAGAACGCAATGTGGGTTATACTGAGCAGACTCTGGCAGATGCATCCACCTAAACAATGAAGACTGCTCACACAGGTCGGAGCTGTACTTTATTTGTCATTCACTGATTCTTTCAGCGTAAGTCACAGGAGGAACATACTTTTAAAATCAGTAAGTCACACCATTTCTAGTAACTTACAGAAATAATCAACAAATGGTTCCCAATGTCCCTATAATTACCCTTCCCTAAATCTAAAACAGATACTGTAGGTAACAGGTAAATATAACAAATACGTAAATTCAATTTAGACATGGAGAGCTCTGACAGAGATACCATTATGCTGGGTGTCACCCTATTGTTCTCCTCTTAAAATCTAGTTCTGCAATTGTTTTCAGTAAGAGCAGGATTAGACTGACAGATCAGGAGCATCTCAAAGTCCTTACCCAAAGAAGGGATCTAAAATCAAGTTAGAACAGATGGAGAGAACCATGTTTCATTTAACCTGAATGCCAAACATCTCTCCTTTGCACATGTTGGGATTGAAGGCAGATGCTCTTCTCATCCATTATTCAAAATGGAAGTGTTACCTTTTAGTGCTCAGATTTCTATCAGCATGGCAAATCACAGGAGAAAAATCCATGCAGCCAGGAGATAGGCAGAAAATAAATAGTTTTACGCTTTCTAATAATACGATGTGCCATGTGTTCCAGGACAACATTTTATTTCAGCATTATCCAGTTTCACTGCTGTGAAATCTGTATGATTAATTCATATGACTCCAAGCGCACAATGAGATGCAGGTTGGGAGCATTATGAAGAACCATCAGCACAGGCCATTGGACACTGACTTCTTGTCTGCCATGTTTCTTGTACAGCCTGGCTGTTATTTGCAGTCAGACAATGACAGACACCCAGCCTGTTTGCACTGATTTAGTAGTGCAAACAGAGAAAGCACCACCCCTTCAGAAGATACATAAAACAAAGGTGTCCATCCTAATTCTCTTGTGATGGTTTTTACTTTGCTGTTGACTCAGGCTGATTAGAATTTAAGCCCTTTTGGATGGTATGTTTGAGATACTTACATATTTATTCTATTGGTTGATTTCATGCACTCTTAAAATAAATATAATTTTAAGGTAAAAGTACCACAGGAAATGACCTAATGGCTGAAATTCCATCTTAAAATTAGGAATAAAATGCATCCAGGCACAGATTTGCTGGGCAACCATCTTTACTCCTCTCAGTATCCTTATGTGTAAATGATGGGTTAGGACATTGCTCTCATTTTATTAACTGCTCTGAGGGTTTCAGCAGACAATGCATTATTCTGTTCACCAAGAAAACCGTACTTGTTTTACAGTATGGTGTCCAACACTAAGTAGCAGACCTTCCTTTCCCTGGACAAACACTTGTGACACCTCCCACCCCTTTGGCTGACGTACAAACTGACAAAACTGAGCACAATGTGCTCTTCTTATTTGCCAAGGTCTTTCAACTTCAACACCCAACAGAAACAAACATTGCTGGGTACACAATACAGGAACCCCAGTGATACTGAAAGGTCTCACTGACCATATTGTCCAAAAGCTGAGGTAGTGGCTGTTGCCCTGTACTGGGAGGGTCTCAGACGACAGGCAAGGGGTAATAATAATAATATGTTGGGAATGTTATATTAAGCTCCTTCCCTTAATTCCAGTGGATTTTCAACACATGCATTTGGTGCTGAACTATAACCATCTCCTAAATACAAGGAACACACTGTAAGACAGGTGCAGTCATACAGGAACCTTGGGAAATTCAGAAATGGTAAAAAGAGTAACTCCAGAGTGGGTAGAATCAGTCACTTACCGACCAGTGCCCTCCAGTGGCTCCCACAGCAACTGAAGGAACTGATTGTAAGAACCTGTTTTCAGCTGTCAAAGACACCACAATTCTATCACTAATGGAAGGAAAGAAAATGCTGACATCTGGACACCAAATAGCTCTTTTTAAAATTTATGTTCTTGCGTGGCAACTTCATATCTGCTGTCATTACATATCACAACCAGAAAAACCTACATTCCATCAAGTGAATAAAATATTAATTGCAAACCTTGTAAAATGAGACAACAGAAACCGAAGTGATTCCCAAGACAAAAATGTTTATTTGTACTAACTCTTCAAACAGGTATACATTCAACATCTCTAAACAAAATCAGTACATATGACGAGGGCAAGTTGAGTAAGTATCATTAGAATGTAATGCCTTCCTTAGTAATTAAAGTTCATAAACCAAGAATTAGTTACAAATTTATGACCCCCCGTTATGACACAGGGGTTAATGTTTTCAGTAGGACTATCCCAGTACCAGGCAAAACAGAGTGTTTGCAAGCAGGCTTCTAATCATTCAGTTCCAGTACCATGTCACAGTCTTTTAATGAGCAGTAAGTATTAGTGGGGGAAAAATACCTAATGGCAAGCTGAGTGTTCTCCAGCACTGAAAAGCAAATGCAAATGGGGAACTATCAATAGAAATTTAAATAAACCATCTCAGTTATTTTAGTTACTGAAACCTCACTTTTTGTCTGAAAAAAACCAAGAATATCACAACAGACTGGAGGAAAGAATTTCATAAAAACCTTTTCTCTGAATTTGCCTTAGAATATAGGTTTCTCTACAAAACAAGAACAATTAAGATTTGGGAGTTTCAGTGGTAGAAGAAGTATTGGAATAATAAAGAAATAATTTAAAAATATATATTAATTTACCACATTTAGCTCATATAGCCCTTTATGTATCTTACAAAATGCTACTGTCCTACATACTGCATGTAAAAAAAAAAAATTATATATATAATGTATATGTACACATACAAAGGAAAAGCCATCAATTTGGTATTAAAAAACCAGAACAAAACAAAGCATAAGCAAACACACTGAAAGTTACGCAGTAATGAGGAGTGTATGCTCCATGTGCGCGTTAAAATAACAGTGCTTCCAACCTTAAAACATCCTCTTAAACGTCTAAGCAGAGTGCTTCCTCCAAGTCAGCTCTACCAGCGATGTTCCCGACTGCCACAAACATCTGACGTCACTTAACTTCCGGCCACCTCTTATATTTAGCACTAAATCAGAAGTAAGGCAAAATAACTTTTCACATTCCTGAATATCTGAGGACATTCATGAGATCTCCCAAATATTAATGCAAAACAGTACAGGAGCACAAAAAAACCAGTACCCCTGAGTAGAAGGGTCTTCCTGTCTACACAAAGCTGCCCCAATGTTTGCCTATTTCAGAGTAATCCAGACTATGTAAGTATGACAATTATTCCCAGGCATCATCTTTGTTTTAGCAAATTTTGAATGACAACCTGAAGTTTCAGGATGGGTGTGTGCTCGTGATTTCTGGTCTAAAACCACTGAGAACAGTGAACAACAGTTCTGATACTGCTCAGATGTTAGGTGTGGATATTCAGAGCAGATGGGCAGTCTTGTTCTGTAAATTCTAATGCCAACCCTTGTCTCCCAGCTGGAAGAACGAGTCCACTCAATGCATCTAGAATATATTTCACCAAAAACCCCTCCACACTTCAGTATACAAGAAAAGCAAAACAGATTTTACTTATCTATCTTCTCTTGCATTAATCTGAAAAAAATTCTAAAAAGACCAACCAAACCAACCCCCCCTTAAACTCCATAAAATCACAAATTTTCCAGTAACAAATAAAACTAACCTCCCTGATAAAGCAAAGGTTCCTGAAAAAAAACCTAGCTGAGATGCCTGGGGAATAAAAGAGACAGATGCCTTTGAGAAGCTTTCTGGGAGACGAGTTGTAAAGGATTTGATTCAGCACCCATAAAAGTGAAAGAGTAACTCCAGAACTGGGAAGGCTGGATCAGGACTACAGCCCAGTGGACGTGCCAGTCACTGGCAGGCACTGAAATGAATGCAGTCATCGTACTGGCACACAACCCTTCTGACGACACAAGCGTGTGTTGTACCAGGGAATTCCCCTGACATTCCTTGGAGTGCTGTGTGGAGCGCAACACTTTGCAGCTGAGCTGAAAACATGGCAGAACAACTTGGAGCAGTGGATACCCAAGGGTATTCTTCACCACCCAACCAACAACACCAGTGGAGAACAACCACAGGTACAACAATAAAATGAACTGTAGGCTCCAGGGTTCAGAACCCTCAGGTCAACATCTCTGGCTTGCTTTGGGGAATGGGATTCTAGAAGAGCCTAACATCTAGGATCAGTAGGGAGAAACGGAGAAATACAAAAATGCAAGGATTAAAAAACAGAAGGGGAGGTAATGATCCCCCTCTAGAATATTCCCTTTAAAACAGTGTAATTAAAAACTTTAAATTCACTTAGAAATTGGTTTCAAAGTAGCCTGACAATTTTAACGACTTTCAAAAATCAAAATATTCTTCACTAGAGTTCATTGAAATATCCCTGTAGCCCCCTGAATAACTGCTACCACTTGTTTTGCATTAACATTGCTTAAATTAATATAGTCATAAGCATGCAAAATGTTAACATTTAATTGTGTACACAGAATAAAACAAAGTTCTAACAGAAAGATTCCTAATATTTCAAGGTTACTGGCTTGATTCAGTCTCTCATCAAAACCAGTGGGGTTCTTCCCACAGTGTCCAGAAGATTTTGGACTAGGTTTTAATAAGAGACAACAAAGCATTGTGTTTTATGGTGTAGGAGCAAACTCAAAGTACACTTGTGTATGTATACCAGGCATGTAGTGCAACTTTTGTATTGTGTATCTTAAAAGAGTTGCATTTTAGCCAGTAAAAAGACAATCACCAAGCCAACACTGTATGCTGTGTCAAACCAGGCTGGGTAACAAACACCAATACCCGCTCAGAGACATTCATGTTGTTCCTGTTGCCTAGTGAGCAGCTTTGAACAAAGCTTAATGATAGCTACATCCACTTGAACCCACACATGAATTCAAAAGGCAGAAAGCTGCATTAGTACAACAGCTGATGGATTTTACTTGTGCTCTGGATGACTTTGAAGGCAGGATATTATCTCTCTGACGGGCCTCCCTTCATAGCAGATTTGATACACAGCCGTGAAGAGTGGAAACCTGAGGAAAGAGGGTGGTGAAAGCGAAAACAGTGTAAATTTATTCTGTAACATTTTCCTAAATGAAAGAAATATAAAGCGGTGAGGAGAGGGAGGGGGGAAAAGAGAGAGGTGGAAAAACTGATTTCTTTTTTCTATATGTCAGGCGCAAATGCTGGGCTGTAAAGCAGGTCATAACTACAGAACCTGCACACATCTCTGAAACAGAATGACTCTCAGAAGCCTAGCTAGCCATAATGGAGCCTGAGATATTCATTATGTATGGCACAACCATAAAGTGATCTAAAAAATAAATTAAAAACATTTTTCCTGGCTGTTCTTACAGCAGTACCCATCTGTGGTTAAAAAGGATGACTGGCACATCCGTTATGCAGTACTTCTGAGCAATAATTTGATAATACAGAATATGACAAAACGAGACCCAAGAAGACACTGAAGGTCAAGTTTTTAATAAGAATCCAAAATTAAACCTGGATTTTGAAATACAAAATTCCACATCTACTTTTTTTTTCTGTTTTTTTTTAAACTGGCCACGTGTCCAACAACCTCCAGATTATTCAGGCTTCTCTGACAATCTGAAGCTTTGTTAAAGCCAAGATGCTTTACAGAAATTTGTATTTGCTTTCTGTCCATCCCAGACAGTAACAGCCAGACAAGTTCTATTTTCATACAAAGCCTGGTGAATTTTAGGGGTTGATCTGTTCACCAAGTACATATGCCATTTCAGCATGGCCTTTTATATTGATGAATTTTGACCAACGGAAATTTAAAAAAAGGGTCATTGGAGATGGTGAAATAGTTAATTTCTGAGTGATTCAGAATACATCTGGACTAGGACTTTCTCCTTAGGAAAGGTGTCCCACCAGTCACTCTAAAGCTTTATCTGTAATGCACATTTCAGTGTTGAGCAGTACTGAGCACCATATATGATGGCCTATACATTCTGCAGTCATGTATTACATTGCAGTAACTCTGCTATCAGCATATTGCCCCGAACTAGACTGACTTGAGTTTTATTTCTGTTTCATTGGTGAAAAAAAAAAATCATATAGCCCCATAGCTGGTCTCTCAAATTCAGTGCTAAACTGCTTAGACTGCAAAACACTTACTAAGAAATCTGAAGAAAAAAAAATTACGTAATGACTTTTGCATTCCTTAACAAGCCTCACTTACCACTCACTTTGTACGATGTACTGGGCTGAAGGGGGGTTAAATTTGCTGTTACCATAAAAGCTTACTGTAGGCACTAATAAAATTTGCTATGCCTATGTGAGAGGTGGCCACAAAACAGGTGAACCTTCTGAAGCAAAAGCAAGTTTCCCACAGGTTTAGATACAGTCCTGGCAGCTACTTCTCAGTGAAGAAGCACCACTACTACAAACCACAACCTCATACCTAAGTCCTGCTGCTTATCCCAGAGAACATTACTGTGCACAGGTCTGCCACACTTCACATGGAGAAACCTGTACCAAGGCTGACTGCAGGCTCAGGGCCAGCAAACTCCAAATGCATCTTAGGCCTGAGCACATCAAGAGGGCAAGGTCTACAACTGCTGAAAAAAAGTAATTGCACCACAAGCATCAACAGGCATCAACTCTGCTACCAAGGCTCTTCTGCTGAACTTTGACTTTTGCACACTTCTATGTAGCCTTGGGACTAGTTTTGTAGGACCAGAGTATGAAATTCTACCTTTACAAGACTCTTACCTCTTCACTTTGAAACCATGGCTGCTCCACTGTGTTTTATGTTTTAAAGCAGTAGTTTTTGAAAAACACTTTGAAAGTTGCTTTCAAAAGTCTTGTTGAATGAGATCTTTTATGAAGAACTGACACATACATGTTGGTATACCAAAAAGAAATAAGCTATACTGTTTTCATGTCTTTCATTAAAAACACTACCCAAAATCATCTATAATGCACTTGATTTGTTGTAAGATAGAACAGGATACAAAACAACCCTTGAACACAGCATCCTGTTTCACTTAGGTAATCATAAACAGCAAAGCATGAAGCCAACATTTTAATTATTTTTTTCTGCAGTTAGCTTAATTACTGTACACTGAGGAGACAGACTTAGGTACCTTACATCCAATGACAATATTAAAACATCAATCATTTAATGCAGCTGATCCATTAAAACTAGACTTTAAAAAATGCTTTTGGAAAAAAAAAGGTAACAAGGCTTGGTCTTTTGACTGGCAGTCTTTTAATTTCTGGTTTTTCCTCTTTTACAAACAGGAACAGATAAATGTATCCCTTAATATTGTAAGGAGACAACTGTGTGTGTGGCTTATAGGAATCACTCATGTTCTGACTCGAATACAAGTGAAACAAGCCAGGACAATCTGCCTTATTTCATACCACAAGAAAACATCCCCTGACCGACAGATGCAGATGGGAGGTTTCAACCTACAGCAAACTGGAAGTCATGTTAGGAAAGAGAACTGCAGTATCTAAGCTAGAATCCATGTGGTGGAAGCAGTCACTATGCAGATGATCACCAAGCTCCTCTCCTTGGAAGTAAGTAATGAATTTCCTACAATGAAATGAGATGTAGAGACTTTTCACAGTCTCTTTAGAAAGCTCTACTTCTACTTTCATGCATTTTTTCCTTTTCACATATTAAAACACACTTGCTGTGCTTTTCTGTAATAGCAGAAGGCAATAATACACTCTGCAAACAAAAGGACATTCACAAATTTAACTAATAGCTCTATCTACACCAATATTATTTTGAGGTTCTACTCACTTCTCTCTCTGGTTTTAACTTTTAATCTACTGTTATTATAGTGATTTTCTTTTTGGCTATTACCTTTATGAAGATATCAAAACCAAATATGCAGAAAGAATTATGGAGATAAAAAAGGGTAGGTGGAAGTTGATTTATCTGTTCTTACTCACTTGTCCAGCATTCCTTTCTGCTTCAGGATGCGATGCACTTCTGCAGAAGTCTGTGGCCCTTGCAGTTTCTGACCATTCAACATTTCTTTCTCTAATTCTTCAATAGACTATGCAACAGAGAGAAAAAAAAGAAAGCAAAGGAGAGCTATGATAAACTTTTCAGAAACCTGACAACATCATCTGGATGAAAAAAAAGAAAAGTTACTGGGAGCTTTTTCTTTTTCAAAAGTGATCTTCAGTGAGCATATATAATATTCTCCTATATTCTTGTAACTATTCTTCTTAAATTTGCCTCTCCTGATCTCTCAAGCTTTTTTTTTTTTAAATCACCACCTCCCCACCTTTTAATACCTTTACACTCATTCTAGCCTTGTAACAGACTCAAAAAACAAGAGGCAAGAGAAGGGACTCAGTGAACTACCATGACTCAGATAACTCTACTATTACTCCAGCAAACGAGGAGTGGCAGTACTTATAAGAACAGATTTCACCCAGTGAATAAGGTACCTTTCCAGTTTTAACGAATGCTTCTGCTACACGTCGATTCCGGCCACCATAACACGTTGTGATGAGATCAGCAACGCCACAGCTCTCCAGGAAAGTGGCAGTAGAAACCTGTCCTTTGCAAAAAATTTTGGCAAAGGCGATCATCTCCATTAGGCCAAGGCGAATAACGGCAGCTTTGGTATTGTCACCGTAGCTAAGGCCATCACAGAAACCAGCTCCTACTGCTACTATATTCTAATAGGAAGAGAAATGGGAAATGACTCAATTATTGCTTACACATGTCCTTAAGAACTGCAAACACTTTACTACTGAAAGACTAGGTTGTTAGTTTGGGTTGTTCTGGTTTGGGGATTTTGATGTCTATGGGATAACCTTTAAAAAAAAAAAAAGAAAAAAAATATGGCAAGTCTTCCTTTAGTAAGTATTTCCAAGGATAAAAGCATAGTTAAAGCTCTGACACAAGCTGCCTGAGGCTGTGAAGCTATTTTTACCAACTATCTTTAAGAACAAACAGGTTGCATTACACCCAAACAAGGTTTTAGCTAGATTGAGCTACTCCTGCCCTGAGGTAGGGGTGAAGTTAGACTGACATCCTACAGTCCTTTTATCCAGATTTCCTTTATGATTAAAGCAATAGTACATCTAAAAAACATTTACTGACTTCTATGATGACATGTTAAGGCACCCAGTTCAGCCAAGCCAATAGTATCAAGCCCTTTTAAGTATGCAGAGTTTCTGTAACAGTAATAGTTAATCAAGAATTCCCAGAAGGTGCATGACACAGAAGACCTCCCTCAGCAAAAAAAATGTTTGTTTTTTTCCTTAGACCTGGTGACAGCCTTCTACAAAGAATGTGCTGTTTCTTCATGAACATTCAGCTATATGGCCCCTTCTTTGGTTACAGAACATAGACATTCGATGAGACACATTTGAGTGAAGTGACTATAAAAACTATTTTCTGGCTTGGGAGTAAGAGCAGAGACTAGCCATGGTTCCACCGTCTCTACCAAAAAAACCCAACTAACACAACAAACCCTACCAAAACCCTCCAAAAAAAGATGGCATTCTGACATATTGATAAAGCAAACAAGGAAGTAATGAATGTTAGTATCTTTCTGCATGCAACAGCAGCAGCAGTGACCTCAACAGAAAGCACAGGAGAACCAACATTATGACTCCTAATGTAGCACCTGCTGCAGTGAAAAAAATAAAATGAAAAAATCAACTGAATCAACTTTAACTGTTGATGAAGAAAGAACAACAATCACATGAAAGCAACCAGCTGATTAACAGCTGTTTTGGTTTTGGGTTTTGGACTGTAAGAACCACAAATTCCAGGTAGCTGCAAAGTCATGGCTAGGTGACTCTGAATCCAATGAGGCCAGAAGATCAGTCATTGCTTTCTGAGTAGCTAGCTGAGGTCTAAAGGTGACCCTAAAATTGCAGACAGATATCCCAACATTAAGCCTGAAGCAGCCCAAGACAGTCAACTTTTAAATTTGGTCGTTTAAATCATCTTGGCTTAGATCTTGGCTGTGGTGATTCAGTCAAGGAACGTTTTCATCAGACACCTCTTGCACAGCAACCTCTAATATTTGTTCATTTGATGGCAAAGCAAGAGGAAGTCAAACATATCTAACAAGTTTTCAGAGGGGATAACCCATTCAAATGGATTTTACGTGTATGTGAAGTCTGTAAGTATTTAGCACTCAGCTAAAAACACAAACATGACTGAGCAATCTTAGGGCTTTTTCCCTATACTTCTTGAACACTCCAGTACTAAAGCTTCCCCTTCTCTCCAACTTTGTCTGCTTGACTTTCCACTTTGAAGCAGCCTACTTGATCATAATTTACAGTACAATTTGGCCTATGGTATTTTATTGTCTACTTGTACCTTTCGCAGTGTTTGTCTTTGGAGCGACAGAAATCTCTTTTAAGTAAGTTGTACCAAGACTAGTAACTTCTTAGGAAATGGGCTAGGGAACAAGGGAAGTTGTTAGTCCAACTCTAAAACACTGAGCTCCTTGTCTGTACAATGTTCCCGCTGTATTGTCTCACACAGTTTGCAAATAATGAGGAAATGAGACTACTGATTATGCTCTAGAACACACCCCCATGCCTAGGAGATGGTTATATCCTGGTCTACATATCCTTCAGGCACAACTATTAATTTACAAGGTCTACCATCTGGTTTTATTTAAATCCTTGAAGAATCTCTTGTGCCTAATATACTGTAGAGAACTAACTATACAACACTGCAAGTTATACCTTACTCAAAGACAACCCACCCCTTTAAAAACAGTAACGACAGAAAAATCTCACAAAACTTACAACTGAGCCATCCTTCAGTCCAAAACAAGAACAAAACAGACAGTTTGTTACTTGAAATCTCTGGCTGTAGGCACTAAGCAGAGTTTGTTTCAGGAAGATGCACAAGCAAAACACAAATTGATGCACAAGAGCCTAGTGGCACTATCACTATTACGATCCTCTGAGAAGCAAACTAGGCAGGAAAAGTGATTGATCTGGCAAAAACATCTTTCTGCATCTCATATGGTTGATTTTGAATGCTGCCACTGCCAAAGACTACACCTGACGTGTCCTGGTTTCAGTTAACTTCCTTCTTAGTTAAGCTGGTGCAGTGCTGTGGTTTGAGTTCAGTATGAGAATAATATTGATAACACACTGATGTTTTGGTTGTTTGCTAAGTAGAGCTTACTTTAAGTCAAGGACTTTTAGTGTCTCATGCTCTGCCAGTGAGGAGGTGAACAAGAGTCTGGGGAGGTAGCAAAATGACCAGGACAGCTGATCCGAACTGGCCAAAGGGATATTCCATACCACAGAATGCCATGCCCAGTATATAAACTGGAGGTAGCTGGCCAGGAGCCATCAATCGCTGCTTGGGGACAGGCTGGTCATTAGTCAGTGGGTGGTGAGCAACTGTAGCGTGCATCACTCGTTCTTCTTGGGTTTTCACTCTGTCCTTCGTTACAATTACTATTACTACTGTTGTTCTTGTTGTTGTATTTTCCTTTATTTCAATTATTAAACTGTTCGTAATTCAACCCACAATTTTCACTTTTTTTTCACTGATTCTCCTTCCCATCCCTGATGGGTAGGGGGGTTAGTGAGCGAGTAGCTGCGTGGTACATAGTCGCCAGCTGGGATTAAATGACCACATGAAGTTACAGGAATTCTGCAAATGCAGTGGGTATGTATTTGTGCAAGAGGAGAGAGTCCACATTTCCATAAGATTAAAAACTGACTGTATTTGCATGCACACATGGGAGTCTGAGAACCCAATAAGCAAGGGCCTACTTGACAAAAATGTTCCAAAGGTTCAAAGATACTGTCACGATAACCCTAAAATGACTGCAACACAATGTTCCTCTTGGCCTGAGGTATTCAGAGCTCTCAAAATCACTACACGCCTAAGCAAACGCATTTCCCCTATCTTGGCAATAACAGCTTTTTACATGAAAGCACACATCCTGTAACCATGATGCACAGTGTGTTTTTATCTTGCATATGGTTTTACTAAAATACTTTGCCCTAACAGGCAAGCTGGTCTGGTATCCTGAAGCTAGTGTTAGTCCTAGTCCTAGTTATTCTAGAACATGAGCAAGGAATGGATTTAGTTATTTTATCACTGGGACAGTGAAGCTATGCTCCAGAAAAGAAATGCTGATGCCAGGCAGTGCTCACAGTATGTGTCAGAACAAATGAGAGAATGTGTCCTTTACTTGCACACGACCTGCTGCAAACATGCGAGAGGTCACAAATGCAAGGTCAACAGATGACCAAGAAAACAAGGACAAGTCTGCAGACTTTGCTGACAGATTGTTCTCTTACAGAGTCAGTGCTCAGAAGTATCCAATATCCAGTGTACAGCATGTTTGTGGAGTGCTCATGAAGACAGCTTCAGCAGCCATTTCTGAGGCAACCATTACCCCTCCATAATTAAACGGATCAATAAGAGAACTAAGCAGAAATGTTATTTCACCTTCCTTGAGGCAGTGTCACAGCTCAGCACAGCCTGCTTTCCCTCTGTTTACACATGAACTTGGAGAAGCTCATTGCTTCCCCTGATGGCTGAGAAGAGGTCAAATGAAAAGACTCAAAAAATCAAAGACAGTATCAGCAGGACTGTCAGAGAGGTTAAGTATAAACTGCTTGCTCCTGGCGAACTTGAATTTCATTTCCACTTAATCTCAGGAAAAAGGAAAAAACTGTCACAATCAACTTCTATAGTACCCAGGCTGACAATCCAACAGTGACTGCCTTGAACACACTTTGCAAATAACAATGCTGGGTTACATAACCTGGTAAACAATAAATCATCACTATACTTCTTATTTCTTTACTTAGGGCTAAGCCGGAACTGTAAGGTTTAGAGAGGAGCCTGAAGCAACCTGAAAGGCAACCACGGCTGCTGCCGCTTCTCGTTCCTACAGTAACTCACATCTGTCTTGGTCCCTGGTAGCTTCCACTTGCAGGTTTTTAACTCTCCAGATCCCTGATCAGCAGGCAGCTGGAGCATGGCTGTTTTGCCATATCCAGAGGTTAGATTCTCAGTCCTCCTCCTCTCAGCCGCCTGTGGCACTGCTGCACTGGGTAAGTGAGTGGGGTACAGTTTACCCCCAAGACTGCAGCTACCAGTGTTTACATGGCCTCTCAAGGATGTGGCCAGGTTCGTACCCCAGCTCAGTCTTGCCTCATATCTGTGCTGCTTTTAACACCACACTGGCACAGGTGGTAAGGACTCTAAGGACACCTCCGAGGTGATAACCTTGGGTCCATGCTACTCTGCAGTATCACATCCATCACCATCCGAAAGCACACTCATATGTGTGCGTAGCTGCACATACTATTTTTAGGTGGCATAACCTTTAAGCATTTCCTCGGAAGGCCCATTCATTGTCTGGCAAATGGCAGGTGTACTTGTAGGTGGCCTTGAGTCATGCTGCCTGTAAAGCCAACCAGGCACCTTAAAACAACCATCCAAATTTGAACTTCGGCAATTTCTGTCCTCAACCCTTAGAAAAGGCCAACAGACAAATGTGAAATGTTCATCAGTCCTCAAAAGAAAAAAAATCCTCACAAATAACATGCCAAGCACTTTTTGCTCCAACAGCCAGGTTACGGTAGAAAGCTGTTCCTCCTCAGTACCATCAGATTTTGTAAAGTCACTGCCACTGTCTATTCAGCCAGTCTCCAAGCTGACACAAAACTGCATTTTCACTGCACAGATTTCTGCATTTCACTATATCTCCACCAGCCCATTGTCACAAATCTAAGTACAGTAAATGAAGTGGATATTCTATACATATCCATATATATATCCATATATAAATAGCAATCAAGCACATGTTCTCCTATGATCAGCCAGCTGCACTCCTTATTATTACAGTCTGAACTCCAATAGGCTTCCAAAACCAAATTTCAAACCTATAATTATCATTGTAAGCAAAAGCTGTGCTCAGAGCATTCTTTGTTACCCTTCTGTATTTTTTCCCAACCTTTAGGCAACCATCCACACTGAAAATCTTCCCTGTTTAGAAAGGCTTCCAGAAATAAAAAGCGAGGTAGAGTACAGGCTTTTAACATCTACTCCATTATGCCAGTAGTACCAGGAAAGTCTCCTTTTTCTAAGCTGGCATTTGCAGAAAAATGCAGAAGCTGGGAGAATATACTGTTTTCCATGGTGTACTGTTTCTCATCCTTTAAATACCTATACAGGAATTGCTTTTACTATTTCTACATCCAAAAAGAGAGTCTGGAGTGACGTGTTTGCCTGTTTAGCCCTGTCCTCCTTGCTGTAGTTTGCAGTGCCGCTACTGACATTTTGAATTGGCACTGTTATAGAAAGAGAGTCGAGCCTCTCTTTTTATGCCTGTGTCTCCATGCAACATGACACTGTCACCTTCTGAAATTGGAATTTCCTCCTTCCAGGAAGTTAAACAATGCTAATTTTTACTATTTTTGTATAAAGTAACTTTCCAACTTTAACAAACTGTCAGCTGACTGAAGCTACACATTAGATTTTACCCTAAAAAATAACACAAAAAGATGTCTACTGTTCAAATTTTTATTACAAAGACTATCAGATTAACAATAAAAAAGCAAAGTTCTTGTTGATATCCTTAGCAAACAATTCTACTAGCAAGTATGTACAGCTTCTAAGAAAAATCACTATTCACATCTGAGTTTTGCATTTTGCTTTGCACTATGGCAATAAAACCTTACCCATAGGTTTAATTTTAGCTTCTTTATTTTCTTTCAGAGCCAGACGTGTTCCCAATACATTAATAAAATTTTGCAATCTTTGAGTTTAAAACAGCTCAGGACATTATTTACATGCTGCCAGCACAAGATTTAGGATTAACTATAAAGGGTTTTAAATGAAAAATTACTTTAAGAAATAGGATTTTATTAATATTTTCTTTTAGATTTAGGCAGAGTTGTACGTTTAAAGATATCACCTATACTAGAATGATGGATCTATGCCACTTTATACTAGTTTTGCCTTTTAATTATGCAAGAAATCCACAGTATTTTTAAACCAGTTAATCTATCTTTAATTCGCTTTTTGTTTAGACCTTATACCACGCATTTTTTTGAAATCTCAACTCAATTAACAAAATATACTGCAATCAAAACCAAATTACTAGAGCACACAGAATATAAACAGCTTTTTAGAAATACAGCTAGACAGTTCAGTCTGCAAGATGCATGATGAATAATGAAGCAGAAGAGAGCAATAAAGCAAGGTTACAAAAACACCCCAGAAGTTTCACCTTAGTATCTTCCAGGTCAAGAACAACAATCTGTTTAAATTCTACTGCACTTCCAAAGCAATATTGGTATCTTGCCTGACTTAGGCCTTTACAGTGGAGTTTTGAGAGTCTGCTGACTACCTACCCAGTTTGATGGGCATGCTCATCTCTGATGCCCTTTCACGAGATTTGTCTGAATAAAACTTTCCTGGGACAGAACTCCTCTATCAGACAAGAATTTTAGCTAGTCACAGAACATCCTGCTGAGCAGATTTCAAAGAAAAATAAATCTGCAAAACTTTTTGACCAATTTCATGAGTTTATACACAGGGATTTCTTTTCTGGTAACCTCCCACACCACCAGAGCATTTTAAAGCAATGGCTATGGAGCTGAATTACAAGCTCCACAATCTCAAGAAATTGCTATATATACAGTAACTTCAAAGCATGTTGCATCAAAACACCTAATCCCATCAGTGCACACACCCACAACCTCCTCCTTCTCAGGCCTTCCAGTATGACAGCTGTCAAGATGAAATTAAGGAAATTAATATGCCAAAAAATATGCTATCATAGCTATCCATCTACTTTCACTAAGCAGGAATCAGAATTCCTTAGCTTAAGACATCATTGCTTGTTGTGGTAGCTTTTCAAGCCAATTAATTTAGTTTACACAATATTTCAACAGCAAAACCAAAGGCAGACAAAATAATTATCCACAACACAAAAAATAAATAAGCAAGCCAAATTAATTATTAAACCACTACACCTACCAAAAATTATTCAGGATAGGTATCAGATAATGCAAACTACCGTACTGTTTGCTAGGATGCCAAACAACTAATGCCTCCCCTTCACAAATGGCCTGTAAATTAACCTGAAAAAATAGCCATTAAACAAGGTTTAAGTTAGCCTTTGCTTCCCGTCAGCATCAATTTTGTTATGAAAAAAATCTTGGATGAGTAACTGTCCAAAATAACGTTTTTCCTATTCAAGTCATTTCTGTACGTCGTTATCCACACAAACCTTATGTAGTATATGCCCACAAAATATAAAACATGAGTGCTCACATTGCTTAAGTCAATGAAAGAGGGGGATAGTTTTGTCAACAGACACAAAGCATTAATGCCAACTTCTTTCTCCGTTTCTTTTGGTGAACACACTGCTGCAAAAAGAAAAAGGGAACTAAAATAGATTTAGAAATATATCAGCCAGTTAGACGAAATCAATACTTGCTTCATGACTGTGTGTAAGTTAAGTGGAAGATGTAGAAAGAGAACCAGGCAGACGGTGAGACGCAGATCTAAAAGCCAGCTCTCAGAAAATGCTGCTCTCTCATTTCCCATTGGTTCTTCTGGAAATGTTATGCGGCAGTTTTATATATTATATAAAATACAATGAACTTATTTTTTCAAATGGAAATACCCTCTTTTTTTCCTACAAGAATCACTACTTCATCTGTGTACCATCTGCAGCCTGTTAATCTTACCTTCAGAGCACCACACAGCTCAACCGTATCTGCATCATCTACTACAGTTATTCGGAAGTTTGGAGTCTGCAGGAGTTCTTTGAAGAGAAGGCCATTTTCCAAGATTTTGCAGCCTGTCGAGAGAGAGAAAGGAAAGGTAAAAAATGAATAATTTATCTGTATGTTATTTAGCCTTTCCTGTGCAAGCCAAAACACCTAAAAGCAGAGATAAGCTTGTTCTATCTCAGTACTAAACATCCCTGTTCTAAGGGACCAATCACATGTCAACATTGCACTTAAAAGCTCTGCACTGAGTTACTCAGGAATTTTTCATAATTTATTGTCTGCTCAGCAACAGGTTCTAAATAACAATTTCATTAATTCTTTATACACTGTCCATTTTTCGATCGTCTTTAAAAAGAACAGCTAATAATAAAACAGAGATGAATTAACAATATGATATGAGCAATTCAACCAATTATTTCAAAGTCTGCATTCCAGAAAAATACCTACTGATAAAGGTATGTCAAAGCCGTTTTATTAATTGAGCATGCTGCCCCTGACAATTATTTCTAAACACTAAGATGTTGTTCAACCATTCAAAATTAAGTTCAGTGCAAAAGCTGTGAATGAGATGTTACAAAGCTAGCAGTGCACAAAACTGTAAAAATTAACACTGAAAAAAACCATAACGTGAACTCTGTGCTATGAAGTATGAGTACTTGTATGCATATATACACACACACATGCCTTTTTAGAAACTGTAAAGTCCAAGACTAGGCACATCTTCATGCTGCAAAAGTGTGCAGACATCAACACAGAACTAAAACAATTTCTAGTTTTTGTGGGAACAAAGTATTTTGAGAAATTAAAACAAGATACCTTAAAAAAACAAACAAAAAAGTAAACTCAAAACAAACATGCATGAAGATACCATCTTTGACCATAGCATCTGAGCTGGAGTACAGAATTTATAATTGTTTATCCATATAAAGCCATTCAGACTCAAGAAAAATCTTAAACACAATAATAAAATGAAGCAGTTTGTTATATGAAGGGTGATAAAAAAACATGCTTGTGTTTCATGTGCTAAGGTTATAACCCTAGTAAGAACAGGTAAAATTGTGCTCTTCTCTCTCCCTCTATTCCCAGTACTGTCCTACTTCTTTTGGAAGTGTAAACATCCTAGGAAATTTAACCAACAGCTTCTGGTAACAGTTAGCTAATGTCAAACACAGTGAAATTTGAGCTATTTGGTGTGCACCTATGAGGACAGGAGCATGTTTTAAACATTCTTACAACTTGGAACAGTACCTATTGTGGTTTCACAGAATTTCTCTGCTGCCACCTCACTGGCAATGTTAGCTCCCATCAGCACACTGATGTCTATTCCCATCTTCTCTCGAATAATGTCAGAGATCAGTTTGAGTCCCTCCGGGCCTTCATCTATTCCCTGCAGCCAACATTAAATGGAATTACTAAGAAGTCATTCATTAGGCACAGTAGAGATGCAAGCAGAACACAATCAGTCTTGTCCATGGGTGAGAAGTGAACCAAAGCCTATTCAGAGACTAAAGATGTCAGGTGTACTATCACAGACACTTCTGCTACTTTGATCTCTTCAAGATGTCTTAGAATCATAGGAGGTAGCCCCTTAAGATTTAGGACTAAACTCTAGATGATGAAAACAGTTTTTATTCCATCCTCAAAGACCTGATTCTAAGAAGTGCTGAACATTCTGCTTTGCTAGTTCAGAAATCAGATGCTTATTATCAGTGTATCCTTAATCAGTGAAGCATAACCAATCCATCAGTTATGAAGCAGACCTAAACTTGGATTTGAAACTGCACTAAAACTCACAAAATGGCATCTGAATAATTTGTTTTGTGAAGAGATATCTGAACTGAAATATCAGAGGCAGATTCCCCAGTGTATAACACCAACAGCAGTTTACTAGTAGAAATACAAATGGAACAGCAATTCACGGATATGTGGAAAGCTGAACAACTGAGAGTAATTTAACTTGCAAGGATATTTTTAATCTGTATTTATAATGCACTCTTTACAAAGTGTGAAAAAAGGGTAGAAATAGGGCCTTAGAAAAGATCACCCCACACATTAATGCTGCAGAGAAGAAGAGTCTGGTACCCTGATTTGCCTGAACTAGAACTCCAAATGAGACAACCTTCTTCTCATAAAACCCTTTGTTCGCAGCCTGCTAAATGCAGAATGCTTTTGAGTTTTTATTAAAGGGGTATGGCAGACCAGCTATTGAAATAGTCACTCTTTCCCACAGTATACCACCTTTCATACAGTACTCTTTTTTAATGCTGAGGATTTGAAACTTTTGGGAATTGGTAATTTTGAATTATGATTTATAGGCAAAAAGTGTGATCCTGTATTACTTCCAGATATACATATACATACACACTTGTATGCTGCCAGTAGTGACATTTCAGGCAGACAGTAATTTGCACTTCCACAGATTAAAGGTGCTGCTCCTTAAATAACATGGTGCAATCAAGAGACATGCAGAAATGCCTGTATCAAACCTGCCAATTAAACTAGTGCTTGCATTTCTGCATTATTTTTCAATTTGAATTGCTTAATGCACAGCTCTGATTTCTCATCTTTAATGAGCCATACAAAAAACAACCTGAAAGCAAGCACACAATATACAAAAACGTTGTATTTTTCCCTCATTACTGACAAGAATGTCCCCACCAAATAACTGTAAGGCACCTCTTCCTAAGCAGGCAAATAATAAACAGAAAAGCATGCACACATTGGGAACAACTCCAAAAATGTGAATACCTACACAACAATTACTCATGCAAGTGAAAGGAGACCAGAAAGGCGTAGGTGCCAGATTCTGCTACACTGTGAAACAGATGCAACTCCTGACAAAGTCAAGGAGAGCTATGCCTGTTTCTTGTAGAGTTAAATCTAGTACTGAATGACAGACTGAAAACCAAACATCCCTTCCTCCTCGCAAAACCAAGGCTCCAGCATGGGCATTTTCACTGGGCAGCATTGGTATCCAGGCAGTGCAGGTGCACTTCTGTGACCTTATCGCTTGTGTCCTAACGTGCCTGTCGGAGCAATCCCTGAGGCCTGTAATAGGGAAATGAAAATGAGGCTGATGTTGAGGTTGCCTGAGGAGTATTTTGAATGACTTTCAGCTACCCTGCTTCCTGTGCTCACTGTTGTACTGCAGTCCAAGTTTTATATGGTTCCTCCCCCAACAGCCACACAGTCACTTGTTAGGTTTTCATAGACACAGAGCTAATGTAAAGCAACACAGATGCAAATGTTTCAATGGAAATGTGTATTAACCAGCAGACAAATGCCTTTATTTCCCAAAGACTCAGTTTTATTGTCAGACAGTAATCTTCTCTGCTTGAAGATTAGACTGTCAGAAAGAAAAAAAAAAAAACCAAGAAAAAAAGACTGAAAGATGACACACTGCTAACTTGACAAGCAATCTAGAAAGCACAGAAACACGATGTCCCATGAATGGTATTTTTCAGAGCAGAACTGCACTTTAACTATCAAAGTTAACACAAGGCACTTTAACAGCATTAGCATTGAGCATGAGACCCAAAAACTATGACACTGATGAAAACAGCATGCCTAAAGAATACGCAAAAGTAGAGGAAAGAATGAATTGTTGTGTTAAATCTCTACCCTTTCTTCTCAAGTGATACTTTTAATGATGCACAGTTACGCCTTTTCATAAAAACTGACATGTATTTTGCATTCTCCTGCAAAATATTAAGGGTCCTCACAGCATTGCTTTGGAAAGGCTGCCTATGGATGCAGTGTTGCAATGTGACAGTGGGAAGCTGCCCAGTAACCAACTCTGCACTGCATGGCAAGTGCCACAATTTCATTTCCACCACTACATTAAGCACGGCCTTTTGTTTTGCTGGGGTTTTTGTTTGTTTGGAGTTTGGCTCTTTTTTTTTTTTTTTTTTTTTAAAGAAAAAAATTTTTTCCCCCTTTCCCCCCCCCCCCCCCCCCTCCCAGTTTTCTTTTTGTCAAATATAGCCATTAATCAACACTCCATTACAGCACTGGTAATCATTACTCAGAACAGTAATTCCAAGGGAATACAGGCCCAGGACCTTGACTTCATATATGATGATGTAAATCCTCATTTAGTCCATCAATTTAATTAGTTATTCCTATCACTAAGAGAATATAAATCACATTTAGCAAATTAAAGGAGAATAAAGTTTATCTTGAGCACTTTTAACAGTGCCTTATTTTACCTTCCTATGATATGAGGAGTTTTTCTACAAATTGGAGCAAGAACACTTCGGAAGCATTACTTTTTCATGCATGTCAGCAATACGCCAGGTCAGCACAGACAAAACAATAGATTTGATGGGCTTTGTTAGCCAAACTAAAGAGATAAGCTTGCACTACGCAGTGATAGGGGTTTTTTGTTCTTTTTTGAGCACAGATCCATAAATGTATCATTTTCCAGAAATGACAGGAAACAAGGGCATGTGTGCTGAGAAAATGGCCTACAAAGCAACAACAAACCAGAATCTTCCAAACCTTGTGGGAATAACTTATTATTTCCAGCTATACATACACAGGGAAAAAGCCCACCCGCTCAAAAACAATCCCAAAAATAAGCTAATACACATTTTTAAATCTTCCTGCCAGCAAAACTACAAACACTCCAGTGAAATGCCTCCTGCACCTCTGCCCTCTCCTATTTCCTATGCTCAAACTGTCTTTGGGCGATGCTGAACAGCCTCTCTTGTTGCAACACAGTGTTTGACACGAACAAAAGCACTATCCTCTCAGTCACACGAAATTCTCTCAGCAGTTCTTGAAATGATCAACTCAGCATGTGGGATGTTCATTAACAATCAAAGCATTATGCTTGTGCTCTGTTCTTCATCTAATGACGCTTTTGGAAACAACAAATAAAAGACTGGAAAGCTTAGTGGTGCAAAACATTTTGACTCCCTCTTTCTTTCTGAAAGTCTTGTGAAGAGCCTCATTTTCCTCTTCCTGCAAGTGCTGCGTAACAATCCACTAATGACTGAGACAAATTCTAATCTTACACCTTAGAAAGGTTTAATGGACCAACCAAGTGAATAATGCACAGAGACTTTTCATATCAAAATATTAAGACACCTTGCCTTAGAGGATTCCATGACACATTCTCGATTATTAAGGCACAGTATTTATTATACCTTTATGAGAGTTATGCCGAGCGCTTTCCTGGGTACTCGTCCTGTGATTTCATCGCAGACTTTATGAATGAACTGGTGAGGAATGACAAAAACCAGCAAGTCTGCACCCTGTACCGCTTCACGAAGGTTTGGGATAGCAACCTGTGTAGTTACGGGAGAGAAATGCTGCGTAACTTTTCAAAATTAACACTACACACAAGTGTTATCCGATAAAATAAAAGCAGAACCACAGAATCAACTAGGTTGGAAAAGACCTCTGAGATCTTGAGTCCAACCTTGGAAAGAACACCACCCGGTCCACTGGACCATAGCACTGAGTGCCACATCCAGTCTTTCCTTAAAAACCTCCAGGGATGGTGACTCCACCACTTCCCTGGGCACCCCATTCTAATGTTTAGTCGCTCTTTCTGTGAAGAAATTCCTCCTAATGTCCAACCTGAACCTCCCCAGTTTGATCCTGAACTTGAACCCCAGCAGTTTGGTCTTATGCTGAGTGCTACGAACTACTGAGTTTCATCACTGAAAATAAACAGTAGCATAAGCTTCCCAGACCAACATCTCCAATCCAAAGTTGAGGTCTTTTTTTTTTTTTTTAATGGGATAGTCAAAGCTGTTAATCTTGCTCTTGTTTTCACATTTACTTTCTTATACAGAAATTGAAGTACCATAAAGACAATAGTGAGACCAAAAAAAAAAAAAGTGCATTGGATTTACTTAACTGCATAATTACATAATTTTACTTGTTCAAATCTCTGATGTCATCAGTAGCATAGCATAGTTCGAAATGTTATAAACCCTAGAGATCTTAACAAAACAAATTTTTAACTCCATTTACAGCACAAGCAAAATTCCCTCTGCTCCATAACTGTAATTTAGCTTCTGAGCCTTACCACATTATCTGGCAGCTTGCATCCAGGGAGATACTTTACATTTTCATGGTCATTATTTATGATATCTGTCAGTTTTCTCCCATTAATATTCTCCTCGAAGACCCACATGTTCACTGTGGAAGCAAACTTCTGCAATTTTTTTACATTATTACCTATTATTTTGGCAATCGCAGAACCCCTGCATGAAAGACAACAAAATTAGTCTTTAAAAATTATGACTTTGCTGTAGAAAAAAAGAGATCGTCTTTAAAACAATCACAAATTCACAGATTATTTGACCAGTTACCACACAGCATTTTGATCTAGTAAAATAAGTGGAAAAATACACTAGTCATTCACACCTGCTGCTTTCTCTCAACTATAGCTAGGTTGGACTGAAGCATTTACTGAAACATCCTTATTTATTTTGTTTTCTTATCAGTTATCCACTGAGAGTTTAGGTTACTGTATTTGCCCAAATCAAATTAATTGTGTCTTCAAAGCTGAGGTAAAAGTGACATACTAAATTCTGTTAAATGTGTCATTTTCACCTTTAAGAGATGGGAAGCTGCTTTGCTAAGATGACTCACGAGTTATTGTACAATACTGATAGGCATCGAAAGCCAAGAATCATTTATATGTTGCAGAAGTTATAAGCTTTATGGTTGTGCAGCCAACCTCAGTGAACTAAACTATTGCAACAGCATCCTCTGAAATTGCAGGCAGACAAGTCCATTACTGTTACCCTCATATTCTCCCCAAGAACAGCATACAGTGAGATCTATACTATGGTGATCAATTTTACTTCTCAAATCTCTAAGCAATAACAAAATTAATCACAATTACAAGAGGAGGAACAAACACAATCTTCCCTTTCATCATTCTACTAAACCTGTTGACCAAAGTTCCTTTCCTGGGATAGGAGGTAGTTTCACCATTACTGATAACCTACTATGGAGACACACAAAATATTTTAAGAGATGCGATAAAAATACAGTCATTGATCTGAGGCTTATGCGTGTGTATGTAAACTGCACACTTCATCGGGAGGTAAGAATATTAACTTTTCCAGTCTAGTTATACTCACAGAATCCCCTAAATTTATATTGGACATTGCTTGTAATAAACCCATAGCTGGCAACAAAACAAAATGGGTTCATTCTGCTTCAAGAGCTTTTGATACGGCACAACTCATTGTGCTGTATTAAAGACGTGTGCTAGCACATGGCTAAGGTCACTTTCTAAGTAGTGGCAGAAAAAAATTTAGTATCCTAAGTAGACCTTTTATAGTTAAACCATAAAACTGTACGTCTTAAAAGACTGGAATTGACTTCTCTAATAGCTCTTCACACACTGAAAATGCCCCTGGGTTCAGGAGGCGATCCAGAAGACAATTGCAAGCCGTCTCTTATCAAGCTCATATAGCATGGTTTCTGTGCACCGGTATCCAGCCCACCAGCTCAGCCTCCAAATGTCAGATCCATGCAAACAGCATACCCCACATTCAACACAGCACAGGTATGTGTTCCTCAGACAGTGCTTTGAGCTCCTTGAACAAAAGCACATTTACTCCTACAGATTTACATACAAAGTCAGAATCCTGGCAAATCCACTGCCTTCTGTTTTCAACTCCACTACACATTCTCTGTGCTTGCTGGTGAGAGAGCAAGACAGAAATAACTGATTCAGCAACTCTCTGAGTGGGATTTTCAGTCTCCCAGCAGTAAGTCTGGCAGTGTGCACTACTTAAGTGAGACACTAATTCCAGTACTATTTAACACTTAAATGCCTCAGCTTTTTTTTTTTCCCTCACCCTTTGAATGCAGTATTAAAAAAAGTGAAGATCTGCCTAGTCTTAGTTTCTTAATTCAAGAAGATTCTCCTGACTGGCTTCTCTGGTTCATCGTTTTCCGTGATGTTGCAACCACTCTTTTAGGACCATTTCACAGTTGGTATGCCCCTTATGACTTTTTAACTAAAGCACAAAGCCAAAAAACTCCTTAACTTGCCCTGATAACAGCAGCAGTGGAGGTCACAATATGCAAGTGCAAATGATATCATTATCTACCTCTACCACTGTCCCTGTAAAACCACTTTAGCTAAGCCACAGTTCCTCCCAGTTTTCTACAACAAGTTCCTAGCTATATGAACCCCTCTGCCCAGTAACTTCCCATCTCTTCCCAAATTTTACAGTTTCTGTTCAAGTTTGGCAATCAGGTTAATTAACAACCGGTTCCAAGAAAACAGAGAGGGATAAATTCTGGCTGTGCACACCTAATTAACCTGCCCTGGAAGTGTTATCAGAAGAACAGGCCTATGGTATATGATCAAGGCAGCACTTCCAGTGCTTTAAATGACTCTGGGCACTGTCCTGGAATCCCAGAGCTTCAAGGCATATTCCCAAGGTGTACCCTCACCACACTCCAGACAGCTTACTTTATCCCCAGTCTTAAAAGATCCTAACACAATCACTTTTCCACCAGCTGAGCAACCCTAAAAGGACAAGGCCAGCACGCAGCACTGCTCCTGCTCTTCCATGCTGAGCCATCTGTCTTGTCCCATGATCTTCCATCAGGTGTCAAGTGACCCCTGCCAAGTCAACTTCATGGTTAAGGTGACCTTCCCGTAGCAAACCGACCAAACGAGTCTGACTGGAGGCAGTTACTCAACCAAGGTGACCGGCTTAACCCTTCTAAAGCTACTGTCCTGCCAAGCTCCTTTAGCCTTTTTTTTCATCCCAAATATAGGTTAAAGGGCTATGAGAAAGCAAAGACTTGTCTGACAGAATCATCTCACACAGAACCCCAAAACCCACTGTCTCCAAACTGCTCAAGATGCCAAACCCCTCTCAGATCAACTACTGACATGCTTACAATTCTGGTACCACCAGTCACTCCTGTAACTCAGGCTTCAAAAGTGTATAAACCCCAAATATCAACGATCAGATGTTTCTAAATGCTTCGATTTCTTTCTAGTTACCTGCTTTAATGCATTAAATACTAATACTTTGATTAAATATTTTAGGACTGCAGGCCCCAATTCAAAAGGCACTTACAAGGTACACAAATTTAGTCCAATTTAGTTCAATGGTTACACATATTACTGAATCACAGTGCTCTTTGCAGTCAAGGTTTGGTGTCTGTCATCCCATGGACGCTGAGGAAGAAACCACTTACCTCTCCAAGAATTACTATTTTCAATTTTTGATTACTTTGGTTTCTGCTTTCCTCACACGAAAAACCCTGCCTTTACATATGAAAGAAGCCGTAAGTTATTTAAATACATTTATCCCCAAAAGAAAGAGAGAATGCTACTACTAGGCATCAGCTTTTTTCTTTCTCTCAGCACAGGAGATATGGGCATTTTGCCACCAACTCATCCTATTAGGCAGGAGCTTTTCTTATTTATTAAACTGATCCAGTGAGGTGAAAATAAAATACACTTGCGTGTGGTTATTGCTAGTAGGCAATATCTGCAAATCCTTTTGCTTCTGGAAGTGTTTCACAGTGAATCAAATACAAATGGAGTCAAACTTTTTGTAAAACTTTTTCTAGATTTCAAGTATGGAACAACAGCCACAACACTCCTAAAAGGCGAGGTCTAAGTGCATAATTTCCTTGTGACATATAGTGCAATGCACAGTATCTCCTTGTTCATCTTACAAGCTAGTGCAAGGAAAGCAAGAGATGCTGCACTGAAACGTCAGCCATTCCCTCAACAAGACATCACAAAGAAAAATAAAACTTGGCAGCTGCTGGTATTTTTAACAGCAGCAAAAGCCAGCTGCATGGAGTGGGCAGAGGGTGAGCAACAAGTCTAAAATCACCCTGACAAAAGACTGGCAAGTTTGGTTTAATAAAACACAGTATCTTGCTCTACACGGAACTCTTCTCAGTTTAATGTCTTAAAACCCAATGCTACCTGAATTACACGTCCTTAGCATTAGTAATTGGAAGTGACAAACTGTGAAGATATATTTCTACAACATATTGTACTTAATTTATTCACTGTAAAGAGGGACCTGTAAAGAAGTGATCAGGGATGGCAAGAAAACGGGTAAAGCCAAAGAAATAACTAAAGAAGACAAAGGGCTATTAATGTAATACTCCTCTTGAAGAATGACGCCAAGCAAATCTATTGCTTTCAGTGGATGAAGAAGCAAGTTTATTTAAGCCTAATTATAAACCAGAGGTAGAGACAGCAATAAAATCTTGTCTCAAGCTCTCAGTGTGCCTCACCATAACCAGTCTGGGGGGGGGAGAAAAAAAAAGGTATTTCAAATAACCTAGTGTCTCGAAATTCTTCTTTGAACTGTCTTGGAAAACAAGCACAAAAGGAACACAAAAAACCCCGAAAAACACTTTTGTAGACAAGTAAGGTTGTTAGTGAAGCTCTATAGGCAAGGCGTAGTTGGAAAAAAAAAAATTTAAAATGTACAGCATCTTTAATGTCTACGTCAACCGATACCGGACAAAGCACACAACAAATACCAGGTTAAAAATATCCTAGAACAATTTCTTCGCAGGACACGCGGGTGTTTACAAGCACTAAAACTCCATGCTCGATTCTGCCAGTTCTTCCTCCGAGTACATCAGGGCAGCACCTCGGCTCCGAGGGAGCCGGGGGCAGGACGAGCCCCCCTGCACGGAACAAGCGCGACCCAGAGCCCGCCACGGCCCGGCGACACCGTGTTCCACCGCCGGCACCCGGTGGCCTCACGGCCGCCACCCCTGAGGGGAGCGCGGCCACGGCGCCGGGCGGGAACCAACAGCAAGGCCCGGGCGGGCACAGCCGCAGGGAAGGCCGGGCCGCGGCCGCCGCCGAGGTGCCCGCCCTGCCAGGGGCCGCCGCACTCACCAGTTGCCCGAGCCCACGATGCAGACCTTGAGGGGGGCGGCGGAGAGCGCCATGGCAGCGCCGCCCGCGCCCCGCCACAGCGGCCGCGGAGAACAGCTCCGTGAGGCGACCGCCCGCCGCTCCCGCCGCTCCCGCCTCCGCCGTCAGGACATCGCCCGCTTCTCCCTCCGCCCCTGCGGCGTGACGGGAACTGTAGTTCCGCGCCCCCGCCAGCCACATCTGCGGGGGGCGCGACGGCTCCTGTGGAGGACGAGGCTGAATGGGGCCCTCGAACAAAACAGGCAATCCCGCAGGCACTGTGCCATATCAGAGAATCACAGAATCATTTAGGTTCGAAAAGACTTCTGAGATCATCGAGTCCAACCTATGGCCAAACACCACCGCTTCAACTCGACCATGGCACTGAGTGGCCACGGCCAGTCTTTCCTTAAAAACCTCCAGGGACGGTGACTCCATCACCTCCCTGGACAGTCCATTCCCATATCTAATCATCCTTTCTTTGAAGAAATTCTTCCTAATGTCCAACCTGAACCTCACCTGGCACAGCTTTAGCACTGTGTCCTCTTGTCCTGTCACTTGTTACTTGGGAGAAGAGGCTGGCCCCCACCTGGATACATCTTCCTTTCAGGTAGTTCTAGATATCAATGAGGTCTCCCCTGAGCCTCCTTTTTCCAGGCTAAACACCCCCAGCTCCGTCAGCCACTCCTCACAGGACTTGTGCTCCAGTCCCTTCACCAGCTCTGCTGCCCTTCTCTGGACACGTTCCAGCACCTCAGTGCCCTTCCTGAACTGAGGGGCCCGGAACTGGACACAGCACTCAAATTGTGGCCTCACCAGTACCGAGTGCAGGGGAAGAATCTTTATTGTCACCATTTTCTGCTGAACTTATACCATACAATTCAGTCATATATGTAACAACAAAACTTCTGCTCTCTCCTAGTCGTATATAGCTTTGGAGTAAGTCTGTGAAGGCTCTCAGGTGCAGAGGAACCAATGTATCAGGTAATAAAGCAGGTTAGGCCTGGAGGGATCTTAACAACAGAAATATGAGCGTTTTCAAATACTCCCTTGCCCTCAGCCTTCAGCCAAAATATTGTTCTCTGTCCCACATGCCTCTCCAGGGGAAAAAAAAAAAAGCAGATGAGTTGTTGGTCTGATAGATGGGTTTGAGTCATCTGTGATAAACTTTTCCATCAAATGTGTATTTCTACTGACACTTTTAGCTGTATTTAGTAATAAATTATCATGGAAAGACTGAGGCACGATCTCGTCATGGTCTGCAACTTCCTCAGGAGGGGAAGTGGAGGGGCAAGCATTGATCTGTTTTCTCTGATGACCGGTGATAGGACCCAAGGGAACAGCGGGAAGCTGGGGTGGGGAGTTAGGTTGGATATTAGGAAGAGGTACTTCACCCAGAGAGTTGTTGGGCATTGGAACAGGCTTCCCAGGGAACTGGTCACAGCACCAAGCCTACCAGAGTCCAAGAAGCATTCGGACAACACACATGGTATGATTCTTGGGGCTGTCCTGTGCAGGGCCAGGATTTGGACTTTGATGATCATAGTGGGCCCCTTTCAACTCAGCATATTGTATGATTTTATGACAATGCTCTTGTCCCTGTACCAGGACAGTGCCCCCCTCTCTTTATTAAAATCAACCATGTATCAAGACAATACTCCTTTGAGCTTTTCATTACAGCACATTTCTTCTCTTGTACCTCTTCCAAATGGCTTGCTTGGTGTTAGCTGTCAGTGAAATGCTCTTTCAACTAGAGGCTATATAAGAAGAAAAGTTGGATCAGCTCTGTTGCCTTTTTTGTCATCGTAGCTGAAGCAGTGCAAACTGCTACCTGGTGTTTTCCTTTCAGTTTAAAAGCAGGGTTTTCATTTACTCCACTGCCAGTTTGCTATCAAATTAAACTATACCAGAAGAGAAAAAAACCTCAAAACAACAACCAAACCCAACGAAACATACCTAAATCCAATCCGCTTGCACTAGTATCTTTATTTCTACTGCTAGCACTTCCTAATGTGGAAAAAGCCCTCATCTCATTGTTTGAGTCCAGTGAGAGAGTGTTTTGCTTATGCTTGCTGTAAGCATTCAGAGACCAGGGTTGATAATATCTAGGCTAGGTTTTGAGGGATTGGGGAGGGGGTAGTCCTATAAAATTGAGTAGTAAGTGACTGGAATATAAATACTGAATGAAGTAGGGAATGGAATATTATGCAAAATGTACATCCGGAATACGAGCACCTCAGGATCATTTTGACAATCTGGACAGAAAGGTTAAAGTCTGTATTAGGCTAAATGTAAAATATGAAAAAATACAGATAAATTATAATTTCTATAGATTTTCTCAAAAAGCTGACAGCTCTTCAACAGCCTAGAAGGCTATGGTCCATCAGTCTGCAGCATGTTGTGAGGCTGTGTGTGTACTTCTGTGTTTTACATAGAATTGCCATTGTCTCACTGGCAGCCTGCAATCTGAAATTTAACAGACATTTACACCATGAACTAAACTGCATTCTACTTAAACAGATCAAGTTTACACAAACTTGAAAAAAAGCCAAAATATAAACACATATTCATCTTGAAGAATCCTCAGATGCATTACAGAAGTACATTGTGCAGGTCTACCATGCCACTTTAAATTTTACAGAATAGAATAAAGTGAAATAGACTATTTCAGCTGGAAGGGAACTACAACAATCATCTAGTCCAACTGCCTGATGAATTTAGGGCTGATTAATTTAAACTGCTTCTGAAGTAAGAAATGGCCAATCCTTTAAATAAAAACGTTGCAGACAATGGAGAAGAAAGGGCAAGAAAGAACCTTTCTACTGTTAAAACAAGTGCTACCAGATCATTAATGTTAGCAAGAATAAAAGGTTTTCTTTTATGCCTCATCTGCAGACTCAGACAGCTGTGTTCAGGCAATCTTCTTGTACTGACTGAAGGTACTGTCCTCTATCCTAGCGGGCCAAACTGACCCCAGCTGGAGATTTTAATCTTTTTCTTAAGGCTGACAAAAGAAATTACACGTCAGTGGCTTCAGTTTGGAGTCTGACACCTTATCTTAAATTGCAAATGAGAAGGATCGGGAGCAAAGGCAATCTGAAAGGTAATCTCAGGGAAATCAAACTTGCATCACCTTTCGTAAAAAAACACATCCTGATGGTGTAGCTGTGACAGTCCAGGTATAACCAGTGAATTGAAGTCACAGATACTCACGTCCATATTCCATTCTCCTAAGCCTTATAGAGCAACCAGCCAAAGGGAAGTGACAGACAGCTGGGTTCTAATAGGTAAATCAAACAACTGTTTGCCTGAATTATGGGTTTTAAGGCCTTCAGATTCTGGGCTTTGCATGGGAGCAGCTGTGGCAGGAGCACATGTTCCTTTATGCCAGCCTTACTATGGCAACAGTATGAGCTCCTCTGACAGGTGAAGCAGGCAACTGGTTTTATTGAACTGCCACTAAGATTTGAGAGATTTGATCTGTCAACACTCTGAACGACTAAGTCAATATTAATTTTATTCAGTGCATATCGAAAAGCAGCTAGGTTGGTACCCATAATTCCATTACAGAAAAAAAAAAGGAAGTTTGTTAACATAAAAATACATTTTGGATGGGGGAGAAACACAATGGTATCATTGTTCTTGTTTCCAGTTTTCCTCTGCATCTAAGTGGTTTGTAGGTCCAATGTCAATAGACATAGATTTATTTCTTTTCTTCAGTGCTTCATTTGACTTTACATACGGTGATGAAAAAGACAGCATGGATTGAGCAATCGTTAAGAAGGAAGAAAGCAACTCATGAAAGGGCAGTATAAAGCTCTGATACTCTCTAGTTGCATGTTCTAGACTCCTTGTAGGTAGAGTCACTGTGCTTGCAGCTTAATGTATTGATCTATTTTAACTATTCTAGATATTACTGGGATGCCTGTTCCTCTTTTTCTCGGGAGTTCTCTATTAGTCTGACAGTCCAAGCATTTATTGAAACCTGACAAGCTCCTTTCAAAACTCAGTACCCAGAGATAATAAGATACGTCAGTGCTAATCTACAACTGCAAAGAGTCCTGTACAAAGCAGAAACATCTGGCAACTACGAAATACAGAAGAGCTACAGTAATATAAAATATTTAGCTTCAATTGCAAGTTTCGGAAAAAAAGTCCTGATTACCTATGTAGAAATTTTCCCTATAATAGGCTGATTTTCTTGTTGAATGTATTATAAAAAAAGTTTTCTTAGGATATCATTAAATGCATTAAATAGCAGTTTTCTCTTAGTTTATTCTTAGTGTTCTGCACAAAAGATAAGAATTTGAGTTATGTGTAATTAGATAATTATTTCACCAGAACATATTAACATCTTGAAACACATTTTGAATCATTCTAAATTCTGGTGATTTTCTAGGAATTTCTTTTACGTACATGCTGTTGTGAGAGTGTCGGACTTACAGACCTCTGTGACTTCTTTAGTACCATAAACCCCTGTCTATGGATATGGATTAGGCAGCATAGCTCAGCCTCTCTGAGTAGGTGACCTCAAGGGGAAGCAGATTAAGATATAATAATTAATACTTTCTTAAGACACCTCAGTTTCTAAAACATCTCAAATACAGACTTGAAGATGAAGTCCTGCCTAAATTGAACATAGATGTAACTGAATAATAGAATTAAGAAAGTCCCAGTCTTTGACTCTTTTGAAGGTGTCCAGGATGAGGAGTTAGGTTTGACTTTCAGTTTTTGGGATTTTATTCTCAGTGACTGCTGGGTAACTTTGAAGTCCTACAAAAAGAAGTGTACAGGAAGGCCAAGAAATGCTAAGAAGCACAAACATTTTACCTTCTCTCCCCTTCACCTCCACTCCCTATTCATCCTTTCTTCACATAACCTGTTTTCCCACTTCTTATCTATGCTCATTTTGTCAGGTCTCCACAACTTTATTCAAATGTTTCTCTTTCCAGTCCTGTTCTATTTTGACTGACTAATCTGCATTTTTGAGGATAAAAAGTTAATGAGGAAAAGAAGGTGATTTGTGGGTTTAAAGCCATTTTGCTTTTCCTTACATTGAGGGAAATGTGCTTACTTTATGTTTAGAGAACTACCCTCCTCATGCAAGCTTGACAAGCACCTTCAAAATAAGTCAGTGTTCCAGACAGATCACACCTCTATTCTCAAAGAAGAAAGAATGTTTTCAGCTTTATCATATTGCATTTTGGCAGGCCTTACAAGATAAATACAATTTTAATCTAGCTGTGCACTTAGGTCAAGCGCAGATTATAAAGCTTAATAAATACAGAGAAATCTGGAAAAGAAATATCTGATTTTAGCTTCATAAAGACCTTCTGTCAGTATCTTAGGTTTATACTGGTACTGTTTCTTCCTCTGCCTGCACAACTTCTTTCAGGTAATTTGTTGCAAGTTATTCCATTAAACTTCTGTGTAACATCTTTATTAATTAAGGTCATAGCATGATAAACATTTTATGTCAGTAAAAAGGCCATCCTCCCTCAATCGCCCAGTCCCGTTTCTGCACTTTCTTCCCCCACCTTGTGCTGATACAAAAGTTGTCATTTGTGTTGTCCATGCAGAAAATCAGAAAAGAGAATTAGCTGTGTTTATTTGTTTTTTCTAACTTAAACTGTTGAACGACTGTCTCAGCCCATAGTAAGAAGTCAAATATCTGACTAAGCAATTTAGTGCTATTAGATTTGTATTCTGGAATACAGAGTCTAAATATAAAACAGAGACAGAATTATGCGGGCTGAGGGCAATACACAAAAATGATCTTTGCAAATACGGGTGTCTGCCAGGAAAGTGTTTCTTGCCTACAATCATTAGGCAGTGGAGAACTATTTTTAGAAGATTTGCTTGTCATTGCTTTGTACTATATATAAACAGCATTGAAGTCTATTCCTTACAAAACAAAAAATAAAGACAAGTTTTGCTCTAGAGATGTGGATTTTTCCCTTTTTCTTTGAAGTGCAGATGACCTCAAATCATTCCTTTCTTTTCTGTCTTCCATTCTTCTTGAAATTGAACTAGCCTTCTTCTCACCTTTCTCACTGAACCACTCGATGGCATGCAGGGAATGCTTTCTTTCTGACCTTTCATCAGCAAAGCACACAATAACAAGCTTTGTCTTTGGAAGCTAGGAAAATGGTGTAGGAATGATGATGTAGGAATGTAGGACTAGTCCCCTGCTGTTTAATAGTCAGCTTTAATAAAGCCTTAAATTTGCAATGCGTAGATCAGCATCTCTGATGTGACCCTTACAGCCGCTAGAGATTAACTAGCACCTCTACTCTGGTGCTTATTTCAGCTATGTCCTGCTCTCATCATTGGGTTCTTCTTTGTGGATAACTCTTGCTCAGTAGTTTCTCTGCCTTCCAGATAGTGCAGTGACAGGACCTCTTACAAAACTCTAAAATGAGCCTCCCACTACTGTGCAGCCTCAGTCCGTGGAACTTGTTCCCGTAGCTGCACAGAGCTATTATCAAGCACAAATAGAGTATAAATGAGGTTTAAGAGGAGTAAATTGAAATAATTTACTGTTTATCACCTTTATTATTAGTCAAGAAAGGTTTTAATTATGGCATTTTTCTTCCTGTGGTCTGCTGACCGCAAAGGGATTATTGAGGGAGGGAAAAAAAAAAAGCCAAATTAATTATAATCTGATTCTTTAGATAAACCTTACTGGCTAATATCCATGTAGCATAACTGTTCTCATCTGTCTTTGTGTATCATTATCCATAGAATGCTCCAAATAGGAAAACTCTGCTTTAACTTGAGTGGAAGTTTTGTACTTCTTTGTTCATGACTGTGATGCCACCGATGGCTGCAAATCTGCTGCACATTCATTGGCATCATTGCCTCCACATTTTAATGTAAGAGAGTTTAAGTGGGCTTGCAAGCTCCGAACAAGCAGTAGTCATGATTGTCTTAGCACGGAGGTTAACTGCTACTGGTTTCTTGGATTGCTAGGTATTGTGCTGTGCACTATCATCATGCTGACTCTGGGCAGCTCTGGAGGGGCACTTGGCACCAGCATGTTGTTGCAGTGAAGGATCTGAGAGTAAAGAAGTATCTGGACTTGAAGTGAAAACTACTCCTAGCTGGTCATGATATAAAGTGTCTGACTGGTCAGTTGAATTATGGAATCATAAGTTCATGGCTGTCAGCGACATTTGCAAGATGGGAAGCATAGCTAAGTGACTGCACAGTTCTCTCAGCCATAATGGAATCTGATGTGCTGTGCAATGATCTGGAAGCAAGACAGAGCACTTAGAATCTCCCTCTACTGTGCTCCAGTGACTATTAGTACATCTAGAATGAATTTTAACTGGCATGCAACTAGACTTCCAGGGTGCTGAAAAGACAGTCCCAGTTCTTCCTAAGTTTTTAGTAACACAAGATGTGAAGTTGGGAACTTCCAAAATAAGGATTGAGACAGTAAAGGCATTTTCATTAACATAGGGAATGTTGACTTATATATGTACGTCCTCATTTCTCTTCATATACCAGATATTGAGCCTTATGCAGCCTGAAGAAAACATTCAGATAAAGTTATTGTAGGAAGATGTATTGACTGATTTTTTTAGAAGTAATTGTGCCCAGCAGTCCCTGCTAGTCAATAATATGCTTAGCTGATGCTCCAAATAGCTGTCTCTGAAAGTCAGTTTGTTACTGCTTAATAGCTTTTATTGACATAGACTATGTGAAATTGTATGCAGTTCTAAAATTGATTTTTTTTTTGTTGCATTCAAATTTGGTTACATGCTGTTGTCATTTTTTGGAGCAAATTAGTGAACTGTCATGTCTATCAAGAAAAACTGAACTGAGAACCATGGAATGTGTTTTTCATCACGTAAACACTGTGCAACAATAAATAATAGGAATCCACTATGAAACAGTCAATGTAAAGTACTAAAATCAGAAAGTAACTGCGTTCATTTTAAGCAAAATGACAGCCTAGGTGCGCATGGACTGGTGAATATTTGATGTAGCAAGGAGAAAAAAATATAAGAAGGGTACTCAATTTTTAAATGGAAATAAGTAGCTAGAAAAGTCTTTACAGAACATTTTAACTCAGCTGCTGTCAGGGCCCTCAGTGGGCCCACGGACTAGTTATCTTGACCAATCTGTAACCATCATTTTCCATGAGCCTTCTCTGGAATGTCTTCCCCATCTCCCAGGCTTTGGCTGCCTCTGTTCGCAGGTAACTACGGCGTGGCACAGCTGTGTAATGTTGGATCTGGCTGCTCTGTAATCAGCTAGGTCAGGGGAAAGCTGTGAGAAGCCTCAAATATGACTTGGATGCACATTTCCATCCATGCACACTCCATCTGTTGTCTCAGGAGCTGCATTTCATCTCAGGCCTTGCTGTTATGTGGATGCACCTGTGCTGATCCTGCATCGCTGAGAGGAGAAGGGAGTCTAACAACAGGACAAAGATCAGCTGCACAGAAAGACTGTTTATTTGTATTTCTAACTGACATTATATGTTTAAGCAACCACAGAGGCAGTTTATTTGAGTAAAATTATGCAGGATTAGGAACTAGGGCCATATGAAGTAACAATGAATACATGACTCATTCATGCAACCAAGGTATTTAAAAAGGGCAACTTATTCCCAATTACAAAACTATTTAATACTGTAAGTGAAAATACCTTCTTATTCCCTTGTACCATGATTATGTGACATTAAATTGAAAATAAATCAGGTAGGATAAACTATATCTATACTGTTGTATATAGTGTTTAGTAAAAAGCAGCTTGCTAACTTTTAATATAAAATGTAAAAACTCCAGCAACTACACCAGCCAGTGTTTCGTTAGCCACAAAATACCTAATAGATATTGAAATCTATTTTCAATAGCCTTAAGAGATGCTTGAGAGACTTAAGAGGATCACCTTATCCCATGGCTCCACCTGGGCAGTCAGGCTGGTTACTTGGTTAAATCTCAGGTAACCTTCTCCTAATGGGTGGTTCTCAAATGGGCAGGAAAGAAGTTTGTGAGCCTTTGAGCTGACTACTAAGCCAAGATGGTTGATGAATACCAGGTTGCGGACTATCAGTTGTGCAAAGCCAAACAGTCTGCAGTAGTTCTACTATGTGGGACTCACAGGGTGTCAGTGATCCCAGGGAAAAAAAGATATAGGCTGCAGGAGGAAGAAAGCCAAATTGCACTTGGCACTTGCACTGGGAGAGACATGTCGTTTCTTGGCCCCAGTGTCTGCATCCCTTCTATTCGCTCTGTAGAGACACTAATGCTCTGAATGCTAACTTTGTGCTATTTTAGCTGGTTCACTGTACAGAACTCTGCCACACTGCAGCATACAGACACAGATCTTGCTGCTCTCGATCTGTACAGAGCATGGATATTGCCCTCTGCTTGTCTGCTTTGTAAGTGGCCACCACATACACTACAGGAGGGACAGCTTCTACCTCAGCTTCTGACCCAAAGACTGCTGGGCAGCTGCTTGTTTCCTGTGTTCATCTTTTTCTGGATGGTAGGTCATAGTAAGTGATCCTGTAAAGGTTTAAAACTGCATATTTTTGGACATTGGGTTATTATCTAATTTTGGATCATTGTTAATGGGAGTTTCTAGTAAGATCTTTTCTGTAAACCCCATCTCCTATTCTTTTCCACCCAATACAACTTAGTGAAGGATGGAGGGCAGATCTAGCATTGCATACTAGTCCTCCCTCTGTGATGGTGGCAGGACAACTTCCCTGCTGCCTCTGGTCACCTTTAATGAGATGTAACTTTATTTCTTCCCAGCACTGTGCTGGTTTTTTGCCTTTACCACTTAGTTTCGTTCTGTTCCATTGCTGTGCATCAGAAAACAAAGCAAGCTGTGCAATCCTAACGTACACAAAGCTTCTCTGCATTGAGTGTGACAACCCCAGTAACCTTTGTGTACAGTGTGTGCAGTCTCACAGTACCAGCAGCATCCAAACCCTCTTATCAGCATACCAAGCCAGCATGGAATGCCCTGAGTGGAACTGATATGCAGCAGCTAGCTTGTAACTCAAGGGCATAGGACTTTTATTTATCTTATCTTCAGAGGATAAAAACTCCCACAAGGCTTGCAACTTTCTGCTTTGTTATTCCGTGGTAGATTCTATGCATATTAACTGGCTGAGTATCAACACCTAGGACAAATTTAGCATCCAGAGTAACCGTGACTGATTTCAATGTTGTTGTTTGCTTGGAAATAATACAATTGCCATAAATTGTAAAAGCCATGGGGTTCTGAAACAGTTTGCTAAGATGGCAGTGAGCCAGCTTTAGTGCCAGTCTGATAGGGTTTGAGTATGTAAACCAAAGCTTTTCAATGTGCTTAACATCACATGTTTCAAAAAGAAAATCATCAATGTCCATCAGTGTCCTAATTTGCAAACACAGAAGTTATTTTTGTTTCTATTAAATTTTAGCTGCTGTTAACACTTGTGTCAGCAGATACAACAAAACACACTAACAGGAAAAAAGACTTCTGAATTCTACTTTATAACAAGAACACAACATTAATTAGCAATGAATGACTTTCACAGGAGATTAATTTAGTGTTGCTGTAAGGGAGGAAGCTCCTTTGGCACTAGAGGGAGTTGCTGTTTCCTGGCCATAAACCTGTCCCATGAAGCTGAAATTCAAACATATGGGAACTTTATTGGTTTACAGAGTTTGAATGCAAACTGACTGAGCAAAAGACAAGACAGAGACAAAGGAAGCATTAGAACAAATGTTTCTGAACAAGATGTGGTACAAAGTGAAG
Source organism: Cnemophilus loriae (assembly GCA_013397755.1). Classification (NCBI taxonomy): domain Eukaryota; kingdom Metazoa; phylum Chordata; class Aves; order Passeriformes; family Corvidae; genus Cnemophilus; species Cnemophilus loriae. The sequence goes on from VZTF01002191.1 coordinate 139,021, forward strand.
TTTACAGTCAGTAAATATGTCACCTTTTATTGTGATTCTTAAAGTTAATGAATGACTTGAATTAATATCCCTCTTTGGACTTCATTTGAGTCTCCAGCCTTTATGTTTAAAAAAGACTGGGATGTCCTTATTAGCAAAATCTAAAATCTAAAGATCTGTAGCTTATGGATAGCTTCATAGGTTTTAGCAGCTAACTTAACAGATATATTTCCAAAAGAGCTCTGAATTCCAAATTCCTGAGTGATGCCTCAGTTGGTTACTTGGGTGCGGGAGAACCAACAGAAAAAAAAATACCCACAAGTGTTTAGAAAATTAATGATGAATTATGGTGATGTTAACAATATTGTCGCTAGTTTTGATTTTCTTAGAATCATAGAATCATTTAGGTTGGAAAAGGCCTCTAAGATCACCGAGTCCAACCATTAACTCAGTACTGCCGAGACCATCACTAAACCATGTCCCTTAAGCACCACATCTATATGCCTTTTACATAACTCCAGGGAAGGTCACTCAGCCACTCACCTGGACAGCCTGCTCTTTAATTTTGGATAGAAAAACTTCATTGTTTGTAATGTTTATGTGTACTAATGTGATTTTCAGACCTAACATAATGTTCTAGAACTTGAATTATTCATCTCCAAAGCTCACGCAACTTATTTTTTGTAGATAGAGTTGTGCAGGCATAAATGATGGGCTTATAAGATGCAATCATGTTGATTAATAAATAGGGTGAGGAAAGGCTGAGTTTTGGTCACGACTGATAGGAAATAAACCCGGTAAATATCAGTAGATAGATATCAATCGATAACACCAGATATCAGTAAATATCAGTGGATGTCTTCAGTAGAAGATAAGGGATAAATCCGCTTTCATTTACATAAATCCACTTTGTGAATCAACAGCATGCCACAAAGTAATGTTTCGAAAGAAAATAGCTATGATTTTATGTAGACGAGAGGCTTTAGCATTGTTTGATAGCCTAATTTGTATCCATTTGTTTAAAAAGGAAAATTCTTTTCAATTATTAGCACAAAGAGATTGTCCTCTCTATAGTTATCCTCATCTCTGCAAACTTGTCTCCTCTGCTTTGATATTCTAGTTTATACCTAATACATAAGAATGGATACCAAGATGGTGTAGAAAACATTTGGACTGAAGAATAAATTAACTCAGTAGATAATGAAACCTCTTGTTATTTGTATTTGTTTTCTCAGCTGCTATATAACTTGCTGCATCTTTCAGAAGAAATGTTATCAGTTCTCTTGGACATTCAACTCCTCATATTTGCTTCTAGTAGAGATGATGCATTGTCATTTTTTTGTCTGTGCACCCATAAACTCCATGGCATGACTAATTAATCTGCTGTAATAACAGTGAACTTAGTAGTTTATGGCTTAGCTTTCAAGTTTGCAAGAGTATTTATTTGAATGTTTTAAACTGTTTAGTGTGTCGGCCTTGAGGGCAGTAAAATGTGCACAACACACACAAGCTTTGACCATTCAACATTTATCATCAGTAACACAATGAGAAGTCTTCTGAAGTGTGAGAGCTGTCCAAATTATAATGTAACGGAAAGTTGGCTTTCTAGTCATTAATTACCACATTAACTGGGCACTTTCTTGCACCTTTAAACCTTGGAAATTTAATTAGAATATCAGATCAAAGAAATACAATGTAGCCTTTACTCACAGGGAAGAGTGAAATATATAGGCTTTGTAGGATATTTGTAGGATAGGCTATTGCAGATGTATACAGGCAGTTTTGAGAACACATTCAGTGAAGAAAAATCCTTGGCATCAGCCACATTCCCTGAGTGTTCTTCCCTTTCGAGGAAATGGAACATGTTTCTTTTTTAAATATTTGCTGAATTCTTTGGAATCCATACCTAAGTGGAATATGTTTTCTATGATGCTGAAATGTGTTTGCTCTTTTGGTTCTTCTGTTTGCTCTGTGTCTCCCAAAATAATGAAGAATTTAGGTTCTCTTCTCATGCTGTGGTAGGTCAAGGGGGACTTTTCTGGAAGCATGAAATCTGAAGTTCTTGAACTTTTCTAGCTCTTTTCGATACTCTGTCAGGACTTTTATACTTATCCAGAAGGATGTCTTCATAATAATCTGAATTATTTTGCTTTCCCTTTGCATCTGAGCATGGCCTCCTTAGTAAGATCGAGGATATTAATTACTTTTAATCCAAAAGTTGGGGATTTTCCTTCCTTTGACAGTGTTATAATTTATAGAAATATAACCTAATTAGTGTATTATGTCTGTGGGGAAAGCTAACCACTGTGAAGTCTAGGTCCTATTGCTTAACTTCTATGATTAGTGGCTTTTTATTAGAAACGCTGCAGTTCTGGCAATACATTAGTTTTAAGCCGGACACTGGTGCACAAAGCAATACATTTCCCATTTGCTTTCTAGCTGGCAGTCCATTCATCTCCTGGTAGAACTCCTTGAGGAATTAATTAGATTTAATGAGGCCCTCATTGTCTCCTTTTTGATGTTATGCACTCTGCTGGTGCACCCTCACAAATTGACATAATGTATTAGATGTTTTGCTTCTTCCTACATGCATTTTATGACATGTTTTCCTAGATTGTGGTGGCTATCACAGAATTTAAGGCTTCATGTGATATTTTGCTTGACTTTGATTTTGAGCTTTGTAAGCATACTCCTTAGTACCCTGCGGAGTTGAGCTTCATACCCGAGTCGTCCTTTTTACTGACATTCTGAATTTTCAGTCATGTCTGCTGAGTTAGATTGCCATCCATCTGCTAGAAGCCTTGCTCTGGACTGAGTAGATCTTGAGCTAGGTCTAAATAATGTGCCCAGATTTAATTCTAAATCTGCCAGTCTTTGAAGCCCTTTCTGAAGCTTTTTAATTGTGCTCTACATTTCAATATTCTTTTCCTTCAAGAGAAAACAAATTTGATTCTCCAGTTTTCATTCAGCCACAGATAATCCAATGTACCTTGTACCATAGATAAAACCACAATTTTGCTTCTTACATTTCTATGCTGCAGTTTCACTGCCTCCTTTGATCTGTGCTAACAAGAGTTGCCTAAATGTACCATGTACTTCAGCACCAGCCAACGTAAAAAGGTGACCTTTCAATGTCATTTTTACTTTCAGTGATACCTATTGTTTTTGTGTAAACTGTATAACAGTGTTTGAACTTCCTGCCATTTTCTGCTGGATTTCTGGAGAGTTAGAGCTGTGATTAAACCTTTAAAAGATGTATTTTGATTTTATTTCTGATGTTTTGTAACATTAGGCAGACTCTGGGAAACAGGATGCATAGCAGAGATCAACTACATGAAGTACTTTGATTCTAGTTGGGTTTGAATTTCTTTATCTTCTACATTATGTAGCACAAATTTTTCAGAGGCACAGCTCTTCCCAAAGGGTGCCACTAACAGTACAGGGAATGCACAGGAAGTTCAGTAACCAGTGAAGCAGGAAGCTGTGTGCTTCCTGGTCAGTCCTTCCATGACTGTATTCCTGGATAGCTAAGGGCAGAGAAAAATAGAACTTTATTCTATTTATTTCTAGGGAGAAACATGAATTGCATTGTGTTACAGATTGTAAATGAAAAATGTACTGCCTTGGTTCCATGTTACAAATGGAGATTCATCCCTTTTCTGTGAACTTCCACTGTTTATTTCTATCGCCCGAGTCTTGGTTGGAGCAAACTGCTCTTGGGCAAATAAGAAGTTGGTAACCTTTGACTTGAACTAAAGTGGAGAATTTTCCCGAGAAAGAGGCTGCTACAAGAGTATTTTTCTACCTTTCCTTCACTTTTATTTTTTTCTTTTATCAAGACAAGCCTGAAGGACATGTACTGCAGTTAATCAACTTCATAGAGTTATGCTTGTTTTATATTAGGGACATGTTAGGAAAAACGAAGTGGAAAGAAATTGTTTCATAGATTTTTTCCAATATTTATTAATTAATAAGGCCATTAGTACCTCTGAATGCACAAACACAGTTCCTATCCTCTGTGAAGAAAATTTACTAGAGCACAAGGAATGTGTCACAATTGTTATGCATTAAATTTGTGTTGATAGGAGTGGTATTTTCCCTCAAAACTACTAAACTAAAGAAAAATAATCTTAAAACCTGTGGCATCAGCTCATCAGTTTACTTTCATGCAGAGAATACTCTTTTTTTCCTTAAAACCTTCTCTTTCTTGTGTGATGGCTTGGGTTGGCTTGCTTACATATGCTTCCCTTTGTAGTATTTTCCTAAGATTCAAATTACACTGAAATGCTTGCCTGTGGATGATGGCCTCTGACTTATTTCTGATGCACTGCATCATCAAACAACATCAGTTTTCCTTCTGAAACTCTATGAAACTGAGAAAATGCTGTGGTTATGTCAGAAGACTTGTCTTCTCTTTCTCCCTGGGTTATAAACTTCCTGGCAGCTAACAGCCAGGATTTTGACACGTTTGGTTTATGTGTAGCCTCTGAAGACTTCATCTAACCTAGCCTTTTTTGGCGAACTCCTCATTACTCTCTTAGGCTGACACTGGAGCAGTTCCATCTCCACTGGGATTTCTAAAGTAGATCAGCCGTTTTTGTTGCTATCAGAAGTGTTGTCTAAACTTGGTTAGAACAGAACTTGCTGGCAAAAATAAGGCAACAGCAACTGCCAAAGACCTTGCTGGTGTTCTGAATGTGGTGTGGCAGACCTCAGTGTTGTTAGCAAAAATATATGAATATCTAAACCTTTTTCAAACTGGCTGATTCTTGTCTTTGTTTCTGCCTATAAACCCCATTTTTCCTGGTCAGCAATACAATTCTATGCCCTTCTCTACTAAAAGCAGTATGAATTTTATTTCTGACATGAAGGAATCTGGGAACAGATTAAATTAGTATGGGCTGTGTTTTCCCATAATAAGATCCTATTCTAGTTTATGAAGCACACGCTGTGTATGAGCTTATTTATAGCTTTCAGATGAGGATTTTGTTCAAGGAGTTTTCTTTAAAAAAAAAAAAAAAAGAAAAAAAAGAAAAAAGCAGTGCATGATCTTTTGAAGACCTTTCCTGTCCCATTTGATATTTATACTAAAACCTCAGATCCTTTCTACTCATTTTTCATTACGCATTTTGAGAAGTCTATGGAGAACATATTTGGACAAGGAAACATTTTATTAAGACCATTCAAAGCTTTGTTATATTGTTTGTTTAAATTTTTATTTCTGATGACAGTTTCAAGTATTTGTGAGATGATTTTAGAGATCCAATGCCTGTCTTGTCAATTAGAGGTTGACCTCTCCTGATAAGGATTTCAATGTGCCCTGGAATTGTTTCCTATTTTTCCCCAATAGGATAGTAAGATTAAACATTTCCCCTTCATTTCATACAAATGGGATGTCAGAAAAAAAAAAAAAATTCCTCCAGCCTCCTGTGTAGCTTATAAAGTAGGAAGAAAATTGTCTGTGTGTGCAAAGCCTTAGAGTCTTCCTCTCATTGTCATTTCAGGTTGCTAGCATCTGGAAACTGTTTTATCAACTTTCATAACTTTAATGCTACCTCATTTTCTGAAAGTATAGCCCTATTTTTAGGCTGTAACACATATAGTAGGGAGAAGTTTATGACTGATTGAAGCTGGCAGAGCTCAGAGTTTAGAATGTCTGGATTTGTGGAACTGCAGCTAAGGAGTGCCTGTTCCAGGCATACTCTATGGAAAACACCAAGGTCAGGAATAGTTAAACTGAAAAATGGCTCCTTCCTGAAGTTATACTATGCTTATTCTAAAAACTTAGCATTTGTTTCTACCTTTGAAATCATGGCAAATACTCTTATATCAAGCCATGTATGAATGCACATTCTGTTTTGCAGAACAGGCTCTCAAAAGTCAAAGATCAAAGCTGACAGCTGAGTCTTAGAAACCAGAGGGACAGAATCATAATTCAGCTCTTTGCATATTTGAGTTTATCTCCACTGGACACTTCTGTCAAGGCTGAGTATGATATGAGAGAGTAAGCATTACAAGCAAATTCACCAGAGAAGAGGGAGAAAAAAAAATATGTCTTTCTTTTTCTGTCCAGCAACCAGAAGAGGATTGGATAAATGATCTTGTCAGGCTTTTAAAAACCCCAGTTTATACTGTTCTTCAGAATCAGGGAAGATAACAGTCTGTGCTGTGGGGTCCTGTTGAACATAAAGTTGCCTATCTGTTCTATGACCTTTCAACCTACAGACCACATTTGCATTAGGCAGGCAATATGCAGCACATTCATTTTATGTATTGTTTTGTTTGGGTTTTTTAAAGTTAATCTTAGTCATTGTAATATGTAAGAAAGTTTTGGTTCATGTGTTTTTCACAAGCTATTATAATTTGTCTTTTATCAGCCAAATGTAAAATCACTCAGTGGTGAACCCTGGCAAAAAAAGATGTCATCCACAGCTTGGGATAATTACACACATCACATATTCTAGAGTTAATTAAAGTATGACCCCCAAAACTATAAACCCCCAAGCTGTAAAAAAACCCCAAGCTTTACTGCCTTTTACTCCGTTTTACGTGCTTATTGACTGGTTTTTATTGGTACGAGCTAAAATTTAGAACCAAGTGGTAAAATATATTTCAGTAGTTTATTGAATTTACAAGAGATTTATTTTGATAGTAAAAAGCAGTTAAAATATAGGTGTCATGACTTGCTCTAAAGGTCTTGCTTTTTTGTGTGTTTACAGTACTCATAAAGAACTAGGAAATCTGTATGGTCTGTACAGCTTCCAAAACATTGTCATGAAAAATGAAGTGAACATTATCCATGTTTTAATATGAGGTTCTGCAGCTTCAGGAAGTGTTTCAAATATACTCTGTCATTTGTCATGTCTATGTATTTTAATGCCACATATTGAAATACATACGAGTGTTCTTAATGCAGATTTGTAGGTAAAAAAAGGAGGCAGTCATGTTGCATTAGAAACTTGTATGTGTTTTAGTTAGGCTTCTGTAGATTAATCTGCTTGTGGAATGGAGACTGAAATTAGTAATCAAAAGTAGTTTCTGCATAAGTAGTTGCTAGAAAATTTTATTGACTGAACTTTTCCTCCTTTTTTCAGTGCCAAAAAATCTTAAATGTTTGTGTTTTGGTTTTGATTTCTAGTGTATAGTTCTTTCTTTTTATTTTTTTTTTAACTGTCATCCTATTATGTGGTGGATTGTAACATTACCTAAAGAGTATTTTTAAAGATGATATGAGTAAAATAGAGCTCTGCTGTAGGTAAGTAATGGGCTTAGAGACCAGTCCAATTTGAATGAGACTTGTTTTTAATATGTAAGATACTGCTTGCTGATATCAAACAACTACACAAATTGCTGGAGTATGAGACCAGAGCCCAAGTGGCATAAACTAGCATTATTTTATCAATAAATACACACTCTGCAGCATAAATGCTGTATAGCAATACTTTTTTGGATATGCAAATGGTTTTGCAGTTTAGGCATAAGATTACAGGTGCATAGATGTGTCATTTAGAACGTGGATGGACACCAATCTGGCTGTTATTACACTGATATATGGCCTCATGCCTTATAAATAATAAATTTTGAAATATGACAGATTCCACTGGAACTACTCAGCTCTCCAAAAAAGGGGGATAAAAGAGAGCTTTAGGACTGGTTTGAGATATGACTATGACACTAAGTAACCTCAGTTTGGTCTTGAATCTGAATTTGACCTTTAGTGGGCTAGTATACTTTTCAAATCCCTACATGTTTAACCGTGGAGCTAGAAAAACTGGCAGTAAAAATGGCTGCAGGCTGTTGAGATTTGGTATATCGACATTTATCTGTAATTCCACATCAAACCAAAAAGAGTTTCTGTTATCCAGCTGGTTATGCTGCATAATCGCAGTGTTTTCTTCTGGCCTCAGTGTATGAATGAATTTATTTTAAAGAATTGTATTTGTGACTGCCTATAAAAACTGTTCAAAGAGGAGCTGGCACAGAATAAAGCTGTTCTCACTAGCTAAAATATACAATATATAGTGTAAGTGATATTTGTGCTCACTTAGTTTTTTATGCTCACTTAGTTTCTTTGTGTACTGGCTTCCTATTTGTTTCCTGTTGCAGTTCAAAGGGTAGATTCTAGCCATGCAGAAAATACTTTTCGTCATGGTTGTCATACACATTACTTCCTCATGCACATTTAATGACATCCAATGCAAATATATATATATAACGTGCATAATATAAACTGGTATTTTCTCCAGCTAACCATCCCAAAGTTTGTATTCCAGAGGATCAGCCATTTTGATCAAGTTTTGTTTCAGCTGGTCTAACCTGCAAATTACAGAGCAGTGCACTGTAGCTGAGTAAACCAGCTATGAGAGTCTAGCTGTGACAGCAGAAGCCTCAGCCCACATGCAATGCCTTATGGTTGAGAATATTAACCTGCAGGTAAGTGTCTGTCTCCTGGGCTCAATTGTTCCTGGCAGTAAAGGTAGTTTGGGTACTCTTTGCCATATGCCATGTCTCTCTTGGCTGTTTCCCTGACACCAGCTTTGAGTTAAGTGAGGTTTAGACAGGGCGTTATGCTGGTGGACGAGAAGCTGCTGACAACAGGATGAAGTGTGGCAAAGCAGCATGTTTGGCATACATTGCAGGCTTACAGGCACCATGGAGGGAGGATAAGATGGATACTGGCTCAGCAAAGCTAATGCTAAAGTTGGCAGACTGCAGAGTTAGTGGCTGTTTCTCTGTGTTCTTGAACTCTTCAGGTCAGAAGTGTGCTACTCATGGATGATGTGCTGGTTAATTCTAAGTAAAACAATTATATGAGGGAGACTATTACAATTCTTGTACTGTGTTGTTTAAAAGACCAGATTAGAGAGTCACTACTTCTTTGAAACCTTCAAGTCCAGGAACCTGCAACACTGAATCTAAGGAAGGGCTGGAGGACATACTACTGTGTACTGTTCCACCTGCTGCATTCAGTCTCTTCCAGTTGCTGTGGACAACTGGGAAGCTTTAGGGACAGTAGGCTTGGTGCAGGTGTTACCATGGCATGAGATGAACTTTAGGGATAATGTCCAAGTCATTCCAGTCCTGACACTTATAGACAGTGGGGAAAGAAGTGCGCAGTGGTATGTTTTTGCCATAAGTATTGCCTATAGTTTAGTGACAGATAAACTTAGTCTCCAAAGCTCATGCGAAATGAAGCAGTGTCTCAGAAGGACTCTGTAGGGCAAGAAGGAAGAGATGGGAAAGCTGAGCAAGCCTTGGGGCATTTCCATAGAATACGTTCAATACTTGAATGTAGGCTGGGCAGAAATAGTTTCTGTAGATCATATAGCTAAATTCCTCCATACAGTTATGATGGTAAGAAGTTATGTGGTAATCTGGTGGTGGAAGGAGATAAAAAGAAATTGGAAAGTAATTTGAGAAAACTGTTTACTAGGAAAGTGTTAAAAAGGTAGAGAAACCCAAACCAGCATGTCCAGGAAACATAAATTAGCAAATGGATTATGAGCTGACCTTGTTCTAGAAGCTAAAACTGTGTAGTTTAGCGAAGGACAGAGAAAGGTCTCTGTTTCCTGATAAGAGCAAAGAGTACTGAATTTATTATCTTATCAGATGTTTTGCTCTCTAAAAGGTGGGATAAATAATGAGTTATTTAGATTATTTTGGATTCTTAATAAAAGAAGCAAAATTTTGGTTTGGTCAGAGAGTGAAAGTAACATTCTAAAGCAGGACTGTAACATAGCAGCTGTGTTACCTTGGAAACACTGTGAACCTTCATCAGGCAGGTTGCATTAATAAATAGCTAATTAAGAATAGTTGTAACAAAGCATACATCATGTGGTATTGCATCAGCCTAAGTCAGTGTGCATTACCCTGAACTCTAGCTCTACTGAAACAAACCATTAGCTAGTAAAATAAATACAGGTTCAGTCATTTTAAAGAACATTAATAACTTAAAACAAATGAGGTTAGGAGCTCATTCATATCAAGGTTGCTATGAAAGGTTGTCCAGCTCTGCTAGGTTGCAATCTGTACAAACTAGGAAGGGAAAAGGGATGAGAAGAATGACACATTCTTTTGCTTCAGTACAATATAAAAGTTGCATACTGTGGCAGTGTTTGACTCAAAACCACCATTGGTTGACCAAGAAGAAGGAATTCTTAGTATATGAAAAGCTATACCATAGTTTAAACCAAAGATCTTTCTAGTCCAGCACTTGATTCCTTCCACAAGTCGGTGTTTAGAGAAAGACTATGAACAGGGCAGGGATTAGTCCATCAATAAAGTAAAAACAGTCTTTGAGGATCAGAAGTTTAGAGTGTTTCTAGACTTCAAATACACCCAAAATACTTTGGTCAACCTTGTTTAAAGGTTTAAAGAACCACTGTTTTTTAAATTCTTCTTGACGTTTGGCATCCAAAATCATCTCCATAAGAATGAGTTTTATGAGCGTAAATCATGTGAGAAAGTAGTTTCTCGGGCTTGTTGTAAACCAGTTGCCCCATAGTTCTTGTTTAATGAAGAACAGTGAAGAATGACTCCTACTAACCTGAATATCATTTTATACATTGGATGTTTCTTTTTCAGCTGAAACCCCTGCTCTGTAAGCTCTCTCTTCATATAAAAGCTGGAATTTACACTTTTCTTTTTCTACTCTGTCCTTTTTGAAGGAATATTATAAATGCAGGGTTGTATAGATACTGGCTGTACTATGGATTTATACAGCAGCAAGCTGTTATTTCTGTTTTTCCTAATGAGCTTATCACAGCTGCTTTGTTTGATTACCCTTGAACACTGACTGAGATGGAGTTTTCAGAGGGCTATTTAAAATGTCTTCAAGATCTCTTGCCTGAGAGGCTGTAGCTAATTTATAGATCATCATGCCTGCATAGTAAAAGCTATTTTCTCCCCATGTACTTTACTTTGGTTTTTAGCAAGATTAAATTTCAGGTGCCATTTTACCAGTGATTTAGTCACTACTGTGAGATCCTTCTGCTATTTTTTTGCATTTATTTCAGAAACTTCCTGATGAGTGCACCATTGTTACTTGAGTTTTGTTGCACAGAAAGGGATGGACAGGCTTCTCTATTCTTGTGTAAGATGGCTTCTTTTCCTGACAGAATTATCTTCCAATGAATTCTGTGGAAGGCAGAAAACATTACATTCATTACCTATAATGTAGAACATACACATGTAATGTGTTGCTGTGGCTGATGTGTTGACACAGTTCATTAAAAAACATATTCCACAATTTTGGCCTGTCGTAGCATTTTGAAGACAAACGAAGGTGTCTCATCCTTATCTCCACCAAGCAGGATCTGAGCTTCACAAAGGAGCATTCCTTGTTCATTCCCATGTTTCCTGAAAACTGTGGTCATCAGAAGTAGAGTTGAGCCTGAGAATGAGGATTTTCAGGTTTTGGTAATGGAGTTTCTTTCCATGGTAAACAATAATTTGGGAATTTTACATGAACATCTCAAGTAACAGACTTGGAAAAATAGTTACTATAAAATATTTTATTTTAAAAAATAATGACATTCTTAATCTTTGTCTGTACCGCAAGAGTTGTGCGTTAGATGTCCCACCAATGAAATGTTAAAATTGCAGACTGGAGTGCCTTAGTATTTAACTACAGCATGAGAAGTTTAACCACCCAAAATTCAGGATCAGGTTGCCCAACATTTCAGCTACCCAACCAAAACACATATGGTAGGATTTTCCAGAGAGAAAACTGGGAGAATCTAAGTTAGGATCCCTCCTCTCTGTGCTAATTTATATGGGGAATGTACATATCTAACTGTGTGTGGATTTGGATAGTTTGAGTAGCTTCTGAGGTGCAGAACACAGGGCAGACATGATACTCAGTACACGCAAAAAACCTCTAGTACAAAGGACTGTTAAAACTTTACACAGGGTTAAAGCACAAGAGCTATGACTCAGTTTATACTTTTCAAAGACTCTCCGAGTCTCCTCTACATTTCAGGTCTACAATTACAAAATGACAAGAAGAATAGTTACATCTCTGGTATGCTGGGAAGATACACATTGTAACATAACTGAGGCAGTTGTCTAAGGCAGCAAGGATGGCCGTAGAAGTGATTCGTGGAACTGGGCTGACTGTACAGGATCTGCTTAGCTTGTTATGGTGATCTTGAGGCTACATCCTCTCCTTTCAGGAGATGTAGACTTATAATATTTTTTTGTAAAGTCTGGATGAATGACATGACTGATGTGGTATGTTGATACACGCTACCTGCTGTGGGTTGAGCGAGAATATTGTGCTCCTGAGGGCTGGGCACAGCACCTACCTCATGAATGCGGGCACAGCTGTGCTGCTGGTGTACTGTACCACGGACAGTCACCTCCTCGGTGTCACGCTCGGTGGTGACGGGACACAGCTTGTACAAGCGTCAGCCAACACGCTTTGCGGCTTGGGCAGCCCGCTGCCCGCCAGTGTCCCAGCAAACATCCCNGCACCGTGTCCTTTGGGGGTCACTCCCCGTGGCGCACGGCGTGTGCGTGTGTCCGCCGGCCGCGGGCACCATGCAGCCCGTGTGCGTGCTGTGCCTCTCCCCGTTCGCCCTGTGCCTCCGCGTGTGTGTGTGCGGCCCCCGCCCCT
>VZTF01002191.1:151951-228952 GCA_013397755.1 Cnemophilus loriae
GCCCCGGCTCGGCGGCGGCCAGCCCGGGGGGCGCGCAGGCGCCCGGCAGCGGTGGCAGGCGGCGGGAGCCGGTGCTAGAAGGGACGCTCAGCAAATACACCAACCTCCTGCAGGGCTGGCAGAGCAGGTAAAGCGCCGGGCTGGCCCCCGGCGGCGCTGCGGGGCCGCGTCCTCACCCCCGGCCGCCCCCAAGATGGTGCCCGGGTAACCGGCGCTGCCGCCCGACCCGACCCCAGCCCTCCCCGGCCGCCGCGTCCCGAGGCCGTACTCCATTCCCCTCTGCCTCCGCTCTCCTTCCTTTTGTTTGACTTGTTTATTTTCCCAACCGAGTTTGGCGTAAGGGCGGGCGGGGAGGTGGCCCGGCGCAGGGTCGGAGCGGTGTCCCCCAGCACGGCCGCCGCAGGTGCGGGCGGTGGCAGGGGAGGGCTGAGGCCGCACATGCTGTTCTCCTTGCATGACAAGGTTCAGTTTTAAAGCTCCTTTTTCTATCACGTTAGTCTCCGTCTGCTGTGAAGTTAGCTTGGATAACTTAAGAATGAAAAACCGAGAGCCTCACAAAATAAATGGGGAAAAATGTCATGCTTGTGATTATTACTATTATTTGTTTCGCTATGAGGTGGGACAGTGGAAGCAGTTACCTTTATGTTCAATAAAATAACTTATGTTGCTGTGTCCTACCTGTTTGACAAGTTCTAATTTATGCTGATATGGTGACAGGCCCAGGTCCTGCAATTTGTTGGGTGTGGACAGGCTGACTTGCATCTGTGGAAGTCCTGAGGAAGGTCTAGTTTTCGTCTAGTTGTAGTGCAAAATTTTTGCAGAGTTGGAGCCAGACTGTGGAGTTAATAGTGCTGTATTGGGATCTTTTGAAAGCAAGAGAGAAGATTTCGTGTTAACGTTTTACTTTTTGTTACTCAACTTTGTCCTCTTAGTGGATGGATGAAGATATGTGTCCAAAACTCAGCTTTTCAATATAAGGCATCACTGTGGTGATTTTAAAGAGAAGAAAATGCTATAGAGAGAACAAGTACAGGACTAGTTATAAAGCTCTGTACAGACCTTTAAAAAAACAAACAAAAAGACCAAAATCTGCTCTTACTTATATTAGGTGACCCCAAGCAAGAACACGGGAGTGGCTGGTGTCTTGATGTTCTGACAGTGAATTTAAAGCATTTATAAGTGACAGAGTTGCATACATGCTAGTGATGCTCTGGTGCTGACTTGTGTGTGGCTAGATCAGTGCTAGGACTATAGTAGCAGTACTTCCTGAAGAATTTCAGGAGCTGGTCTAATTCCGTACACTGGAGGCCATGCATAGGTGTACCAGCTATAAATTACAATGAACAAGTTTGGTATGAACTGGAGGCACACTCATCTCCAGTAAGCTTGACTGCTTCAGCATAGACATAGGGAAGGCCCTTTGCTGTCATTTGGTTACTGTAGTTCTGTTCTAGATGCACATTAGACTTGTATCTGTTTGTTGGTGTATTTAGTCCTCCTGTAGTTTTGTTTAAAAAACAAACGCATTTTGATACCTAAAACGTAGGATTGAAATCCATGACTAAAAATTAAAAGCCCCCTTGCCCCCTTTTTTTTCCCCTGACACCTCCATCTCTTTTTGTAGAGACAGTAGCTCCTTTTACTGTGTGTGATTTTAAGGGTTGTAATCTGAAATTACAAAATAGAGATAATTGCTTATAAATCTTTGGGTCTAAAACTGCCTGTTTTTTTGTATTTGGAAAAAGATTAAAGCTTTGATAAGGCTAACAGCTGGAAATAGTGCATATAGTCTGTGCATATCCAAGAAATTTTACCTGGAAACATCATGGAAAAAAAGACAAATGTCACTTAAAGAGTTCTACGACAGCACTTGGAAATTAATGTTGTTTTACTTTTAGCAGTCTTTTTAAATGCTTTATTGTGCTTTGTCAGTTGCCAGTTTTATTATCTGTAAGTCTGGCTTTTTGAGCAAGTGGTTTCTGGTGGCACAGAGCTTTCAGGATAAGTAACTTTTTTAGTTTGCTCACTTACTCCGTTCTGTTGATGTGTGTAGCTGTGGTTTGGGATGTGGAATTTGATACAAGTTCTAAACAGATCAGTTGAAACTTGAGGCTCACAGAAGTTGGTCTTACTATATAATGTTCAATAAATGAGTAGTGATTCATGGGTTTGAGCATGGTTGTCCATTTGGCCTTCTGGATATTTGCTATGGAATGTGTTTACTGTGAATTGGAGCTCATTCTGTAACAGTCTGTAAGCGACTTTGTAGCTGGCACCTGCAGCATATTTGTTAGCAGACAAATTAGTTTTGAATTTACTTCATTTGAAAAAACACAAGATTGTTTAACTGCGTGATCAATACAACCAGATGGCATGAATATAAATATAATGGAAAAATAAAGCAAAAACTGACAGAGTTCACTTATCATGGATTTGAGATGTTATTCTTTAAAGCTCCTTATCCATTAGCCTAAATAATTTAAATGTATTTAATGTTAGCTCTTGCTATGTGGTATTGACGTTGAAAGGCTTTCCTAGGTTATCCAACACTTAGTGTGCAGAGTAGCCTTTACAAGTCTGAAGCAATTACTGTAATTTGAATTACAATAAAGTAGTGTCACTTCTGAATAAATGTTCCTTTAGCAGGCATATGCAAGATAGTCTGATTTTGGATGAGGCAACTGAATATGATTACTGAAGCATAACACTTCATTTATAAGCATTAACTGAAGTAATTGAAGGCCTCAAAATCAGTCAATCTGGATAGCTGCATTACTCTTTATTTTGAGAATATCTGAGGGTTTGTTGTTTGTTACTGAAGAAATACATTTGTTCTACTCTAGCAGATCAGGAACAACCTGATCTGGAAATGAGTGAGGTGATTCTTCACCTTTATGACAAGCCGAAGGAAACTGCAGTGTTTTGTTTGGTTGTTTTGAGGCAGTTTGTTGTGTGATAAAAGTGTCAAGGGGCCTGGGCATTTGGAGCGTCTCCACTTAAGTCTGTAACTTTCTGTGGATTTATTCAGGTATGGATACAGAGAGCAGAGCTTAATCTGAAACAGACTCTTTGACATAAGAACATGTGTCTGGTCTGAGACACCAGGGCATCTGGCTGTCTTTACTATGAAATTACAAGTAATTGTGTTCTCAGCTGAAGTACTGTTACGAATAATTTCTATTGGGATTTACTTGTTACTTGTATGTGTGGGAGGGTAGAGCTTGTATTTTAAGCGGGAGTTATGTGGATTTGATGGACAAATATGTCTCTGTAGTGTCACTTCATGTCATGCAAGACCTATTTTTCATTAATTGATTTGAAATTAGTGAAGTGCTTATTGCCTGTGACGTTACTGTCCTGTCTTTTGAGTAGATTGGCAAAATGCTGTAAAAAGTCTTAAAATCCCCATGTGCCCAAGGTAATGGGAAATTCACGGCGTCTGCATCCCCCTCTCCGCGTTTTCCCTGGAAATACTTAGTACTTACACTTGTAGAGTTTTATCCTGCAAGTGTGTATAAAGTCCTGTATCATCTGCATTTGAGCTGGGACTTAAATTTGGGTTTGTAACAACAATAGATGGAACCCTAGCTGATAGATGTTGTCGCTTTTCTGAACTGCTCTGTGTAAGTTGTTCTGTAGCCGAGGTGTTTTCTAAAGCATTATTTTGGTCTGCTCCTGCTTCCCCTCTCAGCTGGGAGATGTATTGTGTTACCAGCCTGCATGAATCATGCCTGACTTCTTGTGCTTGGGCACCACCAGACTTCTTTTGAGGATTAGCTGCATTCCCTGTAGGTCAATAAAAAGTGTACTTTGGAGCAGTCTGGGGATTTTTTGCACTCAGGATCTTTATCTGGTTCTCCAGTGCTGTGGTGTAATCTCTTTTCTTGTGTAGTTGCACAGAACAGTTGCAGTCTGACTCCTGCCACAACAGAAAGACCCTTTCTTTCTTACCAGTGTCCCAAGCAGCAGATAGGTTTCTGCCAGAAGAGCCATCAGATTTTAGTGCCACTTTAGGGGCTGATTTCACTGGCTCCCAGAGCTTTTGCTGCTCTGACTGCAGCTGTGATGGGAGGGTTTTCTACACATGCTGACAAAATATGTCAACACTGTATTGTGCTGTAGCACAAAAATCTGTGTGTAACTATTTCATTAATTTAAAAAAAAATTCCGGTGAAACAGATTGTGGCCTTTTAGAAGAATTGACAAAGGTATCGTCAAACACAGTAATAACCTCCCTCTCCCTCTTTCTGAGTTAGCTAACTAGTCTTCCACAGAGATTTGTGATTGACACATCTGCCTGTGGAGTTTTGGGGTAGTTAGCACCTCTAGTATTTTCCAGTTCTTCAATGGTACCAGTCAAGTTGTTCGAGCAATGAATTGAGGCGTTTTCCAGTATAAAAAATTAGTAGATGGTTACTGAACAAACTATATGACTATGGTTGTATGGATGTACCTGTATAGCTGCTGAGAGGGAAGTCCATCCTAGAGAAATAAACTGGGTTTTTTTAGTATAAAAATAAGCCACACTGTCAGGATTCTAACAGTAGACAGTATCTGCGCAGGAGAAAATAGCCATGCATTTAATTTAATGTTTGTGAAGTTCACTGAAATGGGAATTTTTTGTGTTCTTACTGGAATTAGATTAACACCAGCTCCTCCACTGCGTGTTTTTTCATCTTAATGTGATTCTGTGGCATATCTATCCAGGATTTTGTGTAGTGTTGTAATACCCTCCAGGATCTATTTGCAGAGTCTGCAAACGGGGAGACTCCCTTTTAAGGAGCTAGAGATACGATGTATTCTGTTTCTTCTGTTGTTGGACATCTCCTTGAATTTTGGAACCTTGCTTATAATTTGTTAGGAATTGTGGGAACCTTAATGTTTCAAAGTGTTTTTATAATATGGTGCTAGCATTCTAGGTAACATTTTACTTGCAAAATAGATTTTACTGGAGACGGTGTTGTCCCTTCACTTGTAGGCTCTCTTTGAAGTAGGAGCAATGTGAAAAGGAAGAAATCTACTTAAACGCAACTTATTTTAGTTCTTTGGAGCAAATGATATTTCTTGTGCTAAACACTTGGTAGCTGCATATTTTACATTATTGAAATCAAGATATATGTCATTAGTCTTAAACAAACTTGGAATTTTAAGTGCCAGAAAGTCAGTTATTAGTAAATTCTGTTTTGGATTAAGGCACTAATCTGTTTTCTTAATCCTAAAATCTATGTAGCAAAAATAATCACATTGAAATGTAAGCTTTCTTTTTTCTTCCTTTCCTTCCTTCCCTTTTTGCTGTTGAAACTTCTCCCCCTTAAATATCGTTAATGCTCACTTAAAAAACAAACAAAAATAAAAAGAAGTAAATCAATCTTTTAAAATATATATCCCTAGTTTCTTTGTAGGAAAATTTAAGTTATGGTGTACTTTCTCTTTGTTTAGTTAGTGGTTTATTGAACCTAACTGGTGTAATGACAGATTGGTTGATTAGTTTGAATAGCTTTTGCTGTTGCTTCTAAACCAACTCTTTTGGGAGAATGGAGAAGGTGTTTCAAACAGCAAAGTCAGATAAAGAATTTTAAAAGGTAGGAGAGAGGCTGAGAAATCCATCATTCTCGTGCCCTTCAGTAATGCTTGCAGGGAACATTTGGAAGAAGACAACTTTGAACCTCAGGCTAAAATTGAAAAAGGTGGTCTTGTGGTTAAGGAATTGGTTTGCACTGTGAGGGTGTGGATTTTGGTTGGAGAACTGCCATGGACATTTCTCTTGTCCCCAGGCAGGTAACCCAAGCTCTTTGTTCCTCAGCTGCTTGTGTCACATGGTGTCAGGGCTGCTTATGCCTATGCAGAGGATATATTCATATAATGGATAATCTAATGCAAAAGATGCTTGATGATAACGTAGGAAAAATCTGAAACAGATGAGACTCAGGCATTTTCACTCAGGCAGTATATTTGGGATTTGCGAGTGCTCTTCAGAGCTGAGCAGCAGTCTTGTACCAGAGGGAACGAAGTGACAGTCAAAATAGAGTGTGGTCTTCCTTTCACCCAGATGTCACACTGAGCTCTCAGGCAGTGCAAAGAAGTGGCAGTTGGCACTGGAACTGAAACAGGCACTTGCTCTCATCTGGGTTTTGTTATTACTGGCTCATTTTGCTGCTGGCTTTTTCAATGGTGATTTCTGTGCTTAGCAAGGCAATGATAAATGTGGTTAGAGGGAGCACACATGCACTTGCTAGCTCATTTTAAAAGCCTCACCAGTTTATGAATATGGATTTTGTTCACATGGAAGTGACAGTAGGTTGTTAAACTAAGTAATGTGCCTGGAGTAATTTTATGAGTATATAAGTATTCAAAAGTTTTCTCCCGTCATTTTATATTTAAAACTAGTTCAGTAAGACCATTTAAAACCATTGTTCAGTAAGAATCTATCTGTGCTTTAGCTTCTCCTAATATTCTTACTCTATTCTTTACGATGTATTTAAAAGGCTGAACCTTCTAAGTGAAAAGGTTGCTAAAAATTGCCACAGCTATGGCTTTTTAATGTAAGACTATATTTGTTAAATATGTATTATAATGAATGATGTAAAAAAAGCAGTGAATTTTGTTCACTGAAAAAATGCAGGGTTTGTTTCCATGTAATAAACTAATGCAACTTCATTTGCAATTATCTTGGCATCGTGCTTTAGATCTTGGAGGCTTTTGTGCATGTCTTCGTGAGATGTTTGATTACTTTTTGTAACGTAATCCAGAGAGACAAAGTTTGCTTAGTATTTAACTGTTGCATATAAAAATGTTGCCTTAAATGCCATCTAAATGCTACTTCACTTCACTTTCCAAGATGGCATTTAATTAGTAGGTAGTTTAAAGCTGAAGGATGGAGATTCTTAACTACTCAGTTGTATAGCGGAAGCCATAGTATTTGCTGTGGTTTCTGTTCTGTCTAGATTTGTGTTTCTCTTTGGATATTGATCTGAGAATTTATCTTCTGGTGATGGAAGATTCTTCACCACAGCCATGGGAACAATTTGCCCAGAGTTAATAGCTACTTGAAAAACTGCCTGTTGTACTTAGTGTGTATCAGCCTTTGACTCTTCACTGAATCTCATTATGCTGGACTGAAGGTACCTCTTACCACATTTGAGCTCTATGTTCATTCTTTTTGGGCAGGCTAAGTGGTTATCTTTTATCCGTATTTGGAGTATCTAGACCAACAGAGTTTTCTTGCTGCAAGTCAGCTCTCCCAGTAACTTTAATAATTTATGATAGTCCTGATAGTTATTTGGTGTTTCAGAGTTTTTATTTACATGGGACACCAGAACTGTGTACGCTTTCAGTTGTAGTTGCGCTTGGGACCAAGTACAAGGATAATGTATTCTGTTTGCTCCAACTCGATATTTATTCCCTGCTTAAAAAGTTCGAAGACCATTAACTTTTTAGGTCTTCGTTGGTTACTTTTTAAAGGTTAGGTTGTTAGTTTTGCCTCTTAAGTTTAATTGTTAGTCTGATTACAGACAATACTGAGACCTCGTGTTCCCCGGTGCTGCTTGGGTTCTCCAGACACGTATCTCCACACCCACACTCTTGTTATTTTCTATTTACTTAAGCTGCAACATCCTGGTGCTTGTTATGCCATTTTCTCCTGGTATCCAGTATACTTCTTGATCCAGGAACATATGGTGAGTGCCAGAAGTGTCAAAATGAAGGGCAGCACTTCACTACCCTTTTTTTTGGTCTGGGAAGGTGTTGGAAAGGATTGCTGGGGTAGCTGTCAACCTGCAGACTGCTCTCTCCACAGTTAGTATGTTTTTGCATATGCCCAGTGATCTTTCTTGGGCTTTCTCATGGTGCGTGCAGGCCCCGTGTTTTTTGAGGGGGGTAAAAATAGCAGTTAATTATTTGTTTAGAAAGACAATAATTTAAAAATGTAGTTGAGGAAAGTTATTATTATTTGGAAGAATTATTTGACCAAAATAATTAGTAGGTTTTCTTTACCCTGAATTTTTATGAGTCAGTTCTTTTTCAGGTGAATCCTCTATCTTGTAATTATGACTTTTTTGTCACTAGATATATAATTTTATTTTGACAGTATTGGAAGGCATGATGTTGGCTGATGATAGCCTATTTTCATATCATCAGCAATCTTTATGGAAATTTTTCCTCCCATGTAGGTCATTGCTAAGCACTCTAAAGTTAAGTACTGATTGCCAAAAAACCCTATTAGAAATACATTCACTCAAATAACCTCATTTAGTTACATTTTGAGGCTAGCTCCATCTTTTAACTGTTTTTCAGTGCATTTAATGTGTAATTTTCTATGGTTTGGGTGCTTGCCCATTGTTTTTCATGAAAAGGAGCTGGATGTACCAAGTATTGATGAACCTTAACCTTTTTTTGTCATTCACTATATGCTTGATGTAACCTAACAGTTTTGTTGGTGGTATCTTTTTGTTAAAATGGCAGTTTGAAATGTGGGGTATGAGTCTTCAAAATAAAAGACAAGGATACACTGATGTGTAGTACTAATTGCTGTATGCTTGGTGGTTGTTTAGGACCCTCCTGCAGGCTAAATGTGGTTGCTCTTGGGTATCAGCATTTATAGGTGCCTTAAGATGTACTTGACTGAAAAGATCTTAGGCTGTCAGTTGGATAGTTCTAAGCTGAAATCCCTAAATTACTATTTTTGTTGTGGTTTTGAGTAAGTTACTACTACAAGTTCATGTATCAAGTACATATTTCTCAGTGACCTAGGAAATGGGTTTTTTCAACTGTCGCAAACCAGGACAACAGCCTTTCAGGGGTTATCTATTTCAGTGTTAAGAGGTGTGCCTTTAGTCAGGTTTACAAGATTTTTTATGAGATAAGTTGGTGTTTATTTGATTTGCTTGAGAATGGACTTGGAGCACAGTTAAGAATTGTGGCGAGACAAGAAGTACGTAAATGTAAGTTGGGGCTGTGTGTTAATAAAGCTTCAGTGTTTACGTTATGTACAGAATTGTGAACCACGCTCCACTTACAGCTATGTTGGTTGCTACATCTTTCGTTGAGGTCGGGCACACACACTGTGAGAAAATCAGCGTACTGCAGTCAAAGTAGTGTGTTTAACCTCAGCAGGAGAGGGCTGTGTGTGTTTTTCCAGCTTTGGAATATGGAGAAAACCTTCCTAGTAAAAGGAGACTTGTTGAAGCAAATGCAGGCAAGACCAGGCATTCTGCTGTTTGTGTGCTTAAATTTATGAAATGAAAAAAAAGAGGAGGGAAAAAGAGAGGAAATGGCCAATTTCTTGTCTGTTGCCGTTATTTGGAGTTGTGTCAAGTTTCTGTGTAGTGCTTTTATCATGGTGATAGGAGGAAAACAATGAACTTAACAATGGAGAAGATACCAAGGTGTAGACAAATTAACTCTATCCCAGCCCAAACCAGCACAGTGGAGGAGCAAAACGGGTTATTGACTGTTGGTTTGGTTTTTGTGTTTTTATTTTAGTTGTTTTTTAGCTGAAAGGTTTGCCTTCCACACCATAAAGTGTAGTGTGGGTTTTGTCTCTCCTTTCTTCACCTCTCTGCTTTCCTCCTGTTTTATCTTACCTGCTTAGTGAGCTTTGTTTTATGATCATTGTGTTCATGTATCAAACTTCGTCCTATTTTTGTTATGCAAGTACTAGGAAAGGGTAATTCGGCAGTAGAACAAGGGAGGAAAAAAAGTCGTAGAATGGCTTGAGAGTTTTAGAAAAGGAGTTAGAGCCTCTGGAGGATGGACTGATGAAGGCAAAGCACATGTAGTGACAGGACAAGAGGGAGTAGTTTCACACTGAAAGAGAGTAGGTTTAGTTGAGATGTTGGGAAGAAATTCTTTACTGTGAGAGTGACGAGGCGCTGGCACAGGTTGCCCTGAGAAGTTGTGCATGCCCCATCCCTGGAAGTGTTAAAGGCCAAGCTGGATGGGGCTTTGAGCAACCTGGTCTAGTGAAAGGTGTCCCCGCCATGGCAGAGGGATTGGAACTGGATGATCTTTAAGGTCCCTTCCAATCCAAGCCGTTCTATGATTCTGTGAAAGGGGAGAAACAGGGGTAAGACAGAAGTAGATGCTCAACTGAAGACACCACAATGCTAGACCTTTACTTCTTTTTAAAAGAAGTCTGGAAATTGTATAACGTGAATTCAGAAAGAAGTCTTGGAAACCCAAGTGAGAGAATTTGCTCTTACTTATAAATTTTAATACTGCCATTAAGAATGGCACACAAGAAGTAGTGAGGAAAGTAGTATTTTTAAAATTGCGGAATGCGTAGTGAGGATTTTTCTGGTTTTGCTTTCTTCCCTTCGCCGCCTTCTGTAGCAGAGCTAATTTCAGGCAAGTAGAGGACTGATGTGAATAGCAGCCAGAGGAAGCTACTAACAGTGTCCACCTGGATATATATTAATGTGCCAGACTTACCTTTGCCCTTTTAAACACAGTATTGTTTATATGGGAATTCAAGCATCTGTGATGACGAAACTATTTTCTTGTTAAAGGTTAGAAGTATTGTTTCTTCATTTTTTATTAGAACAGTGATGATTTGGGTTTTTGTAGAACAGCATTTGTAGAAATATATATATATACGTACAAAGCAGCAACCTAATGCGTAAAGGTCTTCAGAAGTGATGGTTGCTCACAAATCTAAATACTCTTTCTTCAGAAGGATCAAGGTTAATGCTCTGCATATCTCACAGCATACTGATGAAACCACCCTCTTATGGAGTCTGTGGGCTCTATACATATGATTCTAAGAGACAGTGTTGACAAGATACTTGGTAAAGATGCCTGCATATCAGCTGTCAGGAAAAAGATGAGACATAGAAACTTACACTTCTCATTTCAGTCAGCGAATTAATAGTCCTAAGAGTAAAGGCAAGGGAAACACTATTGGATTGTAAAGTATTGGCACAGAAAGCTGAAAAGTTCCAACTATGCTAAGATGATGTAAGAAAGGTCTGGTTTCTGCAAAGCTTTGTTTGAACAAGCTAGGTGAAGAAGAGATGGAAGGAAACCAGCATGCTGATCTTGTTACCAAGATTCTTACTTTGTATATCATATTTTCTCCCCTATGATGTGAAAAGAAAATACTGCCTTGGATAGGTTCATTCTTCCCAACTGAGAACTTTTTAGACTGTGGGTAAAAAGAAGAATTTCAAGTGCTAGGAAGAACAAGCAGAAGGGAAGGCACAAAACTGAGAACTTCAAAAATTCCCGAAGTAAGACCTTGACTTGCCTTTTGCTTCTTTTTTTTTTTTCTTCTGTGTGTCTCTCACTATATGTAAGAAGTGTATGCATTTCACAAAAATGGCATTAGTATAACATAGGTGAGTCCTCAGTCCCTTGTATATGACAGTGAAATGAATATTTCTTGTTCAACAGGTTTTGCCAGTGAAATAATATTTTAAATGAAACTTACAGTTGGGAGAAATGCCAACATTCATGTGGTTCAAGTTTAAGAATCTAGATGATAAATTATTTGCATTTTGAAAGTGAAAATAACAGCTGCTATGAACACTGCAGTAAAAACACAGAACTAATTTAATACCAGATGTTTTATTCCATCAACGTGCACAAAAATTATTGTTGAAATAGATGTGCTCAGAAAGCATTTGCCTGCTAGAAATTATCTGGCAGTTCATGTATTCACTTAGAATATATCATAATACTTTGTGTCTAGAACAGCTATAGAGAACATACCCTCAATTAATTATATGAGAAGTACAGAGTGGAATGGAGGAATGAAGAATTGGTTTGAGGACTGCTGTCTCCTGGCATCATGTATATGTCTTTTTCTCCCGGAAATGATCTTTAAAATTTTTGTTTTCCTTTCACAGGTGGTAATCAGATCTTATTATTATGAGTTTCTTCCACATAAATCATATGAGTAATGTAGATATGTCACAAGCCAAAAATAGCTAAATGATTGTGAGGCATGTATCAGAAAGGCAGGTTCTTGAATACAGAAGCTTTGTATAGGCATTATAATTCTGATGACCTAGACTGATGAAGATAAGCACACTTCTGATAAAAGGTTTCAAACTATTTCACTTTCCATTTTGTTAGAAATGGTAAAGGAAAAAAGAAAGGCTTGCACCCATGAGCTTGTGTCCTTGTCAGTATTGCAATGCATTACTCAATAAAAATAAAATACTTACTAAAACTGGGTTGTGGCACAACTGTTCTATTGTTTAAACTTTTAACACCATATTTCATGGTGATAGTGTCTGCTTAAAGAACCCAAAGTTTTTTTTTTAAAGTTTCTATTTTTCATCTGAAAACACCGTAGGTACTTCACAAAGTTTGTAGCATCACATGTGATGCTTAACGTTCCTGAGGTTAGAGTAAGAGGTGCTGGATCTCTAACTGACCACATCTTTCCTCATCAAATGATTGCTAGATTAAATATATATATTGTTTTTCTTTTCTTGATGTAGCGGTGAGGTCTACAAATGACTCTCATTGATTGATTACAGGATGGTTTTCAAATCTAAACATTAATTTTTCAGTTTACAGGAAGGTTATTATTTCTTGAGGTCTTCTATTCTTTGATGTTTTTAGCTGCAGACTAGAAAGTAACAGTGAAGAGTTTCTATCTCCTGGCAATGATTCCTGCTGAGGACAGGGCATTGCAAAACAAGGATGAACTCTGAAGGTCTGGCAGAGAAGTCGGTGAACTGTGATACAACCTCAGTAGAACTCTGCTGACTCAAGGCAGCTAATTGAAAATTTATGCAATAATATCCATCGATGGGATGTGGTTATGCTTTGAACCTCATTGGATTGCATTATTGTAATGCAGTACAGTCAGTATCTTTCTTTGACAGGTTCTTGTTCTTAAAAAGTTGGCTTCAACAAAGTAGCTTCAGAATATTGAAAAGATGTTGACTTGAAATCTAGTGGATCTAAAAATAAACTAGGGGTGGTCTCGAATATACTTGAAACTTTTTCTGTCATTTGAAAAACATAAATGAAATGCTTACCAGTCCTTACCATAACATGTACTGAGGAAAAAAAATTCTTACATAGTATGACAATCTTTATTAGTACAGTTACTTCCTTTTGTAGGACATAACTATGTAAAATTTAATTAATTTTTTTAAAAATAGCTGTATAATCATGCTATACTTCCCTGTCCACCCTTCTGTTGCCAGTACCCCTGTTCTCTTGTTTTCTCAAGCTATTTTGAACATCCTGAGGCATTTCTGTAATTCCATGTTCTGTTTGTAAAAACTACAGTTATAATTGATGCTGATGCAAGTCCCGTCCAGTTAAGTATATATATACACTTAATGCTTACCAGGCATCATACAGTATATCTGCAATTGTTCCACACCCAAGAAGGAATGCAGTTTACTGTGCCAAGTAAAGTCATCATCAGGGAGATAGTTCAAGGGATCTGGAGGCTGCTGATAAGATGTGTGGTTCATATTTTTTTCTATTCTTTTCTCTCTCTGTTTCTCTCTGGGAGGGCACTTTAATCTAAAAGTGCTTTTGAGGCTTATTTCAGAATTACCTCTTTTCCTCCCGAGTCCCAAATGGCACTGGTTAGGGGAAAGCTGGTGATTTTCCCCAGAAGTGAAAGCTGGGACATCTGATCTGGGAGTAGTTCTGTGTAGCTGTGTCTCTTTGCTCCTGGATGAGAAAACCACAGCCAGAGATGGGAATACCAGAAACTTCGAATTCCTTGGTTTCCTTCCGTCTTGCTAACAGGACTGCTAGTTTGTAACTTGCTAACAGGACTGCTAGTTTTCCCCCCAGTCATTATATTTTAATAGTAAAAACCTTAGTGAAAGTGGAAGTATGCTGGGAAAAGCACTGGTACTCTTATCCTTCTTTTCTAATTAAGATACTAATTTAGACTTGATAGCCATAAGAAGCTGTGAGAATAGCCAGTGTCTTAAAGCAGAGCTCTCAGATGTGAGCAGAGCTCACAAACATGAGAATGGGTTGCAGAGAGCAATTGATAACCTGTGGGTTGTGACAGCCATGTTCAGCTGCTTTGTCCTTGCCAGGGGGTCAGAGGTTCAAGCTGCTGGTTTGATTCTGCAGCTTTCTGGTAATCCAGTGCTTTTCCAGCGTTTATGTCCTTGCACGGCCTGTGCTGCTTACGGGGTTTAGGCAGGTGATGCCTGCGTTCTGTGACACTCGGGAGTGTTTTGCTGTGGTGGTTTGTGCTGGCTGCTCACAGCTTTGGTGTGCTCAGCACTCCATGGCCTGGGGTTCATCTGCGCCTGTGAGCTCACTGGTGAGAGCTGTTCAGCTGTACTGAGCTGATTCACAGCCCCTGGGCCCAAAGGATAGGTTGCAGGCATGGCACAGCTTACTTCATTCAGTGGTTTAAATGCTGTTGGCCAAAGGAAATCCTGTGACAGATACTGTAATTTTGCTGTGCTGTGAACCAAAAGGCTGGCAGATTATTCAAATATAGTGCAGGCCTTCCTGTAGCACACTGTGCTCCTGTCCATGAGGGAAAAGTATTGGAAGTGTCTGCCGGTGCTTTGACCTTTTATAGAAGGGTCAGATGACTCTGAAAACTGGTGGGAGGCTTAGGTGGCTGCTCCTTGGGCATGGGGTTTCTAGTGGGAATCCCCGAGTTGAGGGACGAGCTGCTGAAAATAGCTGGACCGTCTAAGCGGACTGGAGCAGCTTACAACTGCTCATCACTTGGGTTCTTATCTTTTCTCTATGCTAGTTCTTGAATGGAAGAATTAAAGCCTTGAGGAGAAGAGCTGAGCAGCTGCCAGCTGTAGTCTTGCTCCTTGAGCTGAACAAACAGGTTGGCAGTGGAATATTAAGCTTTTCTGCAGGATCAGGTAAAATTATACGAGTCCGCCTGTCCTCCTTTCCATGTTCTAAGCATCTCTCTCTTTCCCATGTATTTGATCTTGCTTTTTGATACTGTGACAGCAAGTGTAGGGGGGATTAGTGCTTTAGGAGATGGACTGAAGAGAAGAAAACATTTGAAAGTAAGGAGATCAGATATGAAAATATTACAGGTGCTGAAAATTAGAGGTAGATGAGCTGTGACTTCAGGTTCCAGAGAGGAGGCTAATGACATGAGGCTTTTTTGTAGGTTTTATTCTCCTTGAGCTTAAAAATTGATTTTTCAAAAGTGGCACTTGAACAGATTGAGCACAAGAGGTGGAAATAGGTGTCTCAACTGAGGGAGCTGGAAAGCTTAGTGGAAGTGTCACTAGTAACAGAGAAAGCAGCTGGTATGGGCAAAAATATAGTGCAGTTTCTCACAGATATTTTTTACTTGAGATAGTGTCAGGACATCAGGAACAGATGTCTGAGAGACTGAAAATACCTACTCTGAGTACTCATGTTGAGTTTTAACTTTCATTAAATAATTCCCTCAACTGGATTTAATTATTAGAACGCTGCTTTTAAATAGAAAAATAATAGAATTATGAAATTAACTTGGTTCTGGAAATGTGATAACTATTTCTGCTCTGGTGATTTATTTATTACCTCAATTTGTTCTGTGCTTACATTTTTGGTTTTTTGGTGGTATTGTCTTCTGTTACGTGCATGGACTCTTGGATGGGTCTCTTCTGTTTAAAAGAGTATTTTACTTGTAAGTTGGTTTATTCCACTCCCCTTGCACCTTCTTTCTGTACACATTTGCCAACGGAGGGTTCAATGATTTGCTTAAATTGTGTCATGTTTATACTGCTGAAGGAAAAAATGAAACCATCTTTTGTCTTTCCTTCATGGGAAGAAAGTTCTGTTTCTTGAAATCCCTGCTATTGAATTTTTTCCTGAAATTCTTTTTGTGCATCATTATCTGCTCTTTCACTCTTTCAGAGACTGCATAGTAGGCGAGCTGGCTACTGCAATTCTAACAGCAAGCATGAAGTTGACTCTTAGAGGAGTCTAAGAACATGCCTAAAATTATTGCTGGTGTTTTAGTCTGTTATTAAGAAGTTTTTTCTCCAACTAATTTGTGGGTTTTTTTGTTTTGTTTGTTTGGTGTTTTTTTGTTCATTTGTGGTTTTTTTTTTTTTTTTTCTGTTCTTTTATTATGCTGTCTGCTTGTCAGTGCCCAAAATGAAAAGCAGAGAAGGGTACCTTGTCAAATGCTGCAGTGCAGGACCAGCATGAGTACTGAGGAGTGTGGTGAAGGCAAGGTACTTGGGTAGCAAAGAGCACTGCAGAGCAGGAGTGACCTTCAAATATCAAATCTCTGTTAGGAAAGAGGCTTAACAGTTTATGCTTCATAAAGTGAATGAATAATACTTCTTTAAATGTTTTATTTTGAGAAACAGTAAGTTTTTTGAAATGGCTGTTGAAAAAAAAGCATCTCTCTGTAGTTCAAATTTTCAGTTGGGATATTTCTTTTTGGGCTTTTCTCTGCCCCCTGTTTTTTTTTTCTTGAGCATTTCTGTTTGTAATTTGTGTGCCTCAGATACAATGAGCAAGAGGAGTTATTTTGTTGGGGAAGGGAGAAGAGGAAATAATGGAATCGTATGTTGTCTGTGGTGTCAGGTAAGAGAAACTATCAGCTAAGGAGCAGCATCTGTTAAGACTGTTTATTTGCAAACAGTTGATAGTATTTGAGAATAAGCTAAAAAAAGACTACAAACAAGTGGAGAAGTAGAGAAGTACTTAACACACCATTGATTTTTTTTAATCATAATTAGGGACAAGGAAAAAAGCTAGGGGGAAGAACTCTTCAAACTACACTTGCAGGAAAGACATTGAAATAAATTCTAAGTCATTACTGAAGAGAACTTAGTGTGGCTGAGTAATTTTGCTTGCTTCTGTTTTTTAAAGCTGTAGACTTTTGGTAACTGAGGAAAAACATACTGCCTATATCTGCTAGTTCAGGAAATGGTTAAGCTGTAATAACTCTCTTTCTTCCAAATCTCCCCGTAGCTGTGGAGGTTCATGAAGAAGTTTGAAATGTAGCCTGAATGTTCAGGCACTAAAAGCAAGATTTGGAGTTTCAGCTGTTACTAGAACCATTAAACTTCAAGTCTAATAGGTGTCTCACAACTTGATGTTAGTTCCTCTCATGTGGAAAAAAGCCTGCTGTTTTGCTATATTTAATGCTGATTTTTATCTTTGCCTAAAGGGGAGAACACAAACCTGACCTTAGAGACTCCGTAAAAGTCTGAAGTTGAATTAGAAGCAGGCTCTAAGAGATGTTTTATTTGTCTCATTAAGTTAGTTCATTGTTCCATAGTTTTATCTTTTCCAGACAGGTCATTCTGCTTTATGACATTGGTAAGCAAAGACATTGTCAGCACGTTTAAAATAATTTGATTTTGCAATAATATTGTTGTTATTGGCCTAATTAAATACCCATGTACTAGTTCATTGCAAAAGGGAAGAATTTAAACTTTCCTTTTGAAGCTGTTGGTTTGTAGCTGTTCATAGCTCAAAAGTTCATATTTTCAGTTATGGCAAAGGAGTTATTTCTGTGTGGGAGGGTGGATTAGATCAGCAATTCCCAAATAGTTTTTAGTAGTAGTGTGATTGTAACTATAGGAATGACAGCAGAAATTGTTAAGCTTTAAAATAGTTACTAGTGAGTTTGACTTTTGTAGGGCAGACTGATTGTTTTTGTGTTAAGAATGATATCAAATTTTATTTGAAAGTACTTACCTAGCTGATCAGCCACTATGACTCTTCTCAGTAATTCAGTAAGGTACAACAGGGCATTTGACAGAAACGTATGTAATGTAATGTAGGAGGCTCCTGAAAAAAGGAGTTTTGTAGTTTAAAAATGTGAGCACAGTAGAAACTAATTTGGCAGTACTGCTGGTGCTGAGTAGTGCAAATTGTTCTTATGATTGGGTTTTTTTGACTATCTGTCTTAGATTCTTATTAGTAAAGTAGTTGTTATTGTGGGGCAGGCTGTGTTTTCAGCCTGGGAGAAAGTAGTTGCACATAATTGCATAAATGCTTATTTCCCAGGAGTTTGGGGTAGTTGAAAGTTGGTAATGGGGCAACAAGTGAGCTTCTCTCTGCTGTCAAGTCAGGACTGCTATGTGCAATCACAAATGCATGCCACTTTGTTGTGGATGAGTAGAATACACACCTCATTCAAAAGAAAGAAGCAGCAATACATTTTACTAAGGCAAAGTAATAAATTGACAGAGTTAAATAAATTTGATGGAATTAAAAAAGATTTAGCAATGGTTTGACAAGGTTCAATAAGCTGGATGGCAAGGTTCACCTTGTTAGTTACTGAATGGAAGAAATATACACAGGAAAGTTGAAATAGAATCAACTTAGAATGATTCACACGTAGACCAGAGATGCCAAGAGTAAAGAGGACCTTCATGTTAAGTCACAAGGTTTAGAGGGGACCCCCTTGCTTTCTTAACTCTTTATGGAGAATACATGGAGCTTGATCCAATCTTAGACTTGGATGAAATCTGTAATGGAATTATCTGTACAATGTCTATAATAGTACTAAGCAGCTATGTGGATTGGCAGTGTTTCATTAGAGTTAATTCAGCATGCTATCAGTCTGCCTCCGAGAATCTGTCCCACGTAAGGGATCTCCCTGCTTTGCATAAGGAAGGATCTCTTGGTCAAGTAAGGAACCTTAAACCTTGAGAGGCATCCCTGCTCAAGGGGAGAGTGACCTGGCAGCTCAGCTGCAGTTCAGGGAGAGCTCCAGTTGAATCCATCCTAACAGTAATATTTATGCAGTGAGGTAGTTGGCTGCTTGGCAGTAGTATAAACCAGATGAGTGTCTTCATTTTAGCTGTTATCTTGTTATGTAATTTGGTTTCTTGCGTTTTTGGGTTTTGAAACCACCTTTTGAAGTATTTTTCCTGAGGCACCTTCACTCCCTTGTACCTGAGCCAGGAGCTTTCCAGTTCACAGGTTCACCACAGGGCATGAGACCTGTGGCTTCTTAGTTGGCGTGTACCAAATTACAGCCTGGGGCCAAGTGTGTCCACCAGACCTACAGCTGAAAATACTGAAAGTCCAGTGGCTTACACGTGATGTTTGTAGTTGCAGAGGAATTGGGTTTTTTTCCCTGTGTATGCGTGACTCTGCAAAGTTCTTCTTCTACCTAAAGACTGACCTGGCTGTGTTATTCTGACTCCAGCTCTCATTACTGGATTGGCTATATCAGGACGTATTGCTATGTGCTGCTGCTGGGCAGTGATGGGGACAGAGAAGGGAAGGTGACAGAGAAGCTCTGCGTGGCATCAGATAGGGGAAGGCTAGTTCAGCTGAACTAGGTTTCTAAAGAGCAAGTCAGTAATTCTTCCTTGAGGAGGAAGAGAGAGAATTTACTACTGATTTCACTTGTGCTTTTTAAGAGCTGCTTTTTTCACTTTGCCCGATTATGTGATGTAACACTTTACTGAGATTTTGGGAGGAACAGTTGCTGTTTATTTTTCACCATTGCTGTGGATTGTGGTGTAAACATGTTTTGGCCTAAATCAAGTGATTGGAGTTTGGAGATATAAGTTGAACTCATATCTTAATGTTTAACCTTCTTTTTCCCCCTTCATTTTAGTTAACTGATCAGAAAGGAATTATATATATTGAGAAATACCAAAGCTGCTTCATGTATTTTCTTCAGTAAAGTAGTTTTGAAATGGAATTGTTCACATAGAATGGAAGCAATGATAAGAGGATGTCTGTTCTGATTTCCTAAGTCTTCATCCATGGAGATTACATAAAATGTAAATAAGATTAAATATAGTTTTTGAAAGGGTTTTAGTTTCCAGGGGAGTGTCATGTTCTTTAGAATTTTGTATCAGTAACTTGAATAGAATTAAATATCTCTGAAATTGGTGAGAAGTCGCAAAACCCCTCAATTTTCACTAACCTAATAATTAGCCTAATGTACATATAATACGGTGCAGAAGAGTGTTTTGTTCTGGATGGTGGTTGGAAGTCTAGCTATTAAAGTGCTTTCTTAGACTGCAGTGTCAAATGAGTCTTCAGACTTCTGTTGATTTAGTTTTAGGTAGATTTAATGAAAACCTTTCGGCACATCCCATGGCCAAACTGTTCCGCTTGTCTGCTCCTTCATCCCTCCACTTCATTTCCTCTGGAGATTGTCTCTTGCTTGTTGGCAGCAGAATGGTTGTTGTAAAACTGATGTTCTGTGTCAATAAACCATGACATGTGACTGTTCTAATTAATTTTCAGCAACATCCTTCTATTGAAAACTTTTAGGTTGGTGACATCTTTTTGTTCGGAGGGTTTATGAATCCTGTCTAAACTTTTATGTTTCATGTTCAAAAATTAAATACATGAGGGAAGAGAGAAGCAATAGTGAAGATTGTTCAGTGATTTAGCTATTTAGTTCAGTAATTACTGTATGCAAAATAGTGCAGTTGTTAGAATAGAGTTTTCAATAGAGTTGCATGTCTTTCCTCTGACTTTGAGGTTTTTACAGTGTGTCTTATCGCAACCTTGGTTTCCCGTAAGCAGTAAAAATTAATTTGAAAGAACTCCAATGGCCGTTTTGCTTGCATTGGCATTTACTCCTTTTTATTTATGTGCCGGTCAGCTCCCTGAAGATTCCTGACTTACCACTACAGGCTGTTACTGTTGAGTATGGGACCGTATTCACCCGTGAGGAACATTAGGATTTACCTACATAATTTCCCTGGCCTTTAACATGGAGACACGCCGGCCAAATAGTTTAGGCTGAGATAACAGACTCCTTTTGTCTCTGTAATTGGTTTAAGATATGACTCGAATGATACTCCTAATTTCTGTACTCTCATTGTTAAATTGAGCAAAAAGCAGTACTTGAAAGTAGCTGAACTACTCCACAGCTACTCTAATTGAAGCTAGAGTAGTCTTGTAATTTGAGCTCCTTCTGTTTGCAGTCTCTTTGCTGTCTGTTTTGTGGTCTGATTACCTGAATAGTTTGCCTGATACTCATGCCTGGAGGTGTTTGGCCATCTCTTGGTTTGTCATGCAGTGCTTGTCTCCTCAGCTTCAGCGTTTGTACTGTTGTCCAGGGTCACTCCCTGTGCCTTTGTTGTTTGTTTCATTAATATTTCAGTCCCTGAAAGTATTTTATCTCCAGGTGAAATCCTAACTAACATCAGGTCTGGCATAAAAACTCGGGGTCATATTGGTATTCTCATAGCTGAGTGCTTTTCTGTATACGGTCTGTAATTCTTGGCAGCAAAAGAGAACTCCAAAAACCTACTGATGGCTGAAGGTGCTTCTCTTAGATTGGACATAATATTCAATAACAGTAGTGCTGGGTTAATTCTTACCAGTGAGGAATGAAAGTTGTTGGAGAAGAGAGGGGAAGAGTTGGAAGGTACAAGTCAGGGAAACATAAACCAACTTTACCTCTGCAAATAAGGGTTCAATTCATCGCTGGTACACCATAAGAGGAAAGTGATAATAAAGCTTAGGATGCGTCCAGTGGAAGATAGTGGATGTTAGGCACAAGGTGTGTGACTATATGAGGGTTTACTGCTCCCTTCGTACATTTTATGACCTTCTAGTAATGTAGTTCAGAGGGCAAGCTCTAGTTGCTGAGGTGAAGGAGAGGGTTGTGGGGATATTTCAATTGAACATAAGTTTTTTTGTTCAACAGCCTTTTTCCAGGAGTGTTTGTGTTTGGGATTGCTAAAATTTAGTAGCTGCAAATTGTAGAGAATTTGGATTATAGATGTTAGTATTTTGAGATAAAATTGTGATTTAGACCTGGTTGACTCACACAAATTCAGTGGGATGTAGTTTTCTTTAAACTCTGTTTCATGGTGATGCTGATACAAAACCAGCAATTCCAGGCTCTGAGACTGTGTGTTGTGTGGGCATTATATTAAGTGACTGAATTTGCTGCGAGTCTCTCATTATGTTTCATGAGAAACAGGCTGTCAAATGAATATGTTTGATTCATTTGTGGGTGTTGTAATAGAAGTAGCAGAAAGACCAAGCAAAGGTCACATCTTCTCTAGTCAACCTGTGAAGTCTTCTGCAGGATGTGACAAGTAGCAGACAGAAATCTCCATAAAATACTGCCCTTGATCAAATCCCACTTCATTATTGATTTGTCTTTGTATTTACCAGCTTGGAAGTGTGTTCTGTGTGCGTGTCCCTACTTAAAGGAGAGACTGTTGAAAGAAATAATACATAGCAGTGTCAGTCGCTGTTGGACTCATTAGTGCTCTGAGCAGCTGCCTTCCCAGTGGCTGCCTTCAGTGCTGCCTTCTTTTTGGTTACTTTCCTTCAAATTTGATATTTAGTTTGTTGGAGAGTTGTATTTTTTGGTTTGTTTGGCCGACTTCTAAGCTGTTTATTTAATTCTGGTTTTTTAATAAGTACTTTGTGAAAGATGAATTGATGCTAGGCACCAGACAATTTTTGATGTAAAGTGTGCTTGCCAAACCTGTCAAATCTTTTGAAATGTATTACAGAAAGTGTCAAGCAGAAAAGTGACATGTTTTTTCAGAAGGTCGAATATTTCTGTATCGCTTGCAATTTTAGTGGGGTTTTGTGTTACAGAAAAGAATGGGCAATAAGATTCCTGGCATAGCTGGTGTAATTTTGGGAGACGTTTAAAGCTGTGTGGTGATGCAGCTGTTTGCTCAGCAGCAGTTTTAATAACTGCTAATGTGAGTAGAGAGATTTACAAATATTAGTATTTAAAAGCTGCTTTCACAAGCTAGGTATTGATTATCTCATTAGATATGGTTTTTTTTCTTTATTTTGGGGAAGAAACTCAGATTTTTTCCAATTTTTAGTGTATGGGTCCCTTTCCTCCCTCCCCCAGTGTAAACATTTTTGTGTTTTTTTGCTTTTGGATTTTCTTGGTAGGTGATTTGTTATGAAAATGAAAGCAAATTAGTTTTTGTCGTTTACTTACTGATTCTCGTCAAGTTTGGTAAGAAGTTCTTCTAACAGTTGTTTCTCTGGGTATTCTTAAGGTACTTTGCAGCTAGAATATTCCTTGACTAATTACATGCGTTCTACTTCTTTGCATCCTCTTGAGGATGACTAGGTGAAAGCTAAACATCTAAATGTAAAGCCCAGTTTAGCTAGATTTTGTGATAACAGAAGAAAGTGAAGCACTTGATTTCTGATGGCTGCCTTGTTTATTGGTGGGATTTTTATTGCTAGTTGAGACAGAACAATACTGCACATAGACTTTGAGCAGAGAAGCCATTGTCCATACAGGCTGCAAAGTAGGTGTCTGTAATTTTACTTTCTCAAAGGAGTGAAGCCTTTTTCCTGGATAAAGTGGAAAGGTGAGACTGGGAGAAGATGAACCAGACAGCTTCCTTCCTTTTGGTATCCACATGATTGCAAACAACTCCTATGGACTTAGCTTCAGTGAGAACCAATTTAGCTACTGAGCCTTGTGTCATGCAGAGCACTGCCTTCTCCTCAGATGGGGAGTGAAGCTGATGTGCATGTAACTAGTTGTCTCGTGTGTGTTTCCTTGATCTTGTTTTAGAATCTCATAGAATTGTGTCTTTCTACGGGTTAACATCTTTTCATTACATGCAGTTCATTAGAAGTGACGTGTAAGTACTTGGTTCTTGTTTTGTTTTAGGTCTTCGTTGTTTTTCTTATGAAGGAAAGCATATTTTCCTGCCTGGAAGCTCTGTCTTTAATCTGTGACCTGAATCGAGCTGGATAATAACATTTCCAGAATTAAAATGACGGCAGCCCGCTTATTCTCCCAGTTATGCACCTTTTCTATTGACCCGCAGTACAAAAATTTTAGTCCGCTTAAATCGTTAAGTAGTGAATTTGGAGCAAGGAAAAGGAAGGTGGCAAGGACTACTAAATGACACGAAGTAGCATTGGGTAGCCAGCCAGTGTGATGGGCTGTGAGCACTAGGTGCTGTTATAATGGTATCAAACTCAACTCTGTACCTTTTGTTTGTGTTTGCCCCTAAATTGCAATTGCTACCTCTCAGCATGGCCATGTTGTACTGAAGCATAGATTAGTATGATGAATGTACTTTTCCACAGTTCTCTGTGAATTCAAAGCCTGTCGTGTACAAATGCATGCATTATTTTTAGGCCTGTTCTTCCTCCCTCCTTCCTAAAAAGCAGCTTCGAAGCAATTTTTAATGTTTATCCTTACTGTGGTCTCTTTTCCCGTAAAATCTGGGCAACGTATCCATTCTTGACTACAGAGAAGTTCAGACAGTTGAAAATAATTGGCATTGTAAGCAGAAGTTGATGACCTGATGAGCTGGTCAGCAGCAATTGTTTCTTCACTGAGAAGGAAGTGACATTCTGGTTCATAAAGAGGCCTTGCTGGGACTCGACAAAACAGGAAAGGAGATCTCTCTTAATATTTTATTTGTGTGAGAGTTCTTTGTCTGTTAAAGTCATGAAGAGCTTGATCAGCAAAAACAAGCTGTTCATCTATTAGCTGTGGATAATACTTCCTCGTTTTCTTAACCACATCTTAGATATGGAACACCTCTGAAAGTATCCAGGAAATTGTAGTTCATCTTGACTGAATTCCAATAATACAGAAGAGTATTGTTCAAAAAATCCAGTTTTCATACAGAAATGCTCAAAGTCAGTAAAGCTTTTAATGAATACTGTGGTTCTTTTTGCTTTCTTATGTTAGAAAATGATAAATTGAGGAACCTCAGTGCAGAAAGGAGGGTAGAGTTACTGAAATGTAAGCATGTTCTCCTGATCATCAGTCTATAAATGACAACTTTGGAGATAATTTTTAATAATAAAGTCCTTGGCTGTTGAATGTGTGCGTGCCATGCTTTACTGGCTTGAATAATTCCATTAATTTTATGGATCAAGGTAAAAGGGGAAAAAAAGAAGCAGTTTATAAATGTGGTGTTCAGGATGTCCTAATAAGATACAGTTTCCTAAAAATGAAATATTTCTATGTGACATCTCATTCAGCTACTGGAGCCATAAATTTTGCTTTTCTTTGACACAGTAATTTACTTTCTATCCTACAGTTCTTATCTACTTTTAAACTGCTTTAAAAAAAAGGAAGAAAATTACAGAATAGTTTGATTCCTTATTCTTTAAAATCTTCCTTTAGAGGGTTAGAGAATCATTGAAGAACATGTGCTGGCAGTGACTGGAGGGAAATTGGAATGGAGCAAAAGGAAAACGTGTTTGGAAACTCAGAAATGTTGAGGACAGTGGTTGAAGAAAAAGATGGTGAAATTCTTCTGTTGTGAGCTGCTTCTGTTTTTGAGTTAATTTGGTGTTGAAGTATGGAGTAGAGCATAGTATTTGTCACTTTGTCTGAAACGATGAATTCAGCAATCTGAGAAGGGAAAATCATTACTTTTCCAATGTGGTAGAGAAGGTGATGCTGCCTATCAGGGTTTTAAATCTGAGTGAATACTGTCCTGTTTCAAATAAATGTATTTTATTTAAACAATTTGCATTTTTATGGTGCAAGCAAACAAAAAAGTAGATCATAAAGTATGTATTGTAGGACTGGCTTAGGAGAAAGGATGTCTGCGGAAGACCTAAAGCAGTGTTTTAGAAAGAAAAGTTCCTCTATTCATCAATGAGTTAAGTAACTGGAAAAAAAGTCTCCAAAAAGGTGGAAAAAAGCTAGCCTGCTGTAGAAACAACACAGCATCCCTCTCCATCCAGAAGTACTTGCTGTGTTTGGTCATAATATAATAAAAACAATTTTATTGTTTGGAAATTATGGAAAATTGGAAGATTTTACTTCAGTCAAAAGGATTTGTCTATGCTAGTGTGCAGTATTCGGACATCCACTCCAATTTTAAACATAAAGTCTGGGATTAGACAGAGTCCAACTATGAAGCATGGACTCCAGTGTAGGCTACCCTTATGAACCCAAGGACATAATTAAATTAATACAATGCTGCTTTCTAAAAGAGTTGAGGTTGTTCTAGAAGACTGAGTCAGAAGTTGAAGATTTGACTGAGACTGTAGTTGTCCAGCTGCAAATGTCTATAAAAAACCTCTGTCAAATTGTGGATTCAAACTGGAAGTTGTACAAAATCTGCTCCAGAAAGCTGACTTAACTGGGAAAGAAGGGTGTGAGGAGTATTCAAATTGCTAGGAATGCATTACACAATGGAAAGATTTAGCAATCCTACATTGAAAACTTCTTGGGTTTAGAGAGTAGTGAAAACATGGGTTCAGATGTTTGGTTTCTGGGATGTGTACAGAATAAGGAAAGAAAAGGAGAAACTTACTTTGAGGTGTTTT
This sequence comes from Cnemophilus loriae, assembly GCA_013397755.1. Lineage (NCBI taxonomy): Eukaryota > Metazoa > Chordata > Aves > Passeriformes > Corvidae > Cnemophilus > Cnemophilus loriae. The sequence goes on from VZTF01002191.1 coordinate 178,109, forward strand.
TTCTGTTGGGAGCGTAATTTTGGGTGTGTTGCAGGTTTGCATCTGAGTGACAGCTTCAAGGAGTAGTGCACCGTGTTATGATGTGTAATTGAATGATGAAATATGTAGAAATGTAATTTATTTTTTATTATTTACTTATTAAAGTATTCATTTCCACGGGAGAGTATGGAAATGATTAATTTGACTGGAAATGGGAAAATTAAAATTCTTAAATCCAGTGAGGTGAGTAAATTACGTGGGAAATGTTTGTATCTTGTGCTTCTGATACTTCTGTGTGTCTTTTAAAATTTGCCTCAAATCTGGTATACTGGTGAAACATCAATTTTTCTCATGGAAGACCTGTTTAGCTGCTGTTATTTGTTGACAGGCTTTAGTGGTAGAGCACTTTCATCTCCTCCTATACTACCAGCATTTTATCACTCTATAAAGCATAGTCATTGCTTTTTCTTAAAGTCTTCTTGAATAGGAAACTAATAATAAATTATCGTAATACTATAGAATTATATGAACACATTATAATTATTAGTATAATAAATGCTCATATTAGTGGAAGCAAACCCAGCTGAAGTAGTTTATTAGTACTGTGTTTGACCCTTCCGTTCTAAGAATTCAGAAGTCGACATAGTTACACTTCCTAGCATGTCATGCATGTTCTGCTTGACATCTTAAAATTTTTTTAAATGGCTATGAATGAATGAGTGAATGGATGAAGGGCGTGGTGAAACACAATGTGTGTTTAATTGAGACAGCTGTAGAATTTACAAGACTTAGGATTCCTGCAGAGAGGGCCTTGTTTTTGAAATATGGGAAGTAAAAGAGAAATAAACTGTCATCAGGCCATATTGACAACATCCTGGGCGACATCACAATTCTGGTAGTGTCAGACTTCAGGTTTGCAGAGTGTGGTGAATGTTTTCACTTGTAATTGATGTCAGTTGGTAATAGCTCTGCATTCGGTTGGAATGGCAGAGGGGGAGTATCCTGATGGATCTCAGGAGCTTGAGGGAAGCTGGGCCAGAGGATCAGGAAGCTTCTAGTCTGAATGGATTTGAGTCTGAAGTGAGAAAGCCATTGGCTTTTCTTTTGTGAAGTAGCCTGCATTTTCTTGCCTGTAATTTTACATGTCTATTTTGAACTGTGCTTAAGCAGTTAAAACTGCTTAAAATATGCGTAAGTGGTGATTTTCTACCTTACCTTTAGATGGACTCTTTTAAGGACTATTAGTTAAAAAAAAATGTTATTCTGGTTTTGGAATAACAGAAAAATTTAGCTGTCTTTTGGAAGTGTCTTTCAGTAACAGTTATTTCACAATTTCTCTATAGCACTAATTTTTTGTATGAGAAGTACGGCATAACTTGGCTCTGCTACCTTCTGCCTGACTGTTCTCTAAAGAGTACGCTTGTTTTCATCACTGGTACCTGAGATTTAATTACAGAAATATGACGTCATGGGTAAATGTGAGCAAGACCAGTAGAGAAATAATGATAAGGTGGCAAGATGAATCAGTTGTAGAGAGGTTAGTGCTGTTATTTCCCTGGTAGGCAAAACAGTTGACTTTTAGAAGTTAAAAGAGATCCCTGTCCTTTTGATTCAGCTGCACAGCGCTTCTAAAGTGGGACGCGTAACCTTCTCTTCTATTCTGCTTTATATGTGTAATGCTTTTCCATCCTCAGTTAATGAAAGACTCTGGTCTCCATTTCCTCTGTGTTTTTGTGATGGTCTGAACTGGGTCATCATTTGGTCTGTGATGCGAGAAAATGTTTTTGAAAGCTGCTCCTGTTTTTCCTATCTCTTTGTGTTCCTCCCTCCTCCACCTGCTTTGTATGAAGCCCTGCACTGCTTGATTTGACATTTAATTCCTTATTCCTTCTCCTGGCTTTTTGTATCCTTTTAGCAGTTTTCAAAGTGTGTTATCTCCCTGCTTCTTTTGTGAGGCTATATTCTGTGCAGTTTATTCTTGTCTTTTTCTGTGATACTGCTGTGTGAAAGGTGAAGAGGGGAGTTGCACATCAAACCATAACCTTTGGAAAGGAAATGCTTGGTTCCGTGTGATGTGAACAGTGTCATGGCCGAGACGCTTGTGAAAAGTTCCTGGTTCTTTTGAGACAAGAAGGAAGGCAGGATACTTGAGGGTGATGTGAGGGCTTGTGAGAACTGGTTACGTTTTTCTTTCTTAAAATTACTGCTTGATTTCTGCTGGAAACATTGCTTGATTTCTAAGACATTATCACAAAAAACCTGAGGTACAAGGCCAGCGATGATGTTCTGTTTTTCTGAGACTATACATAAAACAGGTTGTGGTTGGCTAGAAGGTCCAGTTAACACTAGTGCTATATCCGTGATAACGAGGATGTGGAACGATGCTGTCTCTGCGTTTGGGAATTTGCAGAAGTTGCTGCTGTCTGATGTCATTACGCTGGTAAAGGTATATTCTGTACTTGAATGGCTGGTTTCCTCCCCTGGGGTAGCTTTAAGCCAATGCAAAGCTCATTTTTGTGGAGCTTACAGTCGTTCTGGGAGTGCTTTGCTGGTCTAGCATGCAAAAGTTTCTGAGCTGAAGCACTCGTAGTGTTTATGTAACTTAATAGATTCTGTTCTAATAGACTCAGAGGAACTTTTTCCCCCAAATAGGGGAAAAACCAAATTTAGTTTTAATAGGAGAAGAAGGGACTTTTTCTTACCTCTCTTTTTCTTTTCTTTTTTTTCTCCTCTCTGTTTTTCCTTCTTTTGTTAATTGTGGAGCTGTACTTTAGTAACCACAATGGTGATTTCTAAGGTATCAATCGATTAAAAAATGGCCAAATAACAAAGGCTGAGATAGATTATTTGTACCTGAACAATAAAAGGACAATGAAATTATAATGAGGATGGCACAGACTCGGAATGAACATCACTGCATATAAGGTCTAGACTTGTTTCCTGAGCTCAGAGATGATGGGGAGAAGCATTAGCTCTAGGGTCAAGCTACTGTGTAATTTTCTCGGAGGCACGTCATCACTTCTGTCTAGTGCTCTGCTTTTTCTCTTGAGTGTGTAACAGATATTCCCAAAATGGACAAGGAAAAATGAGAATGAGCAAAATTAAAATTTACTAGGAAATGTGCAAGTCTGACTTTTTAAAAAAAATGCTTTCCAATTTTGCTGTTTTCTTCTGCAGTTAAGTGCATTGTTTTCTCCTACTAAGCAACCTGGAGAGAAAAAGTGCTTTGTAAGTGGAAGAGTAGTATTGTAAAATCATTTAAAAATCAAACACAACAGGAAGGTTATGGACTGGTACAATACAAGTCAGTAAGGTAATCTGAAATTTTGGCAATTTCCTTTTAGGGCATCCTTATTGTTAACACTACTGTTGAAAATGCGTTTGGCATTCAGCTTGCCATTCCTCTAGTCCTCATTTGTGGTGAAGATAACCTGTAGAGGGAAGGTGAAGCGATGTGCTACATGATTACAAAAGGGAGGCTTTTTATTTGTTTCTTGAGGGAAAGGGTGCAGAAGTACTTATGGGAGATGGAGTCAGGGCAGAAGTGAAGGGTGTGGTGATGCACTATCTTAAAATTCTTTGAGACAGGGTTGTTAATCTGTAACAATTGAAAGAGAATTTGATCTTTGCTCTAATGCGAAGGCAGTGGCAGTAGAGAGTTAAGCATAACTGCGGCAAAGGAGGTGTCCCAAGCAAAATGTCTGAAACGCTGTAAATCTTAGGCAATAACTGCTTGCATCATGTTCAGGCTTATTTAGCTTGAATAAAGAGAGGAGCATACCACCACTAATAACTTCAGGCTGTGAAGACGTTCCTGGAAATGTTCTGTGATGGGAAAGGTTGGAGATGTTCTGCATATGGGGATATTGTGAAATAGCTAAGGCAAAATGCTTCTTTCAGAACAAAGTGGTAGCTTCAGCAGATTTGGGATATACAAAGCTACAGAAGTCTGAATAATCACAGTTTCTGAAATATTGTACACAAATTCAAATGACCTATGGTAATCTTACCTTAGAGGAACAGTCACAAATAGTATATATTACAAATGCTCATATTACTGGGATTAGCCAGATTGTTAGGGGTGGTTTTTTAGAAGCAGTTAAGGGGGTAACCTGCATTTGTGTGATCTTCGTTCTGGTCTGTTGAGGGTTGTAGTAGACTGACCTTCATGTGAGCCAGGAGGTTGCTGTTGGTTCCCTCTTGGTCAAGGGTTAGTGTTAAACAATTGTTCTGTGTAATAGCATAGAAGATTTCCAGGGGGAAATAGAATTTAGGATCTGTGCTGTTGTGAAAGATGGGTTTATTTGTGGAAAAAAGAAATGTTTTCAACTCTTGAGGCTGACACACCAACTTTGAAATACCTTCACTTTCCTTTAGTGCACTTGGGCAACCCAGTTAGTTTATTTTTTGTTCATATGATATTTCAGTCCTAGCTGTTGGTTTATTGTGAAAGGGCTCATGTTACGAATAAAAGAATAGATCACCTACCCCTGAAAAACCAAGCCTAATGATCAAAATAACAGTACCTTATAAAATTGTAATTACAAAAATTACTTTACCCTCATTTTTCTATTTATGATCTTGATTTAAGATCAATCTGTGCCCTTTGTTGGGTAAATGCATGAGAAACTTCTGCAGGAATACTATATACTTGTAATTTCTTTCAACAGGTACTTTGTGCTGGACTTTGAGACAGGGATTCTGCAGTATTTCATGAATGAACAAACTAAAAACCAGAGCCCGAAGCCACGAGGAGCCTTGTCTTTAGCTGGAGCTATAATATCACCTAGTGATGAAGTGCCACACATGTTGGTGGTCTACTCTGCTAACGGAGAGATGTACAAGTTAAGAGGTACAGTGCCAGCTGAATTGTTCTTCTCTCTCACTTCTGCATCTCTTCTTTCATGTCTCATTTCTCTTTTCCTTCTCTGTGCTGTCAGAAAGTAGTGCCTATACAGCTCTGTGATTACATACTGTGTTTTAAAACACAGTGGAGGAGTAATCTGCAGTTAAGTACATGTGACTTTACAATGTATAGGCTTTCAGGGCTGGAAGGTACCTCAAGGTGGCTTCTGTAATCTGTTACTGTGGCATTTTGATTGAATACTATATCTTACTTGCTTCCAAAGGAAGAAAAAGCTGCTTTCATTGCTGTCCACAGCATAACATTTGTTTTCTAGTACTGTTCTCCCCTGCCACTATCCTGCAGATAATGTGTAGTAATGAATCTGATGATGGGTCAGAGAAGAGAAAAATGCCAGTGAGAGGCTGCTAAGATATTATGTTCTTATCAGTCTTGGGGTAATTGAATGCACCTGTAACATAAAATTTTCCCTTCCTTTGTTCCCAAGTATAAGACAAATAATATAGTGTATGTAGGAGTTACTTTGGAATATTTACAAAAAAGGAAGGGAAAAAAAATGGTAGTGTTCTGTTTGTAAGGTATTTTCAGTATGATTGATTGATCATGATGCTTCCATATCAGACTAATTTATAAAAAATAAACTGTTATTTAAAAAAAATTATATGCAATGCAGTGTAACAAAAGTATTCTTAGTTTTATTCTGACCACAGTTTATCAGTTGTCCAGGAGGACTGAGGATGCAGGAGTGCCCTGTGGTACAGTGTGTTGCTCTTTCATACACAGAACTGAATTCAGGAACAACCAGAGAGAATTTCTGTTAAAATGCTTTGAAAGTTGCACAGTTAAAGACCATGAGCACTTGTTGTTTCATTATGCTTTTCCAATCACTTGAAGTTATCAAACGCTTACAATATGCTGTTTTTAATTTAATGATGTCTGTGAATTTGATTAAAACCAGTAAACAGTTTTTATGCTGAGTCAATAACCATTAGATACTCAATAACAGAGGAATTAAGAGAAAATATTTGCTGAAATTATAAACTCTGAATTGCCATTCTTAATGAGGATTCCTGTAGTAGTTGTTTAGCTAAAAAAAACCTCTCTCTCCTAAACAGACTTACTATATTACACAGGAGCCATCTGAGAGCAAACAAGCTCTTCAATAATTTTTAAAGATGTGTGGGGGAGATTGTGATTTTTATTCCTGTGTCTTTAAGTTGCATGTGAATGACATGGGTTTAGAGAGAGATTTAGTTGAATTCCATTAAAAGAGAAGCACTTAAGTATCTGGGGAACTGGTAGCTTGTCTGGTAGCTGATTGACAGCCTGAGTGTAGAGCTTTTATGGATTTAAATACTATGATGTGGCCCTTGTCCTTCACAAAGACAGACAAGCAAAACAAAAGTGGATGAAAAACTTTGAACAAAAACGTCATCTTGAGATAGGTAGTTCTGCTTTTGCTAACCTATGGAGGAGATAACTATGAAGAAGACTCATAAGCTTATTTCTTCCATCTGGCCTCTTAAGTACAGGTTTAGATGTGTTGTGCTGAAAAACTTAAGTGTACTGATGTTGCATAAATTAGGATTTATACTGCATCCTAATTAATAATTACTCTTTTCCCGTCTGCCCTGCTCTGTCACCTCTTGTGCAAAAAAGAGTACTGATTTATGTGTGATCCCCTGTGTTTTCTTGTTTCTGTTCTAGCTGCTGATGCAAAGGAGAAACAATACTGGATAACTCAGCTTCGATCCTGTGCCAAACATCACAAGGAAAGTGATTCTAAGGTAAATAATTAAGAATGAGAAGTAACTATTATGTTTTAAGGAGTGTAGGTGAAGAACAGCATGATCTGAATGATAGATTGGCTGCTGTAATTAGTGGGTTGATGTTTAGAGGGTTTTGAGTAAAAGCAGCAAGTTGTCATTTGTCACTAACTGGAGCAGGCTTAGGTCAGTTTGGGCGAGCTTAATAAATAAACATTGTCCTATTTATGAGAAATGAATGAAGTGTATGGTTAATTGAGTGGCTGGATCAACTGTTTATTAATAAATACCGTATGACATCCTGATTAGTATTTAAAAGTATTAACTAATATTAGTTTTATTTAATTTTATACAATTTAGTAACTTTTATTGTAGGAAGCTTCAGATAGATGTTAGCAGCAGTCAGTCTTCATCTTCTTTACTAAATTGGAAAGAGCTCATCATATGAAGATTTATGTTATTTACTGCTCTTTGGAACTAATTGTCCACAATTTTTGTCCTCAAACAGCTAAATATTTTGGACAGGTAAAAGGACCAACTGTGTTGACTTGAAAGGTAGCAGAATGATGGATTGAGGCTCTCTCCTACTTCCAAGTAAAAATGGCATAAATCTATTTAAATTCTAATACGCTTTGAAAGTGGAAGATATTAAAAAGAAATAAAACCCTCCGTTAGAAATAAATGTTTCCTTCATTTATGGTTTTGATGTTAAGGCTAAGTCTCACACACAAAAATTCCTGCTCTTCAGTCCTTGAAGCATTTCTGTTGATATCCTTACAAGAACAAAAAATATGGCTTTTCTCATGACTAATCGTTTGCTATATTGAAAAAATGCATGTAGCTGCAAGCTAAAAGGATTCCTAAAAGGATTCCAGTGTTCCAAGATATTGAGAATATCAGTGTTCTGTTAACTGCAGTCAAAGATGTGATCCTGAGTATCTTTGGAAGTTGGAGTTTGAAAAGATGGGTGGTGTTTTTAGGAGACTTAAATTCATTGAAGTTAGTGAAGTAAAACCAACTTTTGCTGTTCTTTTTGAATGATGTGGGCTTACCAGGAAGCAATTGTGGTACAAAGGAAACCCTTTTTGAAGGAGAATTAAGTAGCTTGAGTATTTCAGTAAGTAAAATTCTGATGCATGGCAGTTCAATATAGTTTTTCTATAGATGTGGCCCAGTACTACTCAAAACAAAACAACGCTCCTTGATCAGAGTACTCTTACAGTTGCTGTTGGTTTGCAGCTCAGGTGCCAGATGGTGATGCCAACTTTTTATACTGAATTGCCATCAGTGAATTATTCCTCAGTATGTTTTCTGGTCACTTCTTAAATGCATTTAAATGTTTAGCATCTATAATGTAACTGTGATGAGGTGGTAAAACTGCTGTTCAGTATGTATGATATCAGAGACCTGTGCAATGACATACTGGTTCTTATGCTTCTACACTCTATTAATTTTCATAATATTTCTTAATACTGGCTTTGTTTTTATTCTTTTGCCTGCTTATGATAAATTATTCTATTTTACTAGCAAAATCTCATTTAGAATGGCAGTAATTTAGCTGAATCTGATCTTTGTGGAACTGAACTTGGGATCATATTTCCTCCTTAGGTAAAAACTGTTGCACTTAGTAATAATTTCTGTTCAGACTACCTTTCCATGTTAGGCTCCTTCAGTTGGTAGTAGTATCTACATATTTTGATTTGTTCGGAATTAATTAGTGTGTTAAGAGACAAATCTTGGTGTAACAACAGTGAAAATAAACAGCAATTAGTAGTGGTCCAAAGAAAGCAAACAAAATTTTAGAAATTATCAGGAAACAAAAGGGATAATACTTAGACTACTCTAACTCTGTCAAATACTTGTAATGAATACTTTAATCAGTCCACTTCCATTTCCGAAATGAAAAATTGGAGTGGGGAAAATGAAGTACTTTTCATCATGTTTGTTATTCTTCTGTACAGGATGAACTCTGTGTGATGAAATTTGACTTCATTGTAGTCTTTTTTTCTGGTGATGAGAATGGAAAGGGCAAGTCAGTATAATAAATGCTCTGCAGTGGCTGAATAGGAAGTATTTGCTAGCTGTTAATTAGAATATTGGTATGGGGATCCTCAAAGAAAAGGAGTTGAAAACAGGCAAAACAAACAAAACAAAACCCCAAAAGGACATGAATAGAAAGTGGAGAATATTTTGGGATGCTTTGAATGCCAAAAGTGTTTATAGATTTGAAAAGTATTTGAAAAGCAAAATTTTGTTAGAAAGTCTTGACTAAATGAATGGGAGGCTAGTAAATACAAAATTTCTGTCACAGAAGACACAACTTTTGGAAACAGGAAGGGTTTAGAATGGGGAGTGTCTCGCTGGACTACTTGTATTCTTGCATAGTGACCAACAATGCTGTGGTTTGCTCCTGGTTCTTATGCTCATCGTGCAAGAAATTGAAAGGATTTCCTTTATATGGAAATGTAGCAGAGGAACTAAATGAAAGAGTATTTCAGGTAGTAGGAAAAGAGTCCTTGCATTTTTCTTAAAGACTGATGGGTTACAGAAGCTTGGCATGGGAAGTTGGAGTATAGATGTATTTTGGAATAGATATGCTTTAATTAGCTTGAATCTATTGAGTGTAAAATAGAAATGCTGAAGAAAACTGTTTTTCTTAGTTCTGTGTTACAAATCAGGCTAGGTCACTTTTCACTTGAAATGTTTGTTAGTGAAGCGCTTTAAATTCTCTACTTTGGTAAGCCACAGAGCAAATAGAGAATATCTATCTTCTGTATTTTTAAACTTAACAGTCCAGGAAATAAAATGTTGGGAATTTATGTGCTTCAGATGAGACCACTGATGACTCTGCTTCTTACTCCAGAAATGGACTGTACTTGAAGCAATTTTGTGCTTACCTGTTCCTAGAAACATTTCTTGTGACAATATTTATCTCTTGTTTTTAACATGCTTTTTTCCTTTTCCCCCTCCTATCTTCTCAGTATTAAAGTATTAACTGAGAAGAATATTTTACCTGGCTTTAGCATTGCATATAGCGCTAACTTGAATCTCATCTACAAGTAAGTTTTAAAACTTCTCTCTGCTTGTCTTTATAAAAGGAAGGAATCAAAACCTTTAATGCTACAATTATTAGACTTTGGAGATCAGACATTGTTTAAAAGGTAGCAATCCTTCTCAGAAGTTCCAGAAACTAGAAAAAAAAATGCATTTCTATTCTTTTTCTTTTCCTCAAAGTTTCTTACTTCAAAACCACTGCCTGGTGGGAGGTAAGAGAAGCAAGAACTGCTTCATTTCTTTGTGATGTTTTTTTTCTTTCTTTTGTAGATGATGGTAGTTTATACTAAATTATTGTTAGCATGGGAGTGGAAACATGCTCTTTAAAATATTTTAAATCTACTTAAAATAGCATTCTGCTATTTTTAGCCACCTTACTGTTTCTTTTGTGTTTAGCTTAGAGACTGGAATTACACAGAAAGGGCTGTAATGGCACAGAGAAGGGTATATGTTTGACTTACTTTTGCATAATCAAGGACTTCACTAAAAGCTATATTTTTGGATTCCGTTAAAATAGCTCTACCATTGATAAGACTGTCATGATATGATTTGTTATTCTGCTGGCAGCAGGGCTAGGTCTCTTTATTCCTCCCTCTCCAAATACTTTAAGGGTTGTAGTGAGCAAAAACTGCAAGTTATCTGTCTCTGATAGTGCTGTTACGATCAGGCAGATACTCATGTGTTCTGAGCCTCTGGAGTTTGAACAGAATCCAAGCTCTGTCTCTGCTGGGAACAGCATCTGGAAAGTTGGAACCTGAGTGTTTGCTCCCAGCTTCTTTTACTGCTTAAATTCACCTTTTTCACAGGAATACTGAGATGCAGAAATTTAGGAGCTGTTCTTTAGGAGTCATACACTTGAATGAGGTAGAATGAGAAGTGAAAAATATGCAGTGAGAGGTATATTTTATATTATGCAGATGAGATATAGGTTAAATGTGAGAAAAATAATGTGATAATCAGGCAAGCAGTGGCAAGGTTCCCAAGAATACCAGTGAAGTAACTCTTAGTGACAGGTCATTCATAGTGGAGAGAGAACACGTTTTTAAAATCTTGAATAGATATTATTGGAAGGGAATTCGTAGAAAAACATGGTAATTTGGAGGATGTTTCTCAAAGCTGAAGCTGTGTCACTGCTTCTGTGACATATTCAGAGAAGAGCATTCCTTCTTGCTGCATTGGATCTAGATCAGCGCTTGTTTCCTTTCTTTTTCGCAGTTACTGCCTGCTTCAAAATGTTACTGAATGACTTGCTGTTGTGACTGTTTTTAAAGCTTCAGCTGGGGATTGGAGTGGTGGAGGAAATTAAATAGAGAAGTGATTGAAAAAAGAAAGAAAATGTTGTATACTAAACTCTGAATGTAGATCCATCCTAATGAATGGTCCAAAGGTGAGCGGTACAGTTAATGAGTGAATGTAACACAAGCTAAGTCTATGATTTTGTTTTAATTAAGTTTTACATGGTAATGATAAGAAAAAACAGTAAAAGGAAAGTGTTCTCTGGCAAATAATTCTCATGCTGTCAGATAGTCTTAATGTTCTTGGTATTCCCATACAAGTCTCATTTCACTTAATTACAGATTGCTCAACCACCACAAGTGCCAAATCAACTGTACTGGAAGAAATCTTCTATGTTTGAATAGGATTGCTGGTTCCTTTAGACTATTCTAAGTGAATATTTTGTACAAGCTTTAATTAAATCATTAGTAAAATTTGAATTCAGTGATATAAAATGCTTTCAAGAAGGAGTAGGCTTATGCATAATTTCTGTGGTAACTTCCAAGAATAATTTTGTATCCAGAAATTGTCACGAGTTTTTTAGTTCTTCTTTTTTCTTGACTGTTTAATGATGGTGGCTGTAAAACCCTACTAAAAACAAACCCAAAGGTTTTAAAACCAGCTCTTAATGCCAATGTGTGGATCGGTTGCTGGATTTGCATAGAACATATATCTCAGTGTGTCTGTATCAGGAATGTGACAGGGAACAGAACTGTTATCTTATGAAGTAGCTTCTGTGGGCAGATGGTAACTTTCAGCTTAGGTCTGTGTTAGAATAAGGAGAGACTCTCCGTTGTTTCAGCTTTTGGTTTGGAGCTGCACAGTAAGCTAACTGCTTAAAATTGGATGGTGTGGATTCATCTTTAAGCTGAACCCATTTGATGATTCCCTGCAGCTGTAAATTGCAGTCCAATTCCCTTCCTTCTGCAGCTGCCTTTTGTGTGGGTTTTGTTGTGTTTCTGGTTCTGTGTTAACTTGGGCATCAGAAATAGAAAAAAATGGCATCCTACCAAGAAGGGCTTAGCTCTCGGACCAGCTCTCTGAGGAATGTGTGTCTCTGTCTCTGGTTCTCTACTTGTTTACCTCCCTTGAGTAATGGTGGGGAAAAAAGAGTCCGAACCTGCCCCTTTCAGGTGTCAACTGCAGTAGCAGTTTAGCTGTGATGTGAAACAGCACCTGCAGTAATGCCTCAAACTTAACACTTTTATCAAATCATTTTGAGGCAGATGATTGATTTTTGTCCGCAGCTGGAAGAGTGGCTATCATAGATCTTTGGTTTTCTCAGGTTTCTTCTTGCCTTATTAATGAATGGCCACAGAGATACCTTTATGTTTCTAAGTGGCTCATTGGCTGGGTGTTTTTAACATCTGCATGATAACTGTTTTCATAAAGCCAGATTAGTGAAAATTTCAAGTCTTTCTCAGTGTTGTTTTGGTTCGTCTGTGCACATCAAATTACTTTGCCTTTTGAGCTTCACTCTTCCCTCTGTTGGTATGCTTGTCTGCTTCCTCTTCTCATCCCTGACCTATAGAAGTCAGCTAAAGAATGGCACTTCTAATTAAAACATGCACTGAAATCCTTACAGTAGTGAGGCTGAGAAGGAGGCAGTGCTTGGCTGTTGATAGATGTGTGTTTGACATCTTTTTTCCTGCCTTTGGAAGCTTCATGAAGATAAGAGTTGCTCATTGCTTCTAAAATCTTTCTAGAGAAATGGAAGAAAATCAGTTTGGGATTGAACATGAACTAGCTAAATGATTCTTGATGAAGAAAAGATTTTATGATGGAATTATTATCATAGTCTCTTGCTTAAAAAAAAGACATATAATGCCTTACTGAAAATGATGAAGCACTATGATATTTTACCAGAAAAGTTAGTACCATAGATGGTGCTTGACAGAAATGTGCAAAACATCATAGGCAGGTCCCTTTGCAGTGCTGAAATTTGGATGTTATGTAGATTCTGTCATTTGCATTTTAATATTTGTGAATGATTATAATGTAAATGAAGCAGAACTATGTCTACATTTATCTTTTATCAGTGTTTGTTTACTTAAGATGCATTGGAAAAGAAGTAAATGGGAATTAAAACATTGAATGGTGGTGTCTCAGAATTGTAATTACTTTCTGATAGCATGTGACTTCCCATAGCTCTAAAGCTGCATGCAGGGATTGGTTTTCTGTGCTGTATATATGCAGAGGAGTAAAGGAGTGTCATTTTGGTATTTGTTATTCTGAGAAAAACATCTGTGGCACAGTGCCTGTGAAAATGATGATTATGAACCATAAGAAGATACGACAATTCACTTCAGAAATTATTTTATTGATCTCTGGAACATTGCATTTACTTTCCACAATAAACAAAATTGTTTGCTTCTGGTAAATGGTGAAAAAACACTTCAGCTTCTTTGTGAGCTGGAAGGGCAATCTCCAGGGAGAATGAGTCATGAAAACATTAGTATAGTTTGAACTTACTGTTCTGCAATTCCATTATTTTAATTGTTAGGATTTTTGATATCCAAATGGAAGCATTTGTTATAGTGCTTTTTTATATTGGGGATGGACAGTCTACTAAAATAAAAATCTTAACCCAAATCTGTGTTAGCTAAGCATACTTTAGCTAGCTTTAGGTCGTAAAACCCATATGAATGCAAGTTACAAATTAATCTTTTATTAGCTTCTTTATTATTCTTTTATTGGTTTCATTTTATTAGCAGGCGAAATGTTGGTGCAATGGTAAAGTGTAGCCTCAGGAAAGAATATTTGCAGTCCTTTGGCATGCTTCAGCCTGTGGATTTCTTGACTCATTATTGGCACTATCCATTACTAATTGTTGAAGAGCTTATGTCTTCCTTTAATCAGACTTTTCACTGTCTTTTTATTTATTTAGTTGTGAGCCAGAAAGCAGAGAGACCAAAGAAAATGATATATGATAATAATTAGAGGGGCAGATCAGTCATACCAGCAGTGCTGGGGGAAGAGCGGGGAATTAGGCATAAAGGCCTGTCAGTTAACTGTCATTGCTTTGATTTCCTGTGAGAGTGACTTTAATGACTGTTGTAGTATGATGTATAATTAGAGTGCTTTTAGCAGTGGAAAACTTCATATAGCTTTTAACATTTTAACAAAGATGGAAAATTCTGATTTTTGCACAGCTGTGTGTCAATGCGAAAGGGATGCTTGTTATTCCCAGTGTTTAATCTCAAGAAATTCTGCAAAAGAGGAGTCGAGTATTTGGCTGGGACATAGGTGTTGACAATGTGCTGTAAAATTCAAAAGTGCCTGAGGGGCTGAGTGTGCAGTTCCTGGAGAGTCCTCTTCTGGCAGTGACAGGAAGAAGCTGTCAGAAGGAATCAGATGCTTCCCCCATTTCCTTGGATGCAGCAGGCACAGTGCTCTGCTGCTGTTCTCTGTGGCAGTGGAGGAGTGGAGTCCAACTTGAAAAGGTTTTGAGTGGTTGTAAAAACTGCCTGCTGCAGACATTTCCATACATACTGACTGTGAGTGATTTTGCAAGTTTTAAGTTGCAAATTTTTGTGTTTGTTATGAGGTCTTGCCTAGAGATAGCTTCATGGGCAGCCAGAGGTCCTGGTGCTGAGCTCATTTAAGGTTTGTATGTTACAGATGCCCTCTAAAGAATAATACCAAATTTAGGTGCTGGAGTATTTGTGCTGTGGGCTGGTGGAATTTTCTGGCACATTGTTTGGAAATGTTGGGTAACTATAGATGGATGAAGGGTGTAAAGAGACAGAAAACAAAGAGGTGAGGAGAACTTGCTTATAGACCTGGAGTAGGAGCTGATCATGGACCAATGTATTTGACTCTGATACTTGGCACAGACTACGTGTGTATGAATTCCAGATTGCCAATCTCCCTGACTGGATGAGCTACATAGGATTGGTAACTCTTCTGTGCTGTAAGGGGAAGCAGAGGGCTCTAGGAGACTCGCTGGCAGAGGTGGTCTCTCCCTGGAGATCACAAAGCACTATGCCTTGCCCTACAACAGAGCTGAGTGTCAGGCACGCCAGGCAGTGGGTTATGGGCAGCCCTTGCCAGGCCATGTACTTGTGTATGTAGAGATTTGAGTTTACCTAGTGTCTCTATAGCAGGACAGCCTTCTTGAGCACCACCCACTACCGAAACTAGGGATGGACTGTTTTTTCGGATTTTTCTCTTCTACTCCACTGATCCCCAAACTCCGTGCCCTAAATGGCTGTTCACCAGAAGTTGCTGTGAGCTGCCACATACTGTGGCAAAACTTAGGAAAAGCCATCTTAAATGCACTATGGTCCTACAGTCTCTTCTGTTTCTAGTCACAGTTTATGAGTGTAGGTGATGTAGCCCAGTGAGTTCTGATATGAACTAGAGTAAATGTTTCAGGGGTAAAAATACTAATCTGGATTAAGAGACTCAAATGATGGACATATCTGTTTCTTGGAAATGTGTTCATTACTTACAGAGCCAGTTAAAAAAATGGCAGCTAGCTAGCAGCTCTTGTAGTAATAGTTCACTATCAAATTTATGACTCAAGTGTAAATGGGGTTTGGTGAAAGGTGTACTGTGTTAGTTGACATGGGAGAAGGTGTGGGGCAGGAGCTGCAGTCAGCGGCTGTCTGTTGGGATCCATGGGTCAGCTGCAGGTGGTTCACTGCAGTTGGAAACCCTGTCTTGAGGAAAAATAGCATTGTATTGCCAAATAATAGAAACCGTGTAGATACTAACTTTAGAATGTACATGCACTTCAATTTATGAACATATTTCTCAAAGTGTGCAGGTTAAATAAGATTATTTTTGCAGGTGTTTTTTTTCTGAAAGCTGACTCATTCCTAGAATACCTTCTTGATTCTGTATTTAAACAGAACCAGTGCATGGAATTTTCCATATATGTTTTGTGTTACTTTTGTTATGTGCAGATCTATAGCTCTCCCTCAAGAAAATCAAAACATAATAAAACTGTATCTCTCGCAGAATATTGTTTTCTTTTAAGTGAAACTAATGGGCAAACTCACGGTTTTACACTGCTGCTGTTTGTCTGAATTTTAGGATCTGTTTAGCTATGAAAATAGCAGCTGTGTGGTAGTATGATACTAAAATGTCAGTGATTCTCAAAGGATTTCAGTCTAAAACCAAAATAACTTTTATTAACCTGAAAGATATGTTGATTTTAAAATTAAAAAAATAAAATTATCTTGTTCTTCCTCTACACCCTAAATTTAGTTTAGAAGTATTCTGATGCTAGTCACTTTGACAAACAAACATTAATGAAGTATATTCTGCTCTTATATACTAGGAATACCCTTTTTCTGTGGAATATATGTTTTAGAAAAGAAATTCAGTTTCTCTCATCTCCTTCTTTCTCCCAAATACGTTTTCCTCTGGCTCTTATTTTATTTGTAGTTATGTCTAAGCCATGCTCTTTCAAATGGAAGACGAATTATAAAACTGGCAACCTTCTGTGCCCTTCTGACAAATTACACCTCGTGCTGCTTTTTTGCCTCAGTGTCAAATCCAGTTTTAATACAATTGTGATTTATCAGCCAGGGTGGATAATTTTGAACAGATGCTTATTATTGTAATCTTATTGGCTGTGGCAGTAAAGAATATATTCATTTCAAAAACAGTCAGACCGTCATTCTTGGAAGCATTTGTAAATGTTAAGTCTAGACCAATGGAATAATAATTATTTCTATGAGATTAGCAGCTCTTTACACACTGGCAATGTGATAACCCATTTTTTAAACCTTCAAAAAGTCTAAAGTCTATTTTCGTGTGGCAGTGGCAGAGGGATTGTGTTACTTGTTTCACTCCTCCTCCTTAGCAGTGCCAAATAATCTGCCTTGTCCTTTACAGTCAGTGTGGTGGTAACATGAGGCCTGACTTTATTTCCAGTGCTAGTTGGAACCCGACCACCTTGGTTTGAAGTATGTTAATGAAATTACCACAGAATTGCAAAAAGTGACCTGTAAGGTATAAGAAGAGAGATTATACCCAAGGAGTACTTTTATGCACTCACCATCACGCTCAGAAGAAGTACCTCGTGTTGATGGTGACTGTCTTAGCAATGCTGTAGGTTGCCATTGTTATTTGTGCAGGGTTTGTAGGGGAGGTGAAAAGGTGTTTTACCCATGGGGTTGTGTATTTTCTTTACTGTCTTAAATCGCTACTAAATGTTACTCTCTGAATTGATTTGTGTTTCATGAAGTAAAAGTTACTCTGTTTCAGTTTAACCTTGCAGAAGCAATCAACAGTTCAACTAGAAGGGAAAAGCTTTTTTATATTGAAGTTTTGTACATCATGTCCCATGGTGATCTGGTGCCCATTTCAGACTGATTGAGAATTGGTGTCCTATAGATCTCTAGGATAACTTGTGTTCGAGGTCTGTGGAGAACAAACTGAGATAGCAACATTTACAAATGCTTAGATAAAACCAGAATTTCTTGAATGTTCCGACTGATTTTATCAGTTGTATATTAAAAGTATTCATACTGCAGACACTGATAGGGATTTATTTCTGGCCTTTATTGGGTTTATCCCAAGCTTACTCCAAAATGTGTTGATTTCTTTAAGCCGTGTTTTGTTTTAAATGTTAATGTTTAATTGGTGTGCAGATTGGCCCTGCCAAAATTGCACCTCCTCTGATGTCGAAAACAAAACTACACTGTTTCAGAAGTTCATCAAATGAAAGCGTTGATTTTTTTCTTCCTTGCAGTTCACACCAGTTAAGTGAATTGTAGGTCAATGGTTTCATAAAAAGTATTTGTGTTGGCATTGTTGTTAACTCTGTCTGCAGAATCCTTCCTAAGCTTTCCTAAAAAGTAAGACTGTAAGAACTAAGCAGTATGTTATTATGTAAGAATTTGTGAAGATTTTTCACAAAGGCTAGTTTCAGGCAAGCCAAGAAACAAAGGCGATAGCTCCAATGTTTCCAAGAACATTTCTGCTGAGCCATACATATGGTTCAGGAGGAGTATATCAATTACACCTCCAGACTTAGGTTTGTGAGGACAGTAGAACAATACAAATATATAGCCTGAATTTTAAATTATTACTTGTGTAAAGGTTTCTAATACCACAATGCTATTGCTTGTTCTAGAGCATCTCATCCTCACGAAGTAGAAGCTCATCTCTGCTGCCTCCTGGCACAGCTAATTCTGCATCTCCGAGTGGCCAGAAACACACGAATCAAAGTGGGCCAACTGTTGTAACCATCACACATCACAAATCACCTGCAGCTGCTCGAAGAGCGAAGAGCCAGCGATCTGGTCAACTCCATGAAGTCAGAGAGGTAAGAGAGAAACATCTGCTGTTTTGCTATAACTTGAAAGTGCTTATTTTGCTTTAGAATAAGCAATTGAGTCTGACAAGTTAACGATTCTCTTTGTTTCTTACTTTATGACTGCTTTGTTTTGATCCCCTTCCTGAGCAAGCGGTGGGCTTTAGTTCTGGTTCAACTTCAGGTCAGGTGTACACGGATTTTTTTTATGCTGATGTTAAAATTGGTGTGCGCACATGTTTAAAAAATGAAGTAGATTGGCTACAGCTCCCAGACCTTGCAGTGGTGTTGCAGTTCTGGAGGAGAATCTCTTTGAAGCTGTGTGCAGCAGTATCTTTCAGATTGAAGTGGCCCCTGAAGCATTTAAATATAGCTGGAAAAAATCTACTTGAATAAGTCTGATGAATGTGTGAATGGAGGCATAGCTCCCCACACTCAGCAGTTTGTTGCTATACTGCTGTAGTCTTAACTTTGTGTCAAGTTTATATTGCTGTCCTTGCAATGGAAAAATAGTTTCTCTCTATCAAATGCATGAAAACCAGAGAAGAAAGCTTGTGTCTTTTAAAGCCCGTTTATACCAGTGTTTAGGAAATTTAACTCATGCTGATTTAAGTCTGTCTTCCAGACAACAAAAATAGTACAGAGTTTTAAGTGTAAGTAGTATGGCAGATTTTCACAGAACTCACTTTCGTCCTTCATCCCTTATTAATTTTTGGTTTGCCTTTCATGTTAAGAATTTGAATAAATTCTTGGGATGTGCTCACAATGAAGGCCTAAATTGCACATCCTGATAAGGAATGCTTGTTTTTATTCTAGTTAACATTAAAAATGAAGAGCTCACTTGGTGAATGTCACCCACATTTTCATTATAGAAAACGCACTTTATAAAAATATCCTGTCTTTGTCCACCAGTCATCTCTCCCAAGTTGTTTGTAGCTACTAATTGTGTTTGCTCTCATAGGTTGAATTCAGAGTGCACCTTAAACCTATTAATAAAATCAACAGTGGGAGCTGTTGCAGTTTTGTCAAATGAAGCCGAGTAAGGCTGAAAGCAATTTGAAAGAGAGTATTAGTGTATGTGCTGATCATAATAAGCTGGGAAGGCAAAAAGCCACCAGTTGCAAAGAACTACACTTCGAAGAAATAAACACTAACCTATAGTAAAACAATGAGTAAGAGGTCAGGTATCATCCCTGCAGAAAAGGCCGATGAATTGCTGACACACTTGTTTGCAGTGTATTGCAATGTGATGTAATAGTTACCTTTTTTGGAATGACAGGACTGCAGTCTGTGATGTTGGAAGGTAATTACTTTTTTCTGTTTGATGTGAGTGGTACCTCAGTTGCATCACCAGTTCCTTTTAGAGGGCTGCAATAATAATGAAAAAAAACCCTTAGAAATTGAAGATACAGTAATGGCTGAAAGAAATGAGTGCTTTTCAGGGAGGGAAAATGGTACTAAGATGAATGATGCATAAGCAAATTTTATAAGACGTGTGACGTTTACCTTTTTATGTATTGGATATTTTATGCACTGATGTTGTTTCCATCTTGAGAAAGGATAAGTGTATTTTTTCCAGGTTAAGGAAGCAGATTTTTATTTCAACAGCATGCTCTCTGTGCTCTTCCTTCTCCCCGCTTTTCCAGACTGCAATAGACTTGGGTATATGATACCTGTGTTTTCAGGGAATCTCTTTGTTCTGTATATAAGTCAATTGGTGACTGTTAGATCCACCCTCCCTTGTTCAATTTATCAGTAAAGATCTGTGTCCAGAGCCCTTCACAAAAGTGCACTTAAATCTGTTCTAGTCCTGTTTTTTAATCTGAAACAATAAAAAATAGGAGCTAAAAGTACAGTAAGAGAGAGAGAGAGTTACTCCTTTCCTCAACACCTATCTTTGCTGTTTATTTGAAAGTTGTCTGGTATGATTTGGATGAAGGAAAGAGACTGCAAAAGGATTATTGGTCAATGTTAGTGTTCCCCTGATTGAATGATGTAATTGAAGCTTTGTCATGCAAATAAGTTTTTTTAAATTGTTCTGTAAATAGGACTGCATAAGCTAATTTTACACTTTATAAAATACAGTAGTTGAGTCAATGGAAAAAGTTGATCTGCTTCTGGAAAATGAGAGAAAACGTATTCTAAATTTTACAACAATATTATGGTATGGTAATGCTATTGTGTTATGTATGAGATCTTTGAAAAACAGTAATGCTGCAGAAAGGGGCATCCTTCACTTGGGACATGTGGTCTTTCCTTGGTTGGACAATGTTCCCAAGAAAGTGTTGAACTTGATATTGCTACTCAATTCTGAACTTCCTTGATCTGGCCATATTACTTGGAAAAAAGCGAGGTGTATCTCCATGTTGCAAATCGGGCAGAATATGCTCCTGTATTATTTTATATAATGCAACATGTTTGGTAATACTTAATTGTTCTTTTTCCCCTGTTTTCACTTCATAGTAAGAATAAACAACACAGTAAAAATTAACAACGTTTCCTTCTGTGGTTTGTTCTGGCTGATCTAGTTTTATTTTTAACATGATAGAGAATTTTAGCATGAAACTAATTGTAGCAAAGAGGTCTATTTAGCACCAAACCGACATGCAAAATTGTATAAATGTAGTAAATACAACTGTCTAGGTCTGCAAAATGACACGTTATAAGTGTTTCTGTTGTGAGATTGGAATTTCACCTTTTTTTCCAAATTTGGTGAGTTAAAATTGAGTAAGTATGGAGCTTTTGACTGCTATAAAGAATTTATGTTTTAATACTTGACCTACTTCTGTATAGTGTTGAATGGAAAAGGAGCTCAGGAGCATTACTTTTCATCATAATGTAATTTTTTATGCTGTTTAATATTGTTCTCTTAAATCAGATTTTTGCTTATATTAACTTTGTGTTAATAGTGCAGTCCACACTGATTTATGGAATGTTACATCAAAACTAAAATTAACCATACATTAACTTGTGAGAAATGGTCTGGAGCATGTTGCACTTTATGCAGAATTATTACAGATCCTACCTCTTTATTTAGACCATAACTTAGCATTAAAGGGGTACTTTGAGCTAATTTTTTAGTAAGTGATTTTATGGCAGCCTAAGCCTCTGTGGTCTTGAAATTTAATTCTGTTTTTAAAACTATGCATATTAGTATCCTCTTTGAAATTTATGGTAAGAGTTAAGCTTTCAGATTTCTTTACTGTAGGTGGTTAAAATCAACTGGAAGGTTAAGCCAAGTGGCCACATCACACTCTATATTAAATTTTATCTGTCACTGAGCTAAATAATAGTGTTAGAATGGTCAGAACATTGTTTATTTTGGCTGAGAGTGTTTGACTTTTGTACAACCTCTGCCAGTGTTACAATTGGTATTAAAGAACCAAGAAAGAACCAAGTGTGTGAAGATTTTGTAGAAATTTATGTTATTTATTTATGGACATTTAGAGAAATTAAACTAAAAGAAGACCAGAGAAATGTTTATTCCCACAATTTAAGAAAGTCAGTGAAGGATTTTCTGATTGCTTTGAAACGTGCTTTTTACAACTTCTGATACCCTGTCATCAGCATGGGTTTCTGAACATTTGGTGCAGGGATATCCAGATTTCATGGGGCTTCCCCTCTACCAGTGTGACATCTCTTTTATGTGCCGGCAGGCAGTCCCAGAACTTGGAAAGGACTCCTTTTTGATAAAATGTCAGTCCTACTGCTTCTTGCGCATCCTTTTCCATATATAAACAGTTAACGTTTGATTCCTGGAGAAATTATGCAGCTAAGTGATAGTTCTTTGCTTCCTCCCTTACAAGGTGGGAAAATCCAGGACTTGCACCTAGGGCTTCACGGAGTGAGGTTTACCAGCAATTTTGTGAGGCTGCAATTGTCCAATTTTGTGTGGTTACTAGGAGAAAGAGATGATTCTGAAACATTTTTGAGGGTTTTTTCAAGTGAGAAGTGAATGTCTTCAGGTCACTGTAATATTTGGATAGCAAAGTTAGGAACTGTGACTAGCTACTGTTAGCAAAAAAGGGTGCTGTTGTCTGTGGAGAAGTGTTTGTTGTGTCACAGAATTATAGCTTGGCACAGGAAGCATTGTAGGTGAAAAAAGAGATGCAGTACTTATATGACTTCGGGAAACATTCAGACTTGAAGAACTTTGACATGTGTGAACTTTATATGAAGACATATGCTAAGCTGTGTGTTGATGTTAAAGCTTTGTTGTCAGTGTTTAACCTGGTAGTGGGGGAAATCTTGATGATTTTTGACCTATGCCAAATTTTACTTTGCAGCTTTGAAAAAGTAAAATTTCGCTTTCTATTTCATTTTTTTGTCCTCCTTTTGTTTCTCTGAAAGTATGTACATGGAAAGGTCAATGGATAAGTTCTAATGTGAGTCCCAGCAAAAAAGGTCAATGGATAAGTTCTAATGTGAGTCCTAGCATCTAGCTGTAGCTCTAGATGTTTGGCATAGTGTTGAGATTCTGAGGTTGTGCAATAAGGGCGCATGAAAAAAATGGATTCAGCTACTTGAACAGGACATCATGCTTAGACAGTGTGAAGTAAGCTTAAAGAACATTTAAAAATCCTGTTAATAATTTAAGTGTTTTTAAAAGTATGTGTCTAATTTTGTGTCAAATTACTTTGTATAAGTGGGGAGAACTGCTATGTATTAGATCATTGCTTTCACTGGCAGTTCTCACCTTGATTTTGGAGTGCAGGAAGATGAGAGCTAGCTTTGTAACAAAGATGACCTTTAGGTCTGCATGAGTAATAAATCAAATATTACTCATTTTAGGAGATGAAAATGATCTCATGTTCACCTAAGGTATGGAGGTAGGATGGGCTGCTGAACTGTGCTAACTTCAGTCTCTCTGGCCTGGTAATGCGGGTGCTTTATTGGGAGAGAGCTGATAACCAGCTGATAGCACTGCTCAAGTCTGTCTTGCTGTGCCTTTGCTAGTCAGGTATAAAACTAATTAAAACTAACCTAAAACCATGTCCATTTTTCTTTCTAGATATGTTTTAGTATAAAAGGTAGCTTTGGGATGTTTTCTTTGTGGCAGTTTGTGGTTGATTCTTTTAGCATTTCAAAACTAGTGTAGTAAATATGCTCTAGACAGATTTCTCTGTTGAACTGACCTGGGACATTTCCTCTCTCACAGATACTGCAAAAAGTGTTTATACTGTTTCGGTTTTGAAATACAAGTGTCCGGTTTTCTGTTCATTTGAGGAAACAGTATGGTGGTACTGTGAGTGGCAGTTTTGGAAAAGGGAGAGAGAGAACACAGAGGAGTAGCTTTTTTTAGTTATAACTCTCCATTTTTTCCTGGACTTATATTTAAAATATTTTCCTTCAACCCCCCCACTATACATAATAAAGTAGTAAATGTTCATCCTATTGATTGTCTTTCATCAAGTGCATCGTATCATATACAGTATAAGCAATCTTTAACTATAGATGGTTGCTAGTCAGAAAATTAGCTACATTACTGAAGAGGTTACATCCTCATAACACTGCTTCTATACTTTATATGGATTGTATGTGTTACACTTCCATTTGTCTGCAAACTCACTGTCAGAAATTTTTCACTTTAGTTGTCTGGGTGTGAAAAACAGGGAAGAATGTCTCCACTCTAAAACAGGTAATGTAAAAGTGCTTGGACAAAAACTCAAACCAAAACCAGCTCTTTCTCAGAAAGCAATGAATACTTCTTGGCTTGAAGAAAAGTGAAGCACAAGAAAAGACAGCAGAAAACCTTTGTGTCAGTTTTGTGTCCATTGAAGTCAATACAAAGTGAATGAGGCCTTAAGCCTTAATTTAGTAGTTGATATTTATTTGGCACAGAACATGGTAGTGTAAGTTATACTACAGCTACTACTGTTTAAATGTGCTTAGACACACTTTTTGAACTGAGAAGTGTTGTAACACAAATTTGTGTTACAGGTACATTTAACAGCTCAGTTGCAGCTGAGCTGCTGATACCGAAAGGGTTGCTCCCAGCTGGGTTTTAATGGGAGCCATTATGATTTGTTTAGAGCCATTAAATCTGTAACAGTATAAACCAGTTTCAAGCCTAACATGAGGTCCAAAAGGGGCAGCTGCAGGTGTTACCCCTGCACTTTCTTCTGAATTGGTGTTGGCCCCTGTTCTAGAAACCTGTGATCCTTGAACAATATGAAAATACCAGTGTGAGCTGGCAGAAATGGTCTGCTGGCTGTACAGCAATATTTGTTTGATTGCCTGCCCTTCAATCTCCTTAGAGAGAAAAACAGAATTGAGAGCATGTAGAACAGATGCAGTTATTTGGTGCCTTCTCTGGCAGTTTCTTTGGAGGCTGTTTGACTTGTCTATAGATGTCTCATCTCCTGTATCTGCTTATTCTATCTAAAGTTAGTCCTGTTAAGATCAACGGAAACATGTCTCCTTGGGGAGTAAATGGGATGCTTCAATCTCTGGCAGTGTCAGTCTAGTGCCTCCCAGAGTAGTAAATGTACATGTGCTTATAAAAATTATTCAGTAAGTAGCATTAAATGTCTCACTTTGGGGATGAGGGGATGGAAATTATTCTAATACTATAAACCAATTGTTGTCATTACATAAACAGGAGCTGAATACTTCTCTGATCTCTGAACCTTTACCTTGTGTTTGCGATGTGTTTGAGGTCACTAAGAGTGCATATAAGTAGCATCTTCCTAAACTACACTTTGTTCTGTGCATTTGATTTTGTATTCATGTGAAGGTTGAGTCATCCTGGGTTCCAGATACCCAGGCAGGGAGAATTAAGGTTGCTATGGGAATCGTAGAGCAAATGTTCTACTAAAATTACACTGTTTGTCCATACGGGTTATGTCAAGAATGAACCTGGCTCATTATTTCTGATATTTCCTCCTGCTGGCCCCACCTTCAAACCTGAAAAATATGAGTAATATAAACACAGCCTCTTTTCATGATTTTTTTCAGCCTGTAGTTTAGCAGTAATTGAGCATGTGCAAAGATGATAATTTTCCATCATTTAATAAATGGCAATTTATAAATTAGGGATAATACAGTGTGTATGATAACTACATTCAGAGATTGCTGCAGCATTCATTTTCTTAAGCAATTGCAGAGAAGCCAAGATTATTCTTTACAGTTAATAAAACATTTAATTACATTTCAAGTAAATGGTAGGCTCCCAAGGGATCCTGAAAGAAGTCACATTTGAAGGGAATTGAGTCTCCAGTTTCTGTGGGCCTTCAAAACTGTCACTTAATTCTGCTTTACATACAAAATTTAACTGTTTTGTTTTATGTCCATGGATAAAACAGCATAGCATATCATACACATACCTGCATTTTTGGAAAACTACAGGGCTGTTTTCTTTCACAGTTATAGCACAAATACTGTGGTAGTTTAAAATCAGAGTTCTCAGTTTGAAAATGAAGCTTTAAAGAAAACATACTTCAGTAAATCTCTTCTTAGATTAGGGTATCACATCTCATGGTCTTGTTTTGAGTGCAGGTTTCTGGGTGGCTGGCTGGTGCAGCAGTGATTTTCACAGCAAACCCTGAACAAGGGTGACAAGGGGTACCTTCTGCAGCTCTGCTCATAATGCAAATTACTGCTTCCAAGATACATGGGCCATTTTGTTAACCCACACTTACATGCTATTTTTATTAAATTAAATAGAAGGTATTTTTGAATGTTCTCAGTGGTAATATATGACAACGTAATATTAGGTGGCTAGCCAAGTTTCAAATGCTAAGTACAGAAAGTACTTACATAAATGCCCTCAAGGAGAAAGTAACCATAGATGTGGCTCATATATTTTAAGCATACCATTAAGTTTACATTATTATAGACTTTTATTGAGAGCTTACTATAATCTTCAGCTGCTTGTGTAACACCTAAAGTACTGAATGCTACTCTAAGAAACACAGGAAGCATTTTGAGTTTATAACAAACGTGAATAGTAAGTACTGTAGCTCTCAGTTATTTAACAAAGACCAGATCTGTAACAGCTTTTGCTGCACGTCCTTACTGTAAAGCTTGTCTTGCAGGTGTTGAATGCTTTGGAAACTGTGCTAGGTAGGTGCTTTTCAGCAGCTGCTTACCTGCTTCTTGGTTACAATTCTGATTTCTGACAGTATGCTTTTAAAAAATGGCTAATAAGATGATGGCTAGCAACATCTCATTCAACAAGCAAACCTGAACTGAATGTGACATATGCTTTAAAGTAGCATTCTATTATAGGTACTAGATGTATACCTGTCATTGATGAATTATTTTTAATTTTTATTATGGTTCATGCATTTGTCTCTTCCCTTTACCACTTTCTAGGAAGCACAGTCATATGTTCTTGCACATACTTCTTAGCATGTTTTTCTGGTGGTGTCTACTGTGTTCTGGGATAGCTGCTTACAGTTGTTCTCCAAGAACCCCAGTTATCTAATTGCAGTTTTAGCGATAGGTCTAGGCTGACAGACACAAAACATTTGGATTTGTGGAAAAGTTGCTATATAGAGGTGCTTCAGCCATATTACAGTGTGTCACAAACTGGCCACTCAAAATTATGGTAGTGTATGTTGAATCACTTCAGTGCCGTAAAGTTAATTATGTCATCTTAAACCAGCTGACAGTCAGCTTTTGTACGTGGGAAGAAGTCAAAGGGAAGGATTTGGAATGCTTTGTCACAAGCTATAGAGGTACACTTTATAGCCTTGCTATTGACAGCTCACTGACTCCTCAGAAAACGTGAGCTGAATTGACTGTAAGATGGGGAAGTAATATCTATGCACACCTGAGAGTTTTTTTTAAATGACAGAAAAGAAATTCAGTTTTATGCTTGGACACTACAAGTTAGGTGGCTAATTGGGAGGAGAGGTGAAAGGATCTATAAGCAGTCTTGGGAAAGGGAAGAAGCACTGGGACTGTCCATCAAAAGTTTGTATACTGTGTGGGATATTGGACTTCTCTGAGTGGCAATATATGTGTTTGTATATTCCCAGGTGGAATGGAATAATAATAATATAATAATAAAAAAAATTTTAAAAGATTCAGAGATACCTTTTCCAGCACTAGATGTTCTGACAGAAACCTCTGCATCCTTGGAGCTACTCATGTTGAAATGTGTAATTTATGTTCAACATGGCCTTTTCTCTTCTGAAGGCTAATTTCACTCAAAGTCCAAACCTCACCTTTTATCAATTGTGTCCTATATTGCAGTAAACTGACAGAATTTTCCTGTGATTGCTGATGATAACTTAATGGCTAGCAGCAACATTTTAGGAGCTCTTTGGAATGCTTGAAATTCACAAATGAGCCTGAATTCCTGATTATCAAAATATGCTTTCCAGCTCAGGGCTATAGCTGTTAACTTCAGCAAAGTGATCCTTCTGAAGTGTAAGATAAACTGCTACTCCGAAGAGCCCACAGAATAACATCTGCTTATGAGTAACATTTAATGACTAAAAATAATGACTTTGCAAGGTAATTTTTATAGTAAAATTGCATAAGAATAATGTCCCACAAGGTGCTTTTTATAAACTGCTCTCAGTGCTGCATTCTGTGGTTTAAAATAGAACAGTGTGCTTCCTGCTTGGCTAGATGGCAGCCAGTTGCCATCCAAGATTTACTTGAATTTGTGGACTCCTTCCTTTTGCTTCTCTGATTTTTTGGTACTGGATCACTGAAAGCAAGTTGAGGTGGGGGAAACAACCTTGGGAGCTCCTTTTTCTCTTCCCTGTGATTTTTCCTCAAGATCCCAACATTCTGTTTCTCTTGAGTTGTGTTTGACACAGTCTCAGTAGGTGGCTATTAGTAGGATATGAGTGATAGAAAATACTCAAGAAAAGGGATCACGGTGAGGGAACCCAGCACTTACTAGTTGTTTTTGTACAAAATGTCATGCGTTACCCAGATATGTGGCGTATTCACAGGGAGCTCTAACACAACAGGCAAAAGAGGAAAACTGTCATGTCTCCTGCAACAGGCCCTGATTCCCAGACACCTCCCTCTGGTGGCAAAGTGACCATTGCTAGGTTGATACTGATCATTTTGCAGAAAAATAGCTTACTCGCTCTGATTTGTGGGAAAACACAGTGCTCATTGATACAATTTGTCTGAATCACATACTTTCATTTGTGTATTTCTTATGGCAACCAGCTCTTTCTAAGATTTTACTTCTCACCTAGAGACTTGTGGAGTAGCTCCATGAAACACTCTTAGATAGCTGACACTATCAGAGGAATTTCATTTTTCTCTATTGTTTTGGTACTTTGGTTTGTTTGTAAGTCTTCCACAGGGAAGAGAACATGAAGTTGATGTTGTTTTGTGAGGGAGAAGTGTTCTTCTTCAGATTAAAGCAACACGAAGGTATTCTCTGAATAATTAAAAGATTTTGGAAGGATGACAGGAAAAGCTTCCCTCCCCTCCCATTCTTTCTCCCACCTATATAATATGAAGCCACTCAAGGAAAGCTGAATATATATCAGAGTATTGATTAAGGCTAAAAATATCCTCTAGTTTAGAAAATCCAAGATTGTCTGTCTACTTAAATATTCTCTGGCAAAATCTGAACTTTTTGTCCTAGTCTGTCTGCATGGACACAAGGTCTTTTCCTCACCCCTGCCCCCAGTTGCCTTTCTGTCATTCAGTAGCTTGTTTCTCAGGTGAGGAGGACAGACTGAATACAGAAAGCGTGCATTTAACCTTACATCTGGAGTTGTAGGGTTATAAACTCATAAGGAAGTGCAGTAAGGAGGTAGCAAAGGGAAAGATCTGATTTGTTTTGGCCTGAAGTAGATGGGCTGTTTCGCTGAGATTTGTGGAGGCATTCTCAGGGATCGTGCCAGAAGTACTTCAATCCTCTTTACTAACCATTTGTGTTGCAAGGGCTGTGAAGCTCTCTCTGGTGTCTCTCTGTTTCCCTGATGTAAGAAGTGGACTTTTTAAAAACTCAGAACATTCAGGTTGTCCTTGGGTGTGTTTTGCATCCAAATAAATTGTCTTCATGAGAACACTGACAATTACAAATATCATACACTCTTTGGTGTTTGGACATAGATCTGTTAAATATATCCTGTCTTTCATTCTTCTGAGCAGAGTGATGTTTTTGTAAAACAGGTGGTTAAGTTAGGTCAGCTCACTTTCTTGTTGAGCTTCTGCCTATTTTAAGGGGAGGAAGGGAAGGGAGGACCTTCCTCTCATACACCTGAGCTGCAACCAACTGAGAATTTCTTGGGAGGGTAGATTAATTTTCCTCCTCTGCTACTGCAAGAAATGTTTAAGGCTTCCAGACCATTCAGCAAAAAAGACCTGTGTCCCCCTTTTCCTCTCTCCCCCAAATCTGGCAACTTTATGGACTAAAGCAATAGTATTCAGACCTACGAAATACAAAGTCTTACTATTGTAGCTGTGCAGTTAATAGCAAGGGAGCTTGCAGGTGTGATTAATAAGCTACTGGATAGTAGGCCAGTTGGAAGACATCTGTAGTTCATCAAATGGTTAATGAATGTTATCTGCACAAAATAGAATTATATTATGTTGGAAGGATATGCAGCAAGTGTCCAAGTTACAGAATTTGAAGATATAAAGTAGAGATTGAATGTGTAAAGAATGGAGTATAGTTTCGTGTTTAGTATATGAAAAAATTAACTAGCCAGTTCAAAATGTTCATGACAGAAGTAGGTAAATAAGAGCCACTCTCTGGAGAGTAAACCCTGTGCTGAGGTGTGTGGAGACCTCATAGCCCCAGGAGATGCTGATAGTGACCAGTGGGACAGCAGCAGATTGGTAAGAGGAGCTAAGAACTGGAAGCAATTGAGCCAGCCGGCCTCCTCCACTTGCTATTTTTCTGGTTGTCTTAGACTTGGCTTTTAGACTCAGTCCTGATGACATTTGATGTTTGTTGTGTAAGATTTTCCTCACAAGGAACCACCCTGTGGAGCGTGTGGTGAAAAGGCTGAGCACAAAAAGCTAAAACAAAACCCTAAAGGAAATAATGTTTTGTTAGCTGAGACAATGTAGATATGTAGCAACTGACTTTTCAGTTTTTCCCATAACAGAGATTATGTGGGGTCCTGGTTAGGGAAAAGACAACAAAATAACAGGTGGGGGTGGAGGGAGCTTGTCTTCATTCTCCTTCAAGGGAAAAAAATGAATTGTGAAAGCAGAGACAAGGACTGAAGAAGAAATGTGCACTGGTGATTAGCTTCCATCCTGATTGTCAGAGGTATAGTTCTGTTTGTTCCATCACTTTTTGTGTCTCTGCAAATTACATGCCAAATGAAAATTAACTTGCTCCTTTGAAGCTTTGTTGATAGGATGTATGTGTCTGAGCCTTAATAACTATTATATAACAAGTCATTCCAATTTTAAAGTTCATTGTTTGCTTCGTTAAAATAATTGAGGTCAAGCTGGCTGCTACCCTGAGGTGATGATAATGGAGCATTTCGTGCTTATTCCCGGTAATGGGAGGGAAGCAGTTATCAGGAAAGGACAGCTGATACAGATGTCATTATCTGGTTCCATCTTTCCAAGACGCTTTCAAAGCATCTCACTTGATGTTCTAGGATCCTTCCTTAAAACATTTTTTGTCATTAGCGTAGTAACGTTTACAGAGGCTGCTGTGGGTCTTAATCCATATTGAAGCTCTGTGGGTAGAATTCTTTCCTGTTTACAGTTTAAGGAGGTTCTTTTTGGTCCGAAGGTCAGGTTTTATTGCAAGCAAAGTATACAGATAATGTTGCCGGTGGTCATCGGGTCTTGTACGTGTTTCTACGCTAGACACTTTAAAAGCTGAAGTGCAAAATCATCTTGATAAGAGATTTCTGTTAGTGATTGGAGTACTTCCAGCAGCAACCTCTGTTCTTAGTTATTTCACCTTAGTTAAATATTAAGCTGTAATTTTGTCTTCCTAGCTTGCATGCTATAGATGGAATCCCATTGAAAGATCTGTTACGTGACTTTACTGAAGAAAAGAGTGAAGTCTGTAAATCCTCGTCAGAAGATTTCTTTTGTCAAGTAGTAAGATGGACATAGCAAGTGACCTTGAGTAGTCTGAGAACTCTTCTCAGTAGATAAGTCAAGGCAAAAGTTCGCTTCCTCTGCAGTGGTTATGCTTAACTCAAAACAACAGAGCATTAAATTTGAAAAAAAAACAAACCACTTTTACTGCATTGTAGAAGTTACCTTCATTTGTCAGACTTTTCAGTTGGCGAGAGATACTTTCTGAGCTGATGATTAACAGTATTTATGGTAGTATTTTTGCATGTGTGTTGATATTCTTTCTCTTTTCAGAATAAATAGTGGAAAGGAGGCAGGTTTAATGGAAATAGTGTTGGATTTGTGAATATGAGCTGAATTGGTAGCTAGTGTGTCCAATTAGTGACTGGTGCGATTTCTTTAGTGACGTTGGAGTTCCGGGTATCAGTATCTTACATTTTGATATATTCTTGATAGATGTATGTGTATATACATACACACATGTATTCTACTTATACTGGCAGCTTTAACTTTTGATTTTGACAATATGACAGTTTGTGGTGTTGATGAAATAAAGGTCAGGATTGAAGGAGAAGTCTTTGCTCAAGGTCAGAATTGATGACTGTATTAGGTTCATTATGCCAACACAATATATCACGTTTACAGTGACTTAAAAGGTTTTTAATTTTTGTGTGTGGACTTTTCTGTTCTTCATCTGCTTTTGCTTTTAAGAAAAGCAGTGTTTTCTATGAAATACAAGAAAAAAATCCAAACCTCTGTGAAATATGCATGTTTAACAATGGTTAAATGTCCTGACTCATATATCAAAAGCAAAAAACTAGTATTTCTAGAAAGTCTGTGTGTTTGTCAGAGGGAGAGACTACCCAAATAAAGCACCAACCAATCAACTCTTGCCAAAAAAGAGTGAAGCAGCAAACTGGCTATTTCCCAGTCTTTAAAAGCAGTGAACTTCTCACAAGGACAGCTTGACTTAGAGTTTTAAGGAAGTGGTGCATGTTGCATTTCTATTACTATTTAAGTGTATAAAGATTTTTCCACGCAACTGTTTATTTTTACAGATGCTCTGTTTTTCATATAAGCACTTTTTATTGTGTTGTTTATTTCCCCATGTTTTTAATAACTGTTTTCAACTTGCGTGCAGTCAATAATGGAAAGGATTTAAAAATAAAAATCACTGCATTAAATCTTTCAGAGGAATTGCAGATAAATTGGCAGACCACATGCTGCTGGCAGTGGTGTGCAGGGATTACTACAGTAGAGAAAAAGGGTTATTAACTGATGGAGCAGGATGTCTCCTTCATGAATGATTTCTAGCATGTCACAGTGGAGCTTGATGATACAGAATTTCTGTGGGTTTTCAGTGCTAAAAGAACATTCTCATTTTTCTCTGGAGTGTTTTGGATTTTTCCATACGCATGGGTGGGCGTATCTTAATACCGACTATAAAAGGATTCAATTGTGTGATCAATACTAAAATTTAAACTAATTTTAAACTAAAATTGAAATTGCTCATATATGTATTGTGTTGTGGCTGATGCAGTCTGAAGAGTCTCCCTCGTGTTTTATATTCTAAAAGAAGGGTAGGGTGATCTGAAGTATTTAAATCATTATGTAGAAAGACAAGATTGGTGATGCTACTTATTTTCTTGGCCAGCTCCACATGGCCCGTGTGACAAAAGGAGAATGTCTGCTTGCTCTCTGAGGTAATGTGGCTGATGTCATTCTTACTTTGCTTTGAGGAACCTGAAGTCACTGTCTTGGGAGGTGCTCCTGTGGCAGCTGTGCTTTGAGTAGTTTTACAGATGGCATAAAGCTGGTGTTTGCTTTAGGTTGTTGCGATGCACTGTGTTAATTGTGTGAAATCCTGTAGGGTCAATAATTCTAGAAAGAAAGATGTTTTGATAATACACATCTGTCCTAGACAAACAGACTTATGCCTGTTAATCCTGAAGTCTGGATAACAAAAGCATTTAAAATAAAATAATGTCAAAAGCAATCATATGCTCTTACATTTAGGTATGGCTATTCAGTTTTCTTCCTTTGAAGTTTCTATTTATTTTTGTTGTAGGATGGGAGGAAAAAATCTTGAATAGAGATGATTTATTGTTATACTTAATAATTTGGAATATCTCCTTTTCTCTTTCTAGTTTCAGAAACAAATTGAAGCCTTAAATAAAAAATGACATTCAGATTTTTTAATATGATTTCTCTGCTTGGGAAAGATTAATGTATCATCTAGTATTTTAACAAAATGTTGAATTCCTGTATTTTTTCCTTTTAGCACAGAAAATAGCACTTCAATTTTTCATTTTTACTTCCTAAATTAATTTTTAACAACTAATTTTAGCTTATTTACTGCATAAAAGAATGTTCTTTTATCTTATTATGTCTGAAATAAATTTCTTTGCCAACCTAGGGCATCTCATGGCTTTTTCTGCTTATCTTCCACATACTGTGGAGATAACCCCGAGAATTAGTCATTTCTACTTACCATTTGTTTGGATTCTTGCCTCGTAAGTGTTTGGTCTCTTACATCGTGGTTGGCTGTGTGTTCACAACAGGAAGATCCAGGAGGTGCAGTTCCAGCTGTGAAGGAGTAGGTAGCAGTTGCTGTGGCTGGGGTAAGCAGGGAAAGCAGTCACACAGGATGTTAAGATCAGCCCTGAAGAGGAGGAAGCAGGCAGCAACAAAAGCTGTGAACTGTCTGTTTTGGAGTAAGTGGTAGGGAGGGGATGACCTCTAGAAGAAGACATCCCAGATGTTTCCTGTTGCGTTCTGACATTTGTGAGAGGGTCACTGGACGGCTGGTTTCTTTGAGTGTGGTGTCATTCGGGAGAGTTGTATTGGCTTTGCATGGCAAGGTTTTGGCAGGAGAAGGGCCACAGACATGGCTTCTGTGAGAAGCTGCCAGAAGCTTCCCCATGTCCAGCAGAGCCAAGGCCAGCTGGTTCCAAGATGGACCCGCAGCTGGCCAAGCCCAAGCCCATTGGCCACGGTGGTAGAGCCTCTGGCATTACAGATTTAAGAAGGGGGGAAAAAAAGGCTGCTCAACAGCAGCCAGAGAAGAGAGGGGTGAGAATATGCGAGAGAAGCAACTGCAGATACCAAGGCCAGTGACGAAGGAGGGGAAGGTGGTGCTCCAGGTACTGGAGCAGGGATTTCCCTGCAGCCTGTGATGTGGCCCACGGTGAAGCAGAATGTCGCTCTGCAGCCCATGGAGGTCCATGGTGAGCAGGGATCCACCTGCAGCCCGTGGAGAAACCCCTGCCAGAGCAGATGGATGCCTGAAAGAGGCTGTGACCCTGTGGGAAGCTCAGGCTGAAGCAGGTTTGCTGACAGGGCTTGTGACCCTGCGAGGGGTGGGTGCTGGAGCAGTTCGTGCAGGACCATTTCCCATGCTGGATCAGGCAAAGAGAGCACCGAGGATGGAACAGCAGAGACAATGTGTCATGAACAGGCTGTAACTCCCCCTAAATGTCCACCTGTGCTGCTCTAGGGAAGGAGGTAGTGAAACTGGGAATGAAGTTAAGCCTGGGAAGAAAGGAGGAGTGGGGGGAAAAGTAAGATTTGGTTTTATTTTCTCATTACCTTACTCTGATTGGTACTAATTCAACCAATTTCCCTGAGTCGAGTCTGTTTTACCTGTGATGGTAATTGAGTGACCTCCCTGTCCTTATCTCAACCCCCAAACTTTCTGTTGTGCAGCCACGGAGGGGAAGTGGTGGGCACTGGGTGACCAGCCAAAGTCAACCCACCACAACACCTGAGAGTTTCTGACAGGCTAAAAGGTCTGAATCTCCTTCATGCTTCAGAAGCAGCTGTTAGTAGGGAACACATGTCATCTGCTTGTTCTCCTGCATCAGGCAGACGAAGATGGAGAAAGAAGCAAACCATGCATTTGAGCTGGTGTCTTCCTAGGACGAGGCTTCCTCTTACTGAACATTTTGCAACTAAGTAAATGCAGACCTACTAATGCTAGATATTTGCACACTTATAATTCCATTTAATCTATGTAGTCTTGATGGTTCTTTCAGTTTTTTTTATCGTACATCTATCGTAAAGTTGTATTTTTGAAGTTTCAGTGCATTTCTGAGAATGTGTGGTTGTTTTATGATATTATGAGAAGAATATATAGGTGAAGCGGAGGTGTCAAATCCAAAACAAGAGTGGAAGGAGAAATGGGTTGAGATTTGGTGAGGAGACAGGGGCAAATAGCCTTTGTTGTTCTTACAAGTAGTGAACTACTACTTTGAGCTGTCTGTATTTGCAAATGGGAAGGATGGAGAATTGTAAGGTGCTGAAATAATCCCATGTAAGAACAAAGTCATTCAAAATTAGGCAAGTTATTTCACATTGCAAAAGGAAAATTGCAACTTACCTTTCTCAAAATCAAAGCTTTTCATTCTGGTTTTGAAACAAGCTTAGAGTCCTAGTAAGCCGAGCATTTTGCCTCTCCTCTCCTGGGAGAAAGCAAATAACAGACCTACCAGTAAGACAGAGGATGATGCTGTAACTGCATGACTTAGTGGCTGTCCTGTTAAGGGTTAACGTGTTGAATGAGTTTCATCTTGTACACCTTGGTGTTTTTGTGTTAGCTCCTCCTTGATTTACTCTCTGTAGAACAACTACACTGCAGCTCTTCTGAAATCTTTTATCAAGGTCTTTAAAAAAAAATCTGGCAAGCATGTAAAAAAAGTTCAGTTGTTTCAATAATGTATGTAATTTCCTTGCCCTTTTTGCCATAGAGTTGATCAGTCACTTTAGAATAGGGGAGGTTCTTCATCCTCGTTCTGGTTGTTCAGCACCTTAAACAGCGTGGTTTTGTTCAGTGCTGGAGCAGTAAATGTTCAGCAAGTTCTAATACTTTGAATCCTACCCAGAAGTTGCTGTTCCAGATGTCTTCTGCTGTGTGAAGTCTTTAGAACAGCTGCTGGTATCACAACTATAACATGAAACTAGGTAGTAAGGAAAAGGTGAATCGAAAGGCTGCTTTGAAGCTATCTTAAGTCAGCTAGGAAACAGTAAGACTTGGACCAACACTTTGTTTTAGATAAAGGTAGAATAAATAATTGATTTTATTGAAACTTCTCCTGATCTAGGAAGAATACAGTTGACAAAAGCCTGTGAAGTTTTGGGCTGGGTGATAGCTGCAAACATTCAGTTAATTTTCCAAATGTTTTCTAAGCTCCCTGATCAGTTTATCTTATGCACCTGTCTTATCTGCAGAAGAATGTAGTTGTCCTTTATTAAGGGGGAGGGGAAAATTGAAATGTTTGAAGTTTTCAAAGTTTTGCTTTTGATTTTATTTTTGATTTTATTTTTTATGGAAGCAAATCTTGAAATTGTAAGCTGTTCCTGTCCCACCTCCCCCCCCCCAAAAAAAAAAAAAAAGTAGGAAAACTAGTCACTTGGAAATGAATATAGAACATTTCTGTCACTGTGAAATATGAGAATGTCAGGTTTTCAATTTCACACTCTTATGCTGGATGGGAAAAGGAGAGAAGCAGTTTTCCATACACTTATATTGTTTAGTCTTCCAGGAAGATGGTCATCTTTTGTCTCCTAGCTGTTCCTTCAGTTTGCCTCCTTGTGCTCTTTCCCTGAAGGAGGAGTACTTGCATAAGTGTGTGTCTGTGGTATTTTTGTTTTTGTTCTATCTTTGAAGCAGCCCCCTTGTCTGTGCTGTGGAGCTCAAGTTAACAATGTGTGACTTCTGAAAGCAGAGCATTGCCTGGGATTGATTCTGTGGTTCCCTAAAGCTGCGTATTGGAGGGGTCCGTGTCACCTTCTGACAGGTCTTGTTTTCTGTCAAAGGGAATTTAAATTGTCTGTGGCTTTTACTGAAGTTTTGGCCTCTGTTTTACCTGTTGGTTATTAAAATGTCATGTTAACCTTCAGCAAGGCATTTGGCTAAATTCACGAACTGCAACAACAGCTTTTTGTATAATTCTACTCTTTTTTTGCAAGAATGGTTATTTGCATCTCTGAGTTCAGTTTCCATACTATCTTTTCAGTGCACTCAACATATATTTTTTGATCAGTCAATTTACGGTAGTGTAGGAAGGCTGCAGGAAGCTCACAATACTTGAAAAATAATAATGATAATAAAAAAGTCATGAAGTTCGTAATACGTTTTTACAGTGTGGTAGTGTGGACAAATGGAGCTTGAATCTTTGTTTATTATGATGTCTTCAGATACATTTTTCTGAAAGCTTTGGATACCTCAAGTGTAGACCTGTAAGTTTTTGCAGTAAGTTTTTTGCAAGGTAAGTGTAAGAGGCTTGTCGTGTGCATCTATAATTTCCTACAGGCTGTAAAAATGGAGAGAGAAATTTTGAACATCTCCTTTTTCTTTTGGCTTTAGGATTTTGAAAGCTTGCCAATTTGCTTAAAAAGCAGCCTGTTCAAATACAGTTTTTACCTGCTATGCAAGCACCCCTTTCATCTTCATCTGGATGGTCCAAATCTAGAAAGAGGTTAACTTTCTGCCTGACAACTGGTATTCATATTGGATATGAAATAAGTACTCTAAGTTGCTTCCTATGCTAATGTCTGTAAACTTAAAAATTACTACATTTTGTAAAAACAGTTCCTTAATGATGTTTAAGAAATGGATAATGCCCATTCTTAAACTGTGATTAGATACTTTATGTAGGAAAGGAGGAGGGGCAATGTAACTTCCTTGGGTGTCTCAGATCACATAAAAAGGAAAGAAAATCTAAGCCTAAATTAATAATGGAGAAGGAAGTAGAATTTTCATACTTTTCCTTACAAAGACTGTCAGAAAGTATGAGTCACTATTAAACCTACTGTGAACCTGCTATTTTAAGAGGCTATTTTCTCTAACATAGTCTTGACATTTTTACAGGCCTTTGGTAGTCTCAAGCCCTTCGTTTTTGTAGGTGAGTATATGGTATGTTTGGATTAGAACATTAACATCCATTTGTGGTAGTTCTTCACATTTAGTCACTATTTCAATCCATAAGAATTTAACAGCTACGTAGTGATATTTCCTATGACAGCAGATGTTTTTGGACCTTTACAGATCATGAGCCAAGCTG
The DNA here is from genome assembly GCA_013397755.1 of Cnemophilus loriae. Lineage (NCBI taxonomy): Eukaryota > Metazoa > Chordata > Aves > Passeriformes > Corvidae > Cnemophilus > Cnemophilus loriae. The sequence goes on from VZTF01002191.1 coordinate 216,359, forward strand.
AAGGACAACAGAAGAATCTTGTACAAGCCATTGAAGCTCTCCCAAATTCTGGACCCCTTACTGCCTTGGATCAGGACTTGCTACTTTTAAAAGCTACCTCTGCTGCCACCCTGAGCTGCCTTGGAGAATGCCTGAGTCTACTACAGCAAAGCATGCATCAAGTGGGCCAACAGCATAACAGGACACTGTCATCAGGTGAGCACGAGCTCCCTTGGGTATTATTTCATGTGCCTTGGGGTGTTTTATTATGATACTGAAACAGGCAAAATTAACCATTCTCAGAGAGGCAAGTTGGGATGAGCAGCTTGTGAGCTTCTGCAGCCTCAAGCACTGTAATTCTTGGCCTAAAAAAAGATGCAAAAGGTATTGCAATCAGAAGAGAGGAGGAAAAGAGGTGGTTCTGAGTCTTCTCAGAGAAATCCGATCCTGAAGACAGCAACACAAAAAAATGGGGTGTGGAGAAGAGGTATATATAAACCTACATTCTTAATGCTAATGGCAGTGTGGAACCAGCTTGGTTGTTTCGGTTTGCTCCCCCTCATTTTTTTTTTTAATAGATTTCAATGTCAATACAGATTTGTTTGATAAAAATAATACTATGTAGTGCTACGGTGAAAATAATTTTTCTAGTTTTCTGCATGGAAGGATGCTGCTGAGGTGGATTTATTTCAGTCTGTGGTTTTCTTTGAGTCTGGAAAAAGTTCTCCATGCTTTAAAAAAAAAAAAATCTGTGGCAAGTTTTTATGGGCCTAAGATGTCAGTGTGATACTCCACTGAGCTCTGCAGGCATGAGCCTCTCAGTCCCCATGTACCTCAGTTTTTCCAGTTCACCCAGTTCTGGGTCTGTCCATAATATTGGAAGTTGGACCTTTAGCTTTCTGGAAGGGTGGTTAGCATTTTCCCATGCATAAACTGCACTGCCACGTCTTAAGAAGAAGAGCAAGAGTTGATGTAAGAGAAGCAGCAGCAGCAGAACCCTGGATATGGAGTGGCTTTTGTGTTTTCTTCAGGTGCTTCCACAACAATCCCCCCCAGCCTGCCCTTACTTGCAGTAGGTTCACTGCAGGGCAGGATGTGCCCTCAAGGCTGCTGAGATGGCACAGTGGGACAGCTTCTGAAGCATTCCCTTTGTGAGGAGAACAGAAATGTGAGGGGGTTACTTGGGAAGCAGGAAAATGATGTGAAAGGGGTTCTTGGGAAAAACAATATTAAACCTTTTGACACCTATGTCCTATGGTACATGCTGACTTTCCCACATCCAGATTCTGATAGGTTTCATAAAGGAACATGATAAAAAAAAAATACCCTTTTTCTTGTAGAAGATGCAAAACCCCCCTTGCACTTATCTAAGTAGTAATGATAAAGTGCTTTGAATTAAATTATTTGATATAACTTTATTTCAGAAAGGAATGGTTCGAAACAGAGATGAAAAGCGTCCTTCAAAGAAAAATTATTTTCTAGTTTCAAGGTTCCTGAAGGTTGTTTTTCATCTCGAGGTGATCTAAGTGAAATGTCAAGAGATAGATGACTTGAGGTGTACATGTCCTTGAATCTGTGTCCACATAATCTTCTGTTAAATCAGTGTCTTTGTTTTGACTTGATAATGGTTTTTGAGGATCTGTGGACAAGAAGAGAGAAAAGCAAGCAAAACATTAGTAATTGCTTAAAGGAAATTCCCAATTTAAAAAAGAAAAAGGAAAGTCATGACTATGAAATACTGAATAATAAAATCTGATAAGTGTTTTTGTTTGTTCTTCCTAAGACTGTAAACTTGCACAAGAATCCTTTCAGGAATCAGAATTCTGTAGCAGTGGTTCACACCAGCATCTCTGGTGTAACTGTGAGAACTTGAATGCAAGCAGTTAATTCTTCAGTGTGTGTGTGGGCTTATTCTTTGGTATGGAAGTAAAAAAAAAAAGAATTAAGATGGGAACTAAAAGCTGCTGAAATATTTAGTCTCTTCTCCCTGACTGAAATGATTTTTTTTTTCCCTAGGCCTTATTATGCAACACAGTTGCCTGAAAGAACCTGGCCTACAAGTCTTGATTACTGATTTTCCTACACGCTTAATCTTTTCCAGGCGTACTTTGATAGACTTAACGTTTCTGCTGAGTCGGTAGAGTTTCAGAGTCATCAAAGCTGCATAAGCTCGTACCTATTCAGACTAAAGCCTTTAAGTAATCCCCCAGCAAACTCTATTTCTGAGAGATGATCTATTTCATTTTGATTGTGTCCTCCAGGTGAATTCTTTTAATTTGATACCCAGCAGGTACAACAGAAGATGACCTTTACTGTCACTGTCAGGTGAAAGTGACACTTGTTAGTTTAAAAGCCGTGTGCTCCTGTGATAGGAATTCTCAAACACCTTTCTTGTGAGATGTCATGGCCCTGTGCAGTTTATTACTGAATGCTTCCATCCCGGTGCTGTCTCATTACCTGCTTTGTGGTGTAAGGGTGCTAGTGGGCATTGTGGGGCAGAATGCATAGATAGAGACAAGATAGAATTTGATGATTTATTTTCTTGCTTCTAGCCTACAGTTCATGAAAGCAATCCAGTCCAGCCAGGCAACATAGTCTTCCTTGTGTGGAGTGTGAGAAATACTTAATTGCTTAGCTTGGGTTACTTGAACCTACCCTTGAATTTGTTTTCCTTCAGCATCCAAAGCTGTAACTATTTCGCCATAAAGAGAGAGAACTGCCTTAAAAGTCTTAATCTATCTACTTAATCTGCTTTCTCTGTACCTTGCCTTGTGTCCTTGGGGTCTTTATACCCGATTGTGCAAGTTTTGCTGACTTCCGGTGCACTGGAGGCCTTGCAGTCTTACTGCCTCTAAAGCAAGGGCTTAAAAGTGGCGGAGAGTTTCTGACCTAGTACTTATGGGATGCTCTCATAACGATTATAATTAAATAGTAGCTATTTTAAACAGATTTACCGACATTTATTGTTTTAAACAAGAAAAAAAAGTGTCTCCTTTCTTTTGATGTAAAAATTTTTGTTGTTTGCCAGTAATTAGAGTAGAAAGAAAGCAGCTTGGCATTCACTTTAGTGGAATCTTGTCCAGAATCTACAGTTATGTAGGTCATGACTTAAAATATTTTTATGGCATCCTTGCTAATGGAATAGTTTAAGGATGACATGATTTTTCCGTTTCACGTTTCTCACAAATTGTCAGTCTTAGACCTGAAGCTTACAAGCAGACAAGATTAAACTGAAGTCTTCAAATTTGTCTTGAAGGCTAGTCAATAAATTTTTTATTTCCACTCTGAAGCTTCATGGAAAGGTTTTTGTGATTGTCTTTTTTGGAAGTACATCAACAAGAAGAGTCAGTGAAGCAAAATCCTGTCTGTGTTTCTACTTTTGAGTCAAAATAATGTCAAAAATAATTTCTAGCTGTCATTATGAAAGGTATGTGCATTGATCATTGGCTAAATTCTTTGTAATTTTTTTTTCTTTCATTGAAAAATATGCTGGAAAAGGATATTATTAGCTGAAAGTGTTGGTTACATATAGTGTGAGTTGAGGATGAGGGGTTGCATCTCTACAAGCTTCTTTGGGTTTGGGAATTATATTTTTTTTGTAGGATGGAGGAAAATGTCAAGGCCTTTCTTTTTGGCCAGAAGTGTCACCACTTAGGTCCATCTGAAGTATTTGCTGGTCAGCATTAAGTGCCTTCTTACAAGCTTGAGTTTATTTGGCATGCAGACAAGGAACAGGTACCTTTGAAGATAAAAATGTGGAGAAGAAACTTTTGTCTTTATTTCTAACTTTAGAAGTTCTAGTGTTATTTTTTTCCAACTCTGTGTACAGCCTTTGGCAGAAGAGTATCTCCAGAGCCTGTTGACTGCAATTGTTAACATTCTTCCCTCCCAGACTTGAATGTTTGTTTTAATGTAGCTCTACCAGCGTATGTTGTGTTTTAGGTCTGGTTTTTTTTTAATTTTAGTGTTTTGGCAGACAGAATCCTCTCGTGTAGTAGCAGCCTGCACAGATCAATCCGTTCTTTTAATCTGTGTTTCACATTAGCCATTCATTTACTGAATAAAGCATCTTCCCGATAGTAATTCCCTCTTATATTTTTCTGTCTCTCCCTTGCCCACTTTTCCAAACTGTAAAACATTTCATTTTTCTTAAGATTTTTTTAAAAACAAAAGCCAAACTCATCCTTACTATGGATTTTATGAAGTTCACTTTAATGTGCAAATGCTGCTGATTTTGGCTCCCATGGAAGCAAATGGATTGGAGATGATTCTGGAGTTGGGGAAGCGACATACTTGAGCTTTTTATTATCTATTGCCTCCTTTTTGAGAAAATAAATGGGCAGGAAAGACAAAATCTAGATACTTGCAATTTGTTGACAAATGACAGCTAGGAATTCTCTTGAAGCTGACATGACAAGAGAGAAAAATGAGCAGATAAGTAAGTCCTTATTTGTGCTCAAATGCATGTGGGCAGGGAAGAGGGAGGAAAGAAGACGGAGGAGTACATAGTCTTTGTTACTGGTGTACTTTACTAAAGTTGGCTTGATCAGTCAGTTCTCCCTTAATTGCACCATCACCAGTCTTGCTTCTGTCAAGAACAACCAGAACAATTTGCTGTTCTATCTAAAGGCTAATGCATTATTCCTTACATGTTCTTCCTTCATTGGAAGATAACATTATTTTCTGGTCCCCGCACAGCATCAGCAAATACAATCTCATGTGAAAAGCAGAGATGCAGCTGCCATTTGCTGTTGCTGGTTCAGTGTGCTGCAGGAATTCAGCAGAGACAAAACTGTTGCATCCATCCCTGGCAGGGGAAGGAATCCAGATCTACTATTGGTTTCTCCTCAAGGCCTACCACTGCACTGTTAGGGGATATTTGTTAGAATATATTTAAAATATGTCATGAAAGTTTTATCAATAGATGTTAGTTTACGATTGTGCCAGGGAAAAAACTTAGGTCTTAGGTGGTGGTTTTTTTTTTTTTTTTTGTAATCTCCCAACCAAGACCAGAGGACTTAAAATTAGAAAGGTTTTTGTTATGGAATGGAGATAGGTGTTAAGCGTATTTCGTGCATCAATTATCATGCAAAAGTGAGTTTGAGGGTACATAAGGTACCTAGAAAATCAAAACCAACAGAAGAAAATTATCAATACTGCTTAACTGAAAAATATACTGGTAAATCTTCTCTATGGAGAGAATTCACCCCTCACCGCTGTGTGCACCTGTAGAAGGGAAAAACATTTCTCCTAAGGGCATTTGTGTGGCGTACAGCCTGTTGTGCCATCTGAAACAGATATTTGTGAAGTGTAGCATTGCTATAGGGAAAGGATAAATAAGTTGTGTCTGGATGCTGCGCTTTGCTTAGGTACAAGTGTTTTCATGTGCCTTGGTGTACTTGTCTGCTGCGTGTTCATCACAGTGGAAACTGGTGTTGGGGGGAAGAGGGAAAGAAGCTAATTTTTGGGTGTTTCTATAAGAACTCTTGTTTTGTATATACGTATGCTCTGAACTGTCAGAGGAATCAGACTTGGGTTTTCACTCCTGGAACTATTGAACCAACACCATGCAGGTAGAAGAGATCTGGCTGATTTTACTAGTTGTGTATTTGGTACGTCCTTTCTAATTTTTGCATTGTTTACTGCAGAAACAGATGTTTTGTTTTAATTAATGTAGTGCTTTTTACAGTCTTAAAGCAAGTAGTAAAGTAGCTATATGTAGCTGTGACTACTTTTATGTAATTTGTGACTGCCTTTCTGGAGAATTCCTTTAGAGCTCTGAAATGTATCAAAATAGATTAGAATTTACCTTTCTGTCAGCTGTCCTTGGCTGTGACTGAGAACAGAGAAAAAAATCTGGCTTTAAAAAACCCGAACCAATGACAGCAGTTTCTTCCTATTCTTATCCAACTCTGAAGATAAACTTTCTCATATTATGTTTAGTTTTAATATATATTTTTTTAAAGTCTTTATAAAAACAGGGATTGAACTAGTGACAGAAATTTTTGAGTCCCATAAAATGGCAAAGATTGCAACTCCGTTAGAGTGGGTCAAATGATTTACAGATGGCAGCTCAGTCTGTGGAGAGTAAATTTCAGTAAAACAACTGGATTAGATATGGCACGGACAACAGCTATACCTGTACAATTTTGTGATAAGAGTAATTCTTACTAGTGCAGATGAAAACATTTTGGGTGTACTGAAAAACTGAAAAAAACCACTGAAAAACTGTCCTGAAAAGTTTTGGAAAACTGATAATGTGAGTGAAATAGGAGCCATATTATTGTAGCCTTTCACTTTCTACACAGATTATATTCTAGTCTTAGTTGATTTTAAGGTAATTTCTGATGAATTCTCTCATCAGAGATTGCTTTTGCCTGAAAAGTGAGCTGCTGTATTAGATATATGGCAAGTCCCTTGGGATGATGAGAGTCCTGACATCTCAGAGTAAGATTTTTAGAGTAAAGATCATCACAGCTTCCCTGGTGGCACTTTGCAACTAGGCGTGAATTTTTTTCAGCTTGTTCAGAGAGGTGACATTTTATTTGTTTAAATTACTGTGCTGTATTACTTAATGTCTTTCCCTGCGTATTTGTCTTCTGCAAAGCAGTCAAATTCCAGATGCACAGTTTAACAAAACAGTTTTTCTCAAATGCAGAGGTGTTAAGAAAATGCATGTGCTTTATTGTCATTTGGACCTTAACTCTTGGCGTCCTATTGGTGTTGGGTAGGTTATAATGTGTTTTTAAGATTTGTTTAAAATTTGATTAAGCTGACAAGATTTGTTGTTTTGTGAGGGTAGCATTGCCCTCACAATGCAGGTACAGGAGAGAAAACATGCTTGCCTAGTTCTAACAGTTTCTATTTCTCTAAGAGACTCTAAAATGTGCAGGGAAAGACAAAGGTCTTTTTGCAATGTGTTTGCAGTGAAGAGGAAAACTAGTATAGTGTTTTTAAAAATGTTTGTGATGATGAAGTAAATATTCACATTTAAAAATTTCCCCTGAAGAGAGGTATTTCTTCATGTGGGAGCTTTTTATTGTGTTTATTTACATAAACTAGATTAAAAAAAAAAATCAAAAATAACTGTTTACAGTGAAGACCAAATAGATTGTTTGTGCAGAGAGAAAATGGATAGCCCAGGGAAATGATCAGATGACATATTTCTAAAGATTGGCATAAAGAGAAGTCAGTTCAGGTTTTTTTTTAGTGTCTCTGTAATAGGAAAATAGGAGCAGTAATGCATTATTCAGCTTTTTTGACAGGGAGAAACAGAAAAATAGATCGAGATCTGTTACTGCAAAATAATGAAGAATGAGAAGCATAATTTGACGGCAGAGCCACAGAAATGTTCTTCCTTTGGCAACGGGAATTTTGTGTAATTGTATGAAATACACATTTTAAAAAAGAAAAAAAGCTGGATTTTTTCCCCCTGTTGATTACTCAGATCTTTGAAAATCGTTTTATCCTGAACTATTTGCTTATGCTTTCCTCATGCTTTCTTCAGCAAAAGATGCTGCCACAAAAGTACCCTAAGAAAAGTAGATCTGAACTTCCTCCGTGTCTTCATAACTTAGTGCCATTTTAGATGAGAGGAATGTTCTGTAACTGTTTTGTCTTTAGAATTTGGTAAGAGTTCAGCTATGGGATTTGTGGCCCGTTTTTTAGTAATGGAAGTGTTAATGTAACACTACATAGCGTAGTCTCTCCAGATCTAACCATTTACTTCACTTAGGAGGCAATCTCTGGTAACCCTGGTGATATGGAGAGGAGAAATTGCATGTTCTTTTAATGTACTTTGTGTTGCTCTGCATCATCTTAAGAACTTCTCAGTAGTGAGAGGGGATCCTTCCTCCCTGTGGCACTAATTGTATATTCATATACAAATTATGGTAATGACTGAAGAGCTGCGATTTTCTTATCTATATCTCTATATTTTATAGCAGCGTGTAATTAATAGCCGAAATTTTAAGTCTTGTGCTGAGGGCTACTGATTTGACTGTTGAGACTGTGTTTTAGAGCAGTTAGGGAGGAACAACTGTGCACTTGCCTTAGCTGATTGTTCTTTCTGTCATGGCATCCTTAAATATAGACCCGTCCAGGAAATCAAGTGCCCCCATAAATAAGAGTTGTTCTGATGCCAAGTTCTGTTTGATTCATATTTAATGTGTATCTTTCTAATGAGACTTCTTTTAAACTGTGGTCTTGGGACCAATAAAGCATTTTAGTACTTAATCTAGAAAAAACTTTTAGTAGTACAGACAGAAATAAAATACAGCTGCTAGGCTTAAAACTTTGATTTCAGGCAGAAGAAATGGAGGGTTTACTTGGGTAACTTCATAACTATGAAAATATCGGGTAGAGAATTCTTGCTTCATTTCCAAGGTATGCTAGGTAGCATTATACATAAGGATTATATGGTCCGGTGGTAGGATTAACATTCATTGACTTTAAAAAATCACAGATAAGTTGGCCTATAAGATGCTTACTTTGGTTATTTAGGGTGTTTCTTGCTTCCAAAGGCAGAGGTATCATTTGAGATACTGCATAAGCTAGTTCAGAAAGCACGAGATCATTTGTTACTAAAGTAAAGCTGTGCATAGAAGCAGAGAAGAGATACAACTCATTTAGATCAGTAGAATGGTGAGGTGAGTGGAAGAAATCTGTAATCTTTCTCTTGTAAGCTGATACCTATTTTCTGCTTCAGAAGGTATCCTGGGATGGCCTGGGCCCAAGTCACACTCCACAGAGCAACTGAAAAACGGTGCCATCAGCTCCCTGTCGTCTGCTAGTGCCAACATTACATGGGCAATAGTACCATCTGCAGCCCAGGATGCGCAGGCACTACAGCCAAACGCTGAGGTAAGCGTGCTTGGTCTCTGTAGGTCGTTGGTTAGATGCAAACCATGTGTGATGGTGGGTGCTTTCATTGATAAATTACTGTATTTTGTCTTCATAGTGTACTCTTTGTTTGAAGTTACTTGTGAAAATGAGAAGTTTTATGCAAAAGTGCACTCCAAAAACTTGAAAAATATCTTGATGATATTGTTCTGTGCTTTTGCCTTCTCTGAGGTACTTGGGTCAGCAAACTTTGGCAAGTGTACAATTTCTTTCCTAATCCTAAAAGCAATCAACAGACTGTCACTACACATTTCTATCCTTTGATGCAAATAAAAGCTATTTATTTTTCATTCTGGTTTGAGACACTACTTGCTTACTACTTGTTCTTCCATGTTGCTGTTTGCTCTTGGGCATCTCTTGAGTATAGTTGACTATTCTTTGAGTTGAAAAACGATGTTATTTCCTGATCCCTTTTCCTGTTAAATGATTATGGGCAGAACTTGTCAGCATCATCCTGCATCAATCAGCTGATTTGTGCTTTTGTGGCATTTACTTGGTAAAGGGCAGTTCTGAAGCATCCACTCCTTGAGGAGACTCACAGCTGCGTATCAGACATCTCATGCACTGAAAATCTCTCGCCATGACAAACTTCTCCAGCTTCTACTGTCTGCTTCAGTTACCAGTGCTGCCCACCAGGAAAACACTTCACTCTGAGACCCTAGAGATTATAGGGCACCTGGAGCACGTGAGACCTGGAGAAGTGGAAAGAAGTTTTTGAAAGAGCTGAAGGAACTAGGGAATGCTCTGAGCAATTGGAATGGCTTAAATTAAATTACATCGCCTTTAACAAAATATGTAATGGCTGGAGACATCAATAAAGCTGTTTTTCCAGTTCTTTTGTAGTATGTTGAATTGAATATAGTTTTAAAAAGTTCACAGATAAACCAGATTTTTATTTTTTTTACATGTTCCTTTGGTCCTCTGTCCGTAGAAAGGAATTTTCAATTCTGTTGCTCCTAGTGTCCATTTACCAAAATGTTTAAATTACCTGTAATTACTTTTTATTAGGAAGTTGTGTAATTTCTTTTTTCAGATAAGCCAAGTGTTCTCTTACACTGTGTTTTTAAGACAAGAGGCCATTTAAGAGTATTGTTTTGGGAGTTACTGCTTGCTGAACCACTGAAATCTGTTTCATTAGAATTTTTTTAGGTTTTTTTGGTTGATTTTTTTTTGTTTGTGGTTTTTTTGTTTTTGTTTTGTTTTGTTTTTTATTCTTGATCATCCACTAAAGCCAAATGGGATGTGGAACCGTGAACTTTGCAACAAGAACATAAAGAACAGCAGCTGATTTTACTTACATTAAGGTATCATTTTGCAGTTGAGTTGAGCCATTTATGACATGTTTTAAATTAAAATTTTTTTGTGGGTCAAATCCCTTTCTGTTCATTTGCTGATGAGAGACACTGAGTTGTGTGCGTGGCTTGAGGTACTGCTTTGCTTATGGAACTCATGATTTATTGGGAAGGGAATACCCTTGAAGGGGTGGATGTAAGCAAGGAAGTGTAGCACTGTTTATAGTACAGAATCCTCAGTGCTTTGTGGGCAGTCTTCCTGAAATCAGGAGCCTGTATTTGGAGGCCCTTGGGCATTAGCCGCTAAAAAAGAAGAAAAAGAGACTAGGGGAGAAAGAGAGTAAGATTTTTAAGTTATGAAAAGGTCGGCTCAAGATGGTGTTTTTGGTAGAAACAGTAAGTAGAAGTTTGTGTATTGATGGAGCAACAAGAGGCAGCTGGAATCAGGCAAATAATTTTTGTTATGTAGTAGTACAGTTTAATGAGCAGAAATTTGGTTTTGCCACAAGGAAGGGGCTTAAACCAGGATTCATTCCTGGAAGCTCTTTACAAACCTGCCTCTTCCCTTACACTGAGTCTGTGTGTGTGATGCTGAGATTGATACTGTTGGCTCTGAATTTGAGGTGTTTTTTTAAATGTAGCTGATACACTTTTCAGTTTTGATCATTTTGATGAAATTTTTTCTGAGTAACTTAACAGTTACCATGGTAAGAATGCTATCTGAGCCGGGTAGTCACCCAGGAAGTGATGTCTGACATGCCCAAAGTTATCAAAGATGTTTGATTTGACACAATTTAACAGTTCTGTGTGCAGGATGTAATCATATTTTTAAATATATTGAGGCTTTGTGTGCCCAAGGCAAGAGCCTTGGTCTGGCCCTGAGTAGGCACTTTATTTTCAAAGGTATAAAAGTACTGACTGTGCTAATTACTTAGTATGTATACTAATATATAAAAGCAAATGCAGATCATCACTTGTTTGTAGTCCAGATACTTCGTTGTTAGTAACAGTGGTGACATCGGCAGAGAATGAGAAAATGCTTCTAGATGTCATTAGTTATATGTTGTTGACACTGAATGCCCTGATTTCTTTTTTTTTATTTATCTGATAGCTTCTTTTTGAAGAAAAGAGGAATCCACAAGTGTCATTCAAATGAAGCTTATTTCTCTTAATGATTTTCTTTTCAAGGAAATGCAACTAGGCACTAGATAATCTCCGTTTCTTGAAGAAGCTGCTGGGGTATTAGTGGGGCTCAACTTTCCAAATGTACTTGCCAGAAGAAATAAGCCTTGCTTTTACAGAACTTAGGAGATGAGACTGCTAGTTCCTGTATCAGTGCTATCAGAAATAATTCCAATCTCTTCTTTGGGTCTAGATTTTTATTTTAAAAAATCTGTAATTTTGTGGTATAACCTCTGTCTCTTAGAAGCTATACCCCAGAGGAATGGGAGAGAGCTTTCTTGGCTAACTCTCAGTGTAATACAGCAGATGTACCAACCAAACTGTGAATTGACCTCTAGTGTGAAACAGAAAATGCCATTAAATGGCTAACCTTGAGGAGCAGCAGACTCAGCTGCTTGTATTATAGCGTGTTATTTATAAGGCAAAGATAATTTTAGGAATGTGGATCAGCAGTGATTTTAAGATGAAAACAGAGATGTTACGTTGGGGCAGAGGGGTTTTGGGTGACTGCGGAGGGATCTTTCCCATACAGCTGCCTGCCAGTGGCAGCAGTTTCCTGGCAACCTGACCGAGTGGCTGAGTGTGCTTAGTGATAACTGTGCTAATTCTCAGCACAACATTCAGACACTTTGCAGCTGTGCATCGAGTGGCATCATTAACAAACCAGTGACTGGTTTTTATATGTTTATGAAGAAGTGTGTGGGTCTTTACAATTCTCTGGAATAACAAGGTTCGTCTAATGCAATTTTCTTTGAATACTTACGCATTCTTCAGGGATGTAGAAAGTTCTGGAGCTGAGTTTTGATGCCATAGGTAACTAAAGTAAAACTTTTGGTTTTGGTCTGTCGCATTGTCAGAGTTTCAGGAATGCAGAGTTTCTTCCCTGGTTAAATAAGGTAGAAGCTAAAGATTATCCTCTTTAGATAATGTATTGGTGTTTACTTGCTTTGGTTTATTTAGGGTGTTTCCTGCTTCCAAATGCAGGGGTATAATTTGAGATGCTTAAACTAGTTCAGAAAATAAAAGATTTTGTGACAGAGATTTTTTCCTTGTGTGTTCCTTGCCTATTATTCTTTTAGAGTTCTGATATGGGACAGCATGGAGTTAAAGCCTGTTACCTTTACTAAAATAAAGGATCCCTGACAGTGAATTGCTGGATCAAGCAATTTTGTCTTATTTTCCATTTTTTTTAATGTTTTATACTTCTCCAAATTTTAATTAGTTGCCTTTTTTTTTTTTT
>VZTF01002191.1:228989-317786 GCA_013397755.1 Cnemophilus loriae
TTGGTCTGTCCACCTGAAACATCAGATGGAAGGGATAAGGGCTGAGCTGCACAGAACTATTTTCAATCTGATGATAGTTGATGTAAAATACTCCTGTACATCCCCTAGTGAACCACTTTGGACTTTTTGGCATAAGTTGTGTTACAATTTCAAGGTAATTTTTAGGGTTTTCCCTTAAAGCAGAACAGAACAAATCTGGTGTGAAATATGCCAGAGGTACACTCTTCAGACCTGTGATGTGAACTTGGTCTCTGTCCAGTCTGCCATAAATGGGACCCTGCTTTCTTCATTTAAGGTTTAATGATTTTGAAATTCCTTTCAAGAAATACGGAAATTATTTAGTTTGAATCTCATAGTAAATTCAGTTGTAATAAACTCGGTGCCAGAGTCGAATAAAGGTGTGAATCACTTTCATGGGTGAGCTACTGTTCCAGTTCAACTAATTGTCATTTTGGGTATCAGAATTCCCCTTCTGAGCTGACAAAGAGTGACTGCAGGCCAAATGCTTCCCCTGACAGCCAAATACAAATAGGTATCAGGCTGTTCTTATGTGGGCTCTGAAAGGGAAAGAATAATTTTTTTTGGATCTAATAGTTTAATTAAGAATTATTTTAAAAATTGTTCAGTAGCTACATCTGCAATATAGCCCTCTTCATGGGAATTTTATGCCTTAAATGCCATGCCAGCTGATTCTTCCCATCCTGTGGATCTGGTATCTGTGCAGTCTCTCTGCTTTCCTGCCCCTAACTTTCCCTTGCCTGTGCGCATGAGCAGCTGTATGCATGCTCCAAATTGAAGTGTCTTTTTAATAGGATTGAGATTTGAGCTCTGTAGGATTGAGCCTTTAGCTCTGATTATCTAACTGCTGAACCAGGTTTTAATTGTGATAGTGATTGCAAGGGCAGACAAGTCCAGGTTATTAAAGATATTTTGGTCCCCTAGATGATCTGAACCTTGATGTTTTCAAATGTAAGAGGGAACTGTTCTATTTAGAGGAGATACTGAATTGTTTAATTTTATAAGTTTATGTATTTTTTCCCATTTCTTCAGGTGATAGTTTCTTTCAAGCTGTAATTTGTTTTTTATCTGTGTCAAAGTCCTAATATGACTTTAGACTTTTAGACTTTAGAGCTATTACAGAATTTATTAGAGATGCTAAAGAAATAAGTTTAAAAATGCTCATGTAATTTTAGAAACTAAGCTGGATAAAAGAAATGATTTTTAATTCAATATTACCTTTATTTACCTGTGTCTCAGCAGACGTGCCCAGGTCTGTGGATTGTTTCCTAGTATAATTTGTTTCTAGTGTTTCCTAATTCCTTTTTGTACGTGACAGAAATGTGTATTATTGTTGCTGGGAGGTGAGTTTAGCCATGAACATACAGTGCTAGCCACAAATGCAGTAATGGAAGAACAACAGATCAGGATGGGAAAGTAATGTTTGCAGTATTACAGAGAGTCCCTTTTCACTGTTTAGTACAGACATTACAGGATTTCTCAATGTGCTCTGCTTTTTGTCCTCTGCATGATTAAGTACTCTTCAGGCTGAAGAGCACAGTGAATGGCCTGTAATGACTTAGCTAAATTAATCTCCGGGCAAAGATGGTACCAGTTAATCCATTCACTGTGCAGACCATCTAAAAAATGAAATCTGAGGTAATCAATTGAAGGTATATTTAAGGATAATCAAGAGAATGTATATTTAAGGATTAAATGTACAATTAGACTAAAAGTAGAATTAAATGACCCTAAGCCTGCTACAGCAGCACTGACAATGACTAAGATAATCTAGCTAATTTTGATTTGATTTTTTTTGCTAGCTTTCTGGAATAGCTACTGTGTCAGCAAACAGTCCTCCAGTAAAACTGTTTATGCAAATAATTAATAAAAATTTTATTACCAGCCACACCCACTGCATATTAGTGAATCACTTCCACCTCCAAAATGCATGTGTTCCAGCTGCTATCTATATAATTGAGAATAATACTCTATGTAAAAAAACCTCCTTTATTCCAAATCTGCTTTTAATTTGAATAAACATGAGGTTCTGATTAATGTAGCATTCCATAATTACTAGCGAAAGTCAGTGAAATCTAGTCATTGGAATATAAAGAACTTGGGTTCCCTTGCAGTAAGGCTTAGAAATTAACTTTAAGTGGATCAGTTGCATACTTTGTTCAATATAAAACTTGTGCCCCTTGCTAAAGGAACTCTGAAGTCAATGTTAATTTTATTTCAGGATTGTGTGCCGATTTGTTATGTGCCAGTTAATTTGCTTTGTGCTATCAGTTTTATTTCTTAGCATGTGTATGTTTGTGGGTTTGGCCATACTGCCCATTAGAAATCTTACCCATCTCATTAAGACTGTCAGTTACTTAACTAGACTTTACTAAGCTGGGCTGAACTCTCCTACAGGTAGAGTTTATCTCAGGTTGGCATTGCTTTATCTTGCTCAGTATAATATCATCCAGACTTGCTTCAGCTGTTCTGTCTGGTCTTGCTAGAAAAAACCCCAGGGTTTTCAGCTTGTGGTGATGAACTGTAGTGGTTCTTTATTTGAAAAGCCCAGAATGTAGAAATAAATCCCAGCCGTGATAACAGAGTTTAATTCTAAAATTTGTCTCAGAGGAGGAGTTGGAAGGAGCAGGTGAAAAAGGCAGAGCTCTTCTACATTGTAGAGAGTCTTCAGTCTGAGATGGACCCGAGCGATTGATTCATCAGACTGAGAACAGTTCGTAGAAGCTTTTAAAGCAGAGAGTTTCACTGGCCTCAAGAAGGAATCTTGAGGAATCTTGTTTCACTCCTCAAGAAGAAAATAAAAGAAGAAAATCTTCTAGGCCTAATTTGTTTCACATATTGAATGGTCTCCTGGTATGATTTATAATGATTTGATTTTCTTTCGAAAGACTTAAGGGGTTTTGTTTGGGTTTTTTGAGTTTTGTGTGTTTCTCAACAATGTGAATGTGTGTAGTGGATGAGCAAAGAAATTGCAGGAAGAGTCAGGGTGATTTAAAAAATGTGTTGTCTTGGGACAAGACTGTTAATACTGCTTGTATTAACATGTGTTTACCATTTCTGTCCTCTTACAAATATGCTGATATGTGATACTGTGTACAAGAAAAAGCACTGTGAGAACTGGATTTACATATAGATTGGTATTGCAAGACCAGATGATTGTAATGGTTAAATTTGTAGTTGTCCATCTTTTTGTGCCCTCTTTGCATATGTGAGTGGTGTATTATTGACTAATGTGGCAGTATTTTTCTGCCGTAAATTCGCTTAGCTAGCATACAAAGCGACATAAAAGAGAATTACAGCTGGCTAAATGACTGCAGCTCTGTTACTTCCTAACTTTTCAGTTACTAGGCATTGCAGGCAGAATCATAATGGAATCACAGAGTACTCAGGCTTGAAAGAGACCTCCAGAGGTCCTGCAGCTCAGCACTGCAAAAGCAGCGCTAATCAGGTCAGCTTGTCCAGTCTTGAACACCTCCCACAGTGGAGGTCCCACAGTGCCTCTGCACAAAATCTTGCAATTTCTCTAGGGATTTTGTCAGTGGGAGCAAAGGGTTGTTTAATAAGGAAAGGCATCATACTCAATGTGCTGTACTTTCTGGTGAGCAGCTAAAAGAGACCTAGCATCTGGGACCCTTACCAGAAGGTGTTTGTCCTCCCCTTCTATACGGGAGTATGAGGCCTGAAGAACCTACTTCTTAGGTTTGTCCCCAAGGATCTCATTCTAGAGAGGATGCCTTGTAATACAGGGGGATGTCTAAAATGTAGCCTTCTGCCACCCTTTCCCCCCACGCTACTCTCCTGCACCGACCTGCAGCTCAGTGCAGTCTTTTGTCTTTAGCTCCCCAAAAGTTATAACCACGTGACTTGCAGACCCCTTGTAGTGTCTGAAGTGCTGCCTGGCCAGTGACTGGAATCTGTCCTGCTGCACTCTGTGGTTTGTAAGCTTGTGCGCTTACTTTGGATAGTGTCAGATACTCTTATTTGTAGCCATCTTGCTTCTAAAAAATTTAATTCACAAAATAAAACTGGATATGTTTCAGGAAATTGTTCTTCACTAGTACTTGTATTGCATTAGGTATAGGTTTTGTTAAAATTGTTTATGGTGTGATACTCTCTATCTTGTGGTTGTGATTTATGCTAGCCTTCAAGGTTTTTTTGCTTTAATTTAGGACAAGTCCGTGGGGCTTTTCTCTTTGTGCATTTTGTTTTATAGTCTCATGTTACTATTTCTTTCTGATGATACCAGTGATGAAGTATATTTATTCCCAGTTCTTACTGAATTTATGCAATACTGCGAAGTCCTCTTGTATTTTAGGATTCAGATTACACAGTCCTGTACTTCAGTAGCCCTCATTTCATGAAAGATGCTCACAAGCATGTGTGAACTGGTACTGGTACTTTATCTTTCCATGTGGAGTCTGTCTGTGGGAATTAGCTGCTTTTCAGCCTATTTTCAGAACTGACTACCTTAGGTTTGTGAAACTTGATTTTTGCAAGAGGAGTTGTCTTATAAAGAAAATACAAACATGTGAAGGAAAAGTTGTCCAACAAACATTATTTGGTGCTTAACAGGATTACAGTGCTGTAGGTAACCCAGATGAGGATCTCTGTTTAACAGGATGTTTAGTCACTGATTGATTCTTTATTTTTAAACATAACACTTTCAGAGTTAGCTTTGAGTATTTTTCTGAATACTTGCACCGGCTATCCTACAATGTAAACATAGATGTTCTTTGTTTCATGTTACATGCATTTGTTCCTATTCTTTAAACAAGGAACCAGTCCTTTTTCTTCTGAAATCTCTTATTATCTGGTCCTCATCACTGCTACATTGTTATGTTCAGCCCTAAATATAGTCAGAGGTCAGAGTAAAACACGTCTGCAGTGTAGGAAAAGGAAGCTTTCTGAGCTTGTTCTTTAATGATGAAAAGACTTCTGCTCCCAGAGATACTCCTGCAAAACATTAACAAAAAGGCATTAGTAAAGCTCTCTAAATGGTGAGTGTCTGGATAATGTGCTTGTCTCCAGATGCCTGGCAGATTGTTTTTGTTGAGAAGAAAAAGATTGCAGACCTATTTGTCACCTAAGGTAGAGGTTTTGTGATGGTTTTCTGTGCTTGCATTGTCTGTGTGTCAGCCTGTCTGTGCAGTGTTAGGATGCATTTCTGCTTTGCTTGCTTGCTTTGCAGTGACGGGATACCTCCTGAAGAAGGATAGGTATTTCTTTGTTCAGTAGATGTCTCTGCTATTACATACTGTATCCAATTAATCTTGTGTGATAGACAGATTGCTTGCATTGCCACACTTTGATCCTTTCACTTGTCCCTAGCTGGAGAGATTTTCTGAACATCAAGTGTGTTTAGCATATTCTATGAAAAACAACCCCAAGCAACAAACCACAAAATATATACAAATTATCCGTACACACAAAAAAGAGATGTTTTAATCGTTGCTGGTCCTAGTTTGAAGAATTTTATTTTCTGTGGAGACCTCAATTACCAAACACAAATAACAGATTTGGCAAGAAATTAATTTCTGGGCACTCTGTAGGCATTCTTTCCTGATGTAAGCTTTTTCTACCAAATAATACCTGGTTTGACCTATTAGTGCTGAGTGATGTATCCACAGTTACATAAATGCTTTGACCCCATGCTGTCAGAACATAAACTCAGATACAGCAGTTACTTACCTATTGAGATAGATATGCCTGGATTATTTTCCTTGGTATGCACAGCTTAAGGTAAGTAGAAAATCTGCCTATTATACCATCTTTCCTTTGTTGTATGAAGGAGAAAGTAACTGTCTTGCTGATTGGTTCTGTATGTAGATGACAAAAAGAAAGTGGTATTTTTGCTTGCCGTGGTGGTGTGTGTAAGTTATGGTGTGTTCACTTTTTCATTGTAAAATCCTTCTCATTTGATTCTTGTCCTCTATTACTTGCTTCGATATTTTAAAAGTTAACTTTAATTTTGGTTCATCATTGTTAGAGCTAAGCTCTAATGACAGAATGCCAGAAGTGTGACTGTGGGTGTATGATTTGGGGTTTGAGGGGGGTGGGTTCCCCCTTGAGGTGGTAGGCTTTTTGCATTAAAGGAAACAGCTCCTATGAAATACTCAGAGTAAATTTTAAAAATGCATCTGAGCTAAGCCTGCCTATTTTGCTACCTTTAAGAAACCTTTTTTCAGGATGAAATGAAGGTGTACAGAGGTAATAGGTTTTGCTCTCTAAATTCTCCATTTAAGATCTGCTTTGCTTCTTAGCTCATTAGGTGGCTTTGAAAACATTAAACCTTGAACACTGGGCAGCCTTAAGTCTCTTTGAAAGTCACTGTAACTTTGGTATCCAGGTGCGAGGGTTACACTGGATATGTGGAACGTCAGTGTGTTTGAGGTTTTATCTTTAATCTACTCATTCTTTGCAGTGATCAGTCACGGGTGCCACCAGAAGCAAAGCATAAATAAAACACAGTAAGATGGTGGCCAGGGCTCAGGCAATGACCTGACTTCACCACCACTTTTCCAACCCCGTTTTTCACCTTCCTCTGCTTACATTGTGTGGTGGTAAACATTGAGAAGAGTATTTTCTATTTTATTTTATTTGACCTGTTCTCGAAGAGTAGAAAAGCTTATATAAAGAGGTACAGGAGTTTGTTGGATATTAAAAAAAATTACTGCCTTTTAGTTAAGATTAGGCTTGAGAATCTGTAAATGACAATGCATTTGGAAGTTAGAGAAGAAATGAGTAGATGAGGACAATTTCAGGAATCAGTCTTCATAGTGGATAGTAAATGTGTTTCAGACTTTGTTTTGTTTCAAGGTTTAGATTGAAGTAAACAAAGTTTCTATTTAGTTTCTGTTAATTTCAGTTTTCTATATGGGAATGATTCCTCCTTTCAAAGCCTATAGTGGGTTTGTGTGGCAAGATTTTGGTAGAGGGGGTCTACAGGAGTAGTTTCTGTGAGAAGCTGCTGGAAGCTTCCTCCGTGTTTGATGGAGCCAGTGCCAGTCTGGCTCCAGGATGGACCTGCTGCTGGCTGAGGCTGAGCCCATCAGTGATGGTCGTAGTGCCTCTGGGATAACAGATTTAAGAAGGGAGGAAAAAGGGAACCCTGCAGAACAGCAGCAGAGAGAGGAGTGAGAATGTGAGAGAGGCAACTGCAGACACCAAGGTCAGTGAAGAAGGAGGGGAAGGACATGAAATGGTCCAGCTGCCAGAGCAGACGTTCTCCTGCAGCCCATGGTGCGGACCATGGTGAGTCAGGCTGTCCCTCTGCAGTCCATGGAGGACCACAGTGAAGCAGATACCTACCCACAGCCCCTGGAGGACCCCCTGCTGGAGCAGAAGGCTTATGACCCTGTGGAAGCTTATGCTGGAATAGGTTCCGTGTAGGAGCTATGTATCTGTGCGGACAGAAACCCATGCTGGAGCAGGTTTGCTGGAAGGACTTGTGACCCTGTGAGGGACCCACACTGGAGAAGGCTGTGTCTGAAGGACTGTACCCTGTGTAGGGGACCCATGGAAGAGCAGTTTGTGAAGAACTGCAGCCCATGGGAAGGAGTCACGTTGGTGAAGTTTGTGGATGACTGTCCCCGTTGGGAGGGAGTCTGTGCTGGAGCAGGGGAAGAGCCTGAGTCTAGTTCGCCTCAGGCAAGGTGTGAAGTACTGACTGCAGCTCCGTTTCACTGTGCCCCTGCACCACTGTGGGGAAGCTGGTGGGAAGTAGTAAAGTTAAGCCCAGCAAGAAGTGGTGGGGGGATGGTGTTTAAGATTTGTTTTTATTTTCTCATTACCCTACTCTTATTTGGTTGGTAATAAATTGAACTAATTTCCCCAAGTCAAGTCCGTGTTACCCATGACGTAATAGGTGAGTGATTTCTCCCTGTCCTCAACTCAACCCTTGAGCCTTCCATTGTATTTTCTCTCTCCTGTACAGCTGAGAAGGGGAGTGAAAGAGTGGTTTTGGTGGGCACCTGGCTCCTAGCCAAGGTCAGCCCACCACAACAGTGTGACAATATGCTAGTCTATATATAAAATAATAAGCACAACTTACTGCACAAGCTACATTTGATGACTGCTAATGAGGGATGGGTGCAGTAAGCTTGCATGCTTTTCTGTCAGGTGCATGCTACAGTAAACTCAATTAAATGTGTGGAAGAAGAGAAGAGAAGTGGCGTGTGCAAATTAGTGCAGTTTTGTCATTTCTGATCCAGTGACAAGCCCTGCAAGAATCAACAGCTCGTTATATGTTACTCCTTTGGGGTGTTCTTACTGTATGTGCTTTACAAAAAGAATTCTAACTTTAGTATTGAAACTGGTGAAAATCTTGTGGGGCCAATTTCTCACATTAGTGTAAATGTGCTAAAGCTCCCTGACCTTACAGAGTTATATTTAATCTTACACCCACGGAAAGCCTGCTTGCAAGCTCTCGAGTTACACAAAGGCAAGTGTAAATGATGCTTGCAAACCTATGCTGTTACTGAAGGGAATCTGAAAATCAAAACGAGGCCCTTGACTTTTATGTACAGTAGTAGGAACCAAAGATAATTAGAGGACTCTGCAGAAAGTATGACAGTCCTCGTCTAGTCTGAAAATGCTAATTCTGTTTAATATTGCTTCTAACTTATTATGTCTTTCTCTTGATGCAGACATGCTTCGTGAATGGGGTTTTTTTTACAATCTTTTGCTTTTTTTTTTGGACATAGAAGGACTTAAAGAATACTTCCCTTGGAATATTGCAAAATGATATATTTTTATCTGGATGTTTTAAGTTCCTAAGATTCATCCTCTTGCTCCTGACTACAGTCCTTTTTATAGTACATAAAAACGTTTTCATGCCAAAATGGAGATTCTTAGAGTATTTTTTGTAATTATATGAAGAATATGAGGTCCTCAGTGTGTCCCTGATATACATGGATACACATGTCCCTGATATCCCAGGATATACCTGGTCTCTGCTTACTACTGTGGTGGAGAAAAGGCTAAGTTATGCTATGCCTTCTTTACCTTGGCCTTTACTGGTAACAGACTTTTGAGATCAGAGGGAAAGTTTGGAGGTAGACTGACTGTTGGCGGAGGGGGAACAGGTTAGGCAGCACTTAAGCTGCACATAGAGACCCCAGGGTCTCTAACAGGTTATGGAGTTTGGGAGAGGTTCATGAATACTAAAGGAAAGTGAATGTAATTAATTTTTTCAAAAAGGGCAAGAAGGAACATCTCTGGGTGTTCTGGTAGCATCTGGGGAGCTGCAGGTTTGTCAGCCTTTCCTCAGTCCCTGGGAAGGTGGTGGAGCAGCTAACCCTGGAAAGTATCTCCAAACACATAAAGGACAAGATGGCAATTAGGAGTAGTCATAATGGACTTACAAAGAGAAAATCATACTTAACCAACATGATAACCCTCTACAATGAAGTGACTAGCTTGGTGCTTATGGGGAGAGCAATGGAAGTTGTTCGCTTTAATGTTGGTAAGGTTTTTGACCCTGTCTTCCCTAACATCCTCACAGAGCAGCTAACAGGGTATGGATTAGATAAGTGAGCAGTGAGACAGATTTAAAACTGAACAACCCAGCCCAGAGAGTTGTGATCGGTGGTACAAGGTCCAGTTGGAGGCCAGTCACTAGTGGTGTACCCCAGGGGTCCATACTGGGACTGGCACTGTTCCACATCTTCATTAATGACCTGGATGATGATGCAGAGTGCACTCGTGGAAAGTTTGTAGGTGATGAAGAAGCTGGGAGGAGTGGCTGATGAGCCAGAGGGTTGTGCTGCCATGGAGAGAGATCTTGGCAGTCTGGACAGACAGGAGTCTGATAAAGATAAGCTCGAGGAAATGTGAAGTCCGGTATCTGGGGGTATTTGAGGGTAAACTCTTGCACCAGTACAGGCTCGAGGCCATCTGGTTGGAAAGCAGTTCTGCAGATATCTTGGGGGACAACATGCTGACCATGAGCGAACAATGTGCTTTTGTGGCCAACAGCTTCCTGGGCTCATTTAGGAAGAGTGTTGCCAGCAGGTCGAGATCCTTCCACTCTACTTGGCAGAGGTGAGGCCACATCTGCAGTGTTGTATGCAGTTCTGGGCTCCCCAGTGCAAGAGGGGCATGGACTTACTGGGGTAAGTCCAGCACAGACCTGCAAAGATGGTGAAGGTTCTGGAGCATCCTTCCCATAAGGAGGGTCTGAGAGAGCTGGGACTGTCCAGCCTGGAGAAGAGAAGGCTCAAAGATATCTTATCAATGAATATAAATACCTTGTGGGAGTGAAGAACAGGGAGACAGATTTTTCTCCATAGCGCCCAGTGACAAAACAAGAGGCAGTGGGCACATGAAAGTGAATCTGAACATCAGAAAATGCACTTTTGCCATGGAAAGAGAGAATTGAATGCTGACATGAGTTGCCCAGAGAAGTTGTGGAATCCTTGAACATAATCAAAACTTAGCTGGACACAGTCCTGGGCAACTGGTTCTATGTGTGCCTGCTTGAGCAGGGTGTGGGACAAGAGACCTCAAGAAGTCTTTTCCAGCCCTAAATGAGATTGTGATTCTGTATGTTCCTTTCTTCCCCTCCAAAAACTAACCAAGATGAAACCCAGGTCATTCTTGACAGTATTGTTGCATGATATGGTTTGTGAAATATGTTGGAAAACCAAGCTCTGAGCTGTATTAATTTGAAAAATTAACTTATGGAAGAAGCTTTAGAAAGACAGAGGCACACTGGCCCTTTCACAGAAGCAGAGCTTTTAACTCTGTAATTCTATCCCAGGCTCATCAGTGTCTTTTTCCTAAAGGCATTTTTTAAAAATGCAGAATGTTTCCTTCAGAAACAATTTCTTTCCCTTGCAGGTTTCATGTTTTAAAAAAGAACCAGCATGTTTTCTGATGGAGACTGCTGACTAGAACATCCGTTTTGTATCCCAGCAGATGACCTCTCTAAATTAATTGATCCCTGTTCTAATGAGGTGACCTGTTTAAAATAGCTCTCTGCCGGTGTGTATTTTCATGTCTTTGGCATTTGAACTTTGAAGTGCATCTCTTCATGGAATTTTTAGAAACTACCTTTTATTTTCTTTTCGGATTTTTCCGAAAAATGCTGGTGCTTTGGCCCAGTATTGGAAACTGATTTTGATTAAAATGATTTTAAGTGTAAACCCCTTTTTTGTGGTTGTTTGTAACTGGTTCAGTATTCGATTTCTCAGGGTCAGCACCTAAGCCAGGCAGTGCTGTTTGTTCCCAGGCTGGGTGGTGCACAGCTCAATAGCTTTTACATTATGCTCTGACCATACAGGAGTGGAGCAGATCGCTGCTTTCCTAGGTCAGTTTTGCAGTTACGTTTTACAGGAGGAGGTAGAAAAAAAAGTCTGTGTCTGATAATTCAGAAAAGCTGCTGTTAAAGGATAATCACTCCACATAATCCTTTGCATTCTGCTGAATGCTTACGCATTGGATACTGCTGAACTGCATGCTATTTTCATAGAAAGAAAAAGAATTAAAGAATGGTTGGACTTTTATGACACTTTAAGGATACACTAGCTTTGTATTTTGTGACTGCCTGTCCGCTCACACTGTGTGGTGCTTACGTGTTGGTTTAAGAAAACGTGTTAGTTAAAGAAATATATGTTAGTTGAAGTTAGTTTATGTGCTCCTAGAAACCTATTTAATAGTTACCTAGAACAGCTAATGAGGAGAGAGGGAAATACAGAAAGGATATTGCTTGCTGAAGATGACTGCTCTACAGTCCCTGTAGCATAAATTGTAAACTGCTTCCTTAAATTCCTTCCTTTGGAAAGTGAGAAAAGAGCAGTTGTCTGCATGTCATTCACTGAAGGTCACTAGTATGTTGATGACTGTAATAGCAGAGTTGTGGTTTTTTTGGTGACCTTGCACAAGTCCTTAGAATAGAGATAGTTAAGGTAATTAAAATTTTAGTCTTTACAGTGTGCTCATTAAACACGATTGATCCTAATGTTACATGGTGCTCATCCTCCCTGATGAGCAGAAAGGCTTTCATTTACAACATGCAAATACTGCTTTCCTGAGCACCCCAAGTGTCCATAGGGTGGCTTGCTCTGACCGTGGATGTTTTGCAGGGTGGCAGACAGAGGTAATTTCACAGAATATTCTGAGTTGGTTGCTATTTTGTTAGTAACAATTAAGAGGCAAGGTAAACCTAATACTTATTTCATCAAGAAATAAAGAAAGAAGGATTTTCTGGCCCTGGGTGAACGTCCAATCTTTGGGAGAAAAGGGGAAAAAGAAAGGTATATTATTTAGTCTGCAGACTGGTAATGGGTAATTTGTTTGTTTTCTGATGCTGTTAGCAACTTAAGGGTATGCAGCTGTTACATGTTCACATAAAAGGATGTTACCTCCTAGCATGTTCCCTTTCTGTCCTCTTTCTGTCTCGTACTTGTGCGCACTCACACACGTTTGTGCCCCTTCCCCTCCCTCGTGGAGAACTGCCGATCAGGATATCCTCTGGGAACAGCAGCACCATTTCCCAGTTGGAGCTGCGTGCGTTTAAGCTCACTGATCTCAATGCCATGTGACTGGAAATGCAAGGAGCAGATTGCCATCCGGTGCACACTCTCCAACCCCTCAGATAGCAAAAAAAAAAGAAAAAAAAGAAGAAGAAAAAAAGAGGGGGTGGGAGTGAGGAGGGGAGGTTCCCTTGCTTTTTTTGTAGTGCTGTTAATTCCTGCTGGAGCTTGTTTGCCGCAAGCTCGGTTCATGGCAGTAACAGAAGCAGCAGAGCCTATTCGGTAGCTCAGTGCTCTCAATGAGGTCAAGCTGGATCAAAGGGAAGCCTCCAGTGGAAGCATCTACTGTAAGTTCTGATACTGCTTTTTCCATGCTCCCTCCAAAGGAATCGTAGCCTGTACGACTGAGCCAGGCTTCGGTGCTTTATGCTTCCCCGACTGATAATTTTGTATGAGGTTGTCAGGTTTTATGTTAATTGAACTTGTCAGTGAGGCGTCAGTTGGATAATAATGCTGTGCATTTTGGGAGAAGAGGGCTTATCATTCTCTCCTTTTATTTTCCAAGGGAGTGGGAAGAAGAAAATGTGTTTTTGTCCTTTTGAAAAGCTCCAAGCTGTTGAGGTTACAGCTCACCAGATTCTGTTTTATGTAATCTACATATTCTACTTTCTAAATAAAGCAACTGTAAAGTGTGTTGCAGATGTCCTTGGGTTTCACCAAACAGCTATTCTTTTAGGAATAGCTACCTAAACATTTATGGAATTAAAAAAAAAAAAAAGAGAGAAAGTACTTTATTGAAATCTTGGAAACCTCTGTAGTAACATTAAATTTCAAACAGTAAATTTCAAAGAAACTCCCCTTACACAAGCTGCAGTTCACCTGAGGGGTCTCTAATGTGATCATTCAGAAATACTCCTTTGAAACCTAATTCTGGATATCAGCTGGTTTTAGTGAAACTTTTCAGTTGCGTAGGCTTCCACAGTGAGGTGAAAAATTTCTTGTTTTATGTAATGAACTAGCTGTTTCTGCAGAAATGCAATTTAGCATGAAAGAATGCTAAGTTTTGCAGGGAGCGTTGTCTCATTTACAGCACAGAATCTTTGGGCGATAATGACATGCTGGGCTGTAATTTTTCATCTACATAACCCGATTTTTTTTCCCCTTGAAGTACAAAAATCTTACTTGAATAAGTATCTGGAAGGCTTGCAGAGTGGTTTCGATGGATTGAACAAAGGATCTGCCTCCTGTTTGGATTATTGTTAGTAATACATTGTAAACCCTGAGGAAAAATAAAATATCACACAAGTCATTATCCTTTTTGCTGTAAAGTTCCTCTTGAAGAGACTGGCATGATGCCTGTCTATTGATATTCAGCTTGTATTTTTGGAAACTCAGCAGCACTGGCATTGTGCTGTGAGGTGGTGAAGTGTTGCAATAGTCATAAAGAGTTATGGCACTGTTCTACTTCCCAAAATCTAATGTCTTTGGGTCTTTTGCAGAGGTGTGTTCTTTAATTACAGTCGTCTTTTTATCTTCTTTAGTTAATATCTTGACTTTCTTAAAGATCTAACTTTGAAATTGGATAGAGAAAGGAAAAAGAATTGTGTGAAATTGTGTCATGCAGCATCTATATATGACATTAATATTTGCTGGAGAGATTTTTGAAACAAACTTGAAGACTCAGTTTCGACTGAGTGCTTCTTCTTAATGAAAAGATGACTTGTTACTGAAATATGCTATGAGTTTTATCTGGCATCACTGCAGTATAAATATGAGAAGAGAATGTGTAAATTAGCATCTCATACTTAGTACTCTCATTCTGAGCAAAAGATCAAAATGCTTTATGAACCCATCACTGGATTTTTTAATTTATTTTGAATTTGTATCTTTTCTTGGTTTTAACAGGGGCTGTCTTCAGTTCCATCGAGACAGCTCCATTTTTAAACATATATAGTGGGGGAAAAATGCCCCTTGTGTATCTTTTTGTCCAGATGGTGACGTTTCTTTTCATTTCAGCATTCATCTTCTGAGTTGATCCTAGTTGAAGATGAAATGACAGATACTGAAGATAATGAAGAGGAGGATTTAGGAGTCATGGATGATCAGCGTAGTGTAATTCTGCATCTCATCTCTCAGCTCAAACTTGGCATGGACCTTACCAGGGTATGAACACTGTATTTCTTTTGTATTTGTTTGTTATTGTTTTTTCTTCTCATCCTTCTGTGTGTTTGTGTGCACGGCCGGTTCTTGTGAGTGTGTTTTGCCCCTGTGGACAGGGAATTTCTCCTCTTTATCAAAGTGTGGTCCCAGAGAGCTATGGAGTGCTGTCTCTTGCTAGGCAGGCTTTCACATGAAGTGACTGCATCAGATATTTTAGAGATAGAGGGGGAGGGAAAGAAAAAAGAAGGAAAAAAAAAGTCCTCCAAAACTCTTGCTTATTTTTTTGCAAGTCTTTCAGAGTAACCATATGTTGTGTATGTAACCCACAAGTATGTCAGGGTGCAGTGAGGGTTTGAGGAACAATAATGGCAATTGTATGGATGAAGGATATATATCTGCACGTTACTGCTTTGTGGATTGGATTCCATTTAATTGCAAGTCAGCTTCAAAAAAACCTGTGATGGTAAAGTAATTACAGTCTTCAGCGTATCAGTTCTTGTCTGTGTTGAGCAGCTCACCAGTTTAACCTTCTGTGCATTCTTCTGGTCCTAGAACCAGTATTGTCACAAGCTTATCCATACTGATACAAGCAAAGAAATTACAGTGTCTGAGAAATTTTCCCTTAAGTCCTTAGTTTTGGAAATGAGGTAGATGTTAAGGAAGCAGGGAATGCTTCTTTTTGAATAGTCCTATATTCCAGTCAAACCTTCTCATGGGACTTAATAAATAATCAAGCAGATTTTTGTAAATATATGGAATATCCTTTCCTTGCACAAGGGTTTTTTACTTAAAAATCTCCCAAATAAGACTCCTGTAATCCACTTTTAACAAATAAGAGCTCGTTCTGACACTCTCCACAAATACTACAAAGTTTGGAAGGACCAGAGAATTTCTCTAGCACATGAAGTAGCTTTGCAGGAAGTTGTTCTCATGGACGTTTTGATATTCTGAAGAGTTCATCTGCTTCTCTTTTGATCTTACATATTAATCAAAAACTGTAACTTTCTTACAAGATAAAGGATTCTCAGTATAGTTTTTTCTGCTTCCTCTTGAACAATTGTCAGTGTTTTAAAATAATTACATTTTTAAGACTGAGCAATCCTGTGTTCTGTTGCTGAGTAGCGGCACAGAAATGAGTGTTTTATTCTAAATAAAAAAAAAGTTTCATAATTTCATTTTGAATAATTTATACTTGTCACTTTTTAGTATGTCTGAGGCTATATACAGTTCATTTTTGGTTTTGTTTTTCTTACATTCTCATTTTTTCTTAACTGTTCCCCTTTTCTATGTTGGTTTTCTAAGGCTGTCTGAGTCTATAATGTTCAAACTAGACTAAGATTTCTTATCCATGGTTCTTGTGTCTTCAGAACATTGTGTCTTTGGCAAAGTAAAAGATTTTTCTTTCCTGACTTCCACTGTCATCTTTTTGTCACAGCGGAGTAGGCAAAACCCAAAGGCACACAGTTAATGTAAATAAGAGAAATTCTTGTAAATAAGAGAAGTGTAGACACTTATAAGAAAAAGATGAAGGTAAATACATATATGATAACTTGTTTCTTACATAATGATCTTAGAGCACAGTTTTTAAAGATAATGATTAATGTTGAAATGAGAAGAGAAACAGGCATATGGCACAGTTAGATCTGTCTGTAGTCTGTGTGATGCACGAATACACATATGATAAGTATTAATGAGACATGCCACATGTGCACATCACTTTTCTGCCCATTTTGAGGATTAAAAAAAAAAATACTGGACAGCTGGCTGCTTTTTTTATCAACTTTGCTTACTGACATGAGGCCCTTAGGGCCACTGACATGTGACAGTAAAGCTGGGTTTGTTGGCTGCATGTCTTCCCATTTTTCATTATTCCTCTGAAAGTCAGATTTCAGAGCACCTTGATGCTCATCACCTTCTTCTGGAAGTGGCTGTGGCACAGTAGTTGCTAATATCAGAGGATGTTTTTACATGTTTCCATTTTCCTGTGCCTTCTTCCCTAGGGCTGTGTCTTTGGTTCCTTCTGTGAGCTGTGGATTGCTGCATGATACTCACATGAACAAACAGCTTTTTCTGAGCCCTTGGTGGCTTTGGGTTCTGGATGCATGAGCATTACCTTAACATTCCATATCAGAGGAAACAGCATCTTTTCCTTATGTTAGCCATGGCCTTGCCTGTGCTGACAGCAGTTTCCCACAGTGAAGATAGCCACATTTAATGTTGTGGAGGTGCTTCACTTCTGGAATGTGTCATACTGCTGTGCCTTTTAGAGGGGAGTTAAAGAGTAAAAACTACTGTGAAGGAAAACACCTGCAGTGAAGTATCGAATCTGTGTGGGGATTTGCTGGGACAGGCAAGACTCTGTGGTGGCCAAATAGACTTTGACAGCTGCTAGAGAGGGTTGGGTGAGGAGCAGTTCACAGCAGCAGAATGTGGTACAGCACTGATGCTTTGGACTGGGATAGGACTCTCAACCTCATTTAAAACTAGAATTACTGGTGAAAAAACCAAGTTTCTAAATTGTTTGTTTTTTAGACTTTTAAAAAATGAGAAATAGTGCCAGAACCCACTGCCAGCCTTTGTTGGCAAATGTCATCTAATGGATTGCAGTTAATGCTAACAGTTTGTACAGATGGGTGATCACTCCCCTGCATTCCCTCACCTTCCTTACACAGTTGATATGTCCTGAAAAAAAAGGGTTGCCATTCTGTGTAAAAGGGCTGCCACTAATTCTGTAGAATGTCAACCTGTTGTAAATTAACACTGTGGTGTGTTCATGATGTCATAAGTTTTTACTGCGCTTGCCAATATACTTTTACCTTGTAATTTTAAAATGTGTCATGAAAATAGCTTGTTTTATTCCCACAATGACACAGATGACAGTGAAAAGAAAACTTTTACACCTCTAAGAGAAGGATATCTCAGCATGAGGTACCTTGCTTGGACTTCTGAAAAAAGTTAGGGAATGGTGCTGACGCCCATGTTTTTCCTCACAGTAAATAATAGTGGGGATAAATATCTCTGTTCTCAAGACGTTGTGCTCATTTTTCTCAGTTGCATTCAGATTTAATTAAGTGAATTCAAACTTAGGAGGTTATAATCAAGTTTTGAACCAGTATTGTCTTTTTAACCTCAATGAAAATGGAAAAATGCCTCTTAAACTGCTTTCTTTTCATCTGAAGCCTGAGAAAGAGTAGGAATAGATTATTCTAACTTTTTAGAATGCAGTGAGGTGATTTTTTTGCTTCAGACTTCAGCAACTTGGTATTTATTCTAGAGAGTTTCTTTTGCCCAGTTGGTTGTCGTGCTGGCATTTTCTCAGAGGAAAAAATCAGTCAGTTTTGACTTCTTACGCAATTAAAAAAAAAATTAATAGTCCTGTCCAAAGCCAGTATACAGAACATAGGTCCTAAGTGTATTTTTTTGGACACTTCATTCTGTCTGGCTGCAGAAGAGTTGAAAACCTCATTCCTTTAAAAGCTAGAGTGCTAGGACAAGTGCATGACAGCCCAGTGCTGTCAAGAAAATGCTGTACACTTCCACATCTGTTTATTTCTATTTTTTGTTATTTCTGCAGAAATCAAGATAGAGCCAATTAAAAAAAACTTGATTGGTGTGATTTTTTTTTTTTTTTTGCCATATTATTGTGTGGTGGTGTTGCATGTTGAAACTTTGAGGCTATGAGATTATTTAGTAAAAGGCAGTGTTTTGTAGGCATATTTTGTAATAGTGCAGTTGTGTAAGCTTTAAAACTCAAGTATTTTCATAGTTCTGCCTCCTTGTGTGGAAACAATTCAGTTATTCAGTGGATCCTTTCGTGCTACAATTAAGGATGTCATTTCCAGCTTGGTTGGGCTTTTAAAGCAAGATCATTTGAGCTGGAATTCAGGCCTTATTCAGATTTTAAATTGATTCTTGAAACTCAGTAATAAGAGTGCAGTGATTCATCACATCTCATTTAGTGGCAGTGTTAAGCAAAGCACACATCTAGGACTTAAGGGAGGAGATACCAAGACTCTATGACCACGTCACTGGGATGAAACCACAGCAGTCTTAGTGTTGTACCATAAAATTTGCATCATCCGAAGTATAGTCTGCAGTTTTCTTCTCCTCTATCTGTGCTGATAAAGGTCACTGTCTTTAGAGAGAGGCATAACAAGATGCAGAGTGCTGTTCATTCAAATGAGTGTGCCCTTTCAAGTCTGTGCAGTGGACTCACGAAAGGCACTACTGGTATTTCTAGTCAGGAGTTACGGGAGATTTTTTTTTATATGTTTTGCCGTCTTTTTCTCCTCTGATAACCTGATCTTTTAGTGTACAATTTATATTAAAATGAGATCCCAAACTGAGGATCTCAACTGCTGAATTGCATTTTTTTAAAGATTATATTGGATAATGAATATTTGGTCAGAATGAGAATGCTGCAAGTAAGATGGAATTGTTTAAAGAGCTAAAAATGAGAAAATCTACTGTGTTTCCACTTTGCCTTCCAAAGTTTTGGATTTCAATTTTGAAAACCAATCTCCTCAGCCTGTCACTGTCACACCACCGTGAGAACTGCATGCTGTCTTTAGCACTCAACAATCTGCCACGCATAGTGTAAAATTAAGGTCCTCCATCATTCGGGGCCTCAATAGGTTGGTAGCAGAAACCGTGTGGAGTCCTCAAGGCTTAGAGAGTAGAGTCAGAGGAATATTACAGATGGAACTTCGCTTGATTTATATCTAAACTTGTAAAAATTATGGGCCTATAAAGGACTGTATGTGTGCAGAGATAAAATACAGAAGAAGAGAGCCAACAAACAGATAAGTTACCAGACACAGCGGTTCTCCCTTTTTGCAGGGAGGGACTGTGACTTGCTGTGTAGCTGTAAAAACTCTGTTTGAGCTGCTGTGACTGGAATTCTTGTTCATGTTTACGAGTCCTCTTTGAGAAGGGCTGAATGATTAATAAAAGTTTGACAGCTTCTATTTCATTATCCATGGCATCCAAAAGGGCTGATCTGTGCTTTAGTCCCACTTAGAATAGCAGGCTGGGGCAGCATGGGGAAAGCAAATGTGTTTGTGACAAACAGTGCCTCCCTGCCTGCTGTAAATAACTCTTGCTTTTGGGGAAGGGAGAAAGTAAATGCTGTGAAGAATTAGAGAGGAAAGCAGAAGAATTGCTGTAATAGAGGACAGCTGTTGGTTTGCATCTGGCATCATTAAGCCACTTGGACTCACATAAGATAAATTTGTGTGTGCCAGAAGTTCATTTTGGTCATATGAGAGCAACCTTTGACCTCCTCTGGGACAGTCCTACACAACGGGGAGAGAATGGGGGAGAAAGAAGGGAGAGAAATTATGGCCAGTAGCCCTTGTTTGTCTTGCAGTGCCCGCCAGGACGTTTCGCTGGAAACTTCCAACAAAGTGTTACTGTGAAGTGAGTGACTTTGGCAACATCTGCTAGAGAAGGCACTTGAGACTGTATCCAAATCACTTGGGGCTGGCTCCCTCCAGGGCAGACTGCCTAGTGCTCAGCCCCAGCTTTTTTTCTGGGCCCATGGGAGCCTCTTTAGTCCCAGGATATGAATGTAATGGTTTGTGCAGTTTTTGTTTCAACTTGTCTGAAGTAAAGTGAAGCCATGCAGGGGCCCACCACAGTAACGTGGTACCATCTAAAACTGAGGAGATGTGCCATGGGTTTGGGGGAGACAGGAGATCTTAAGGATGGCAAGGGATTTGACTTGGGAGTTGTGGGAGGACATGGCATAGGATGACACTCAAGGGCAGATGGAGAGTGTTTTCTTGCCTATAGCCTCTTGGGAAGGGTCCTTGGAGTGGTTTTATATTTGGAACTAGACTTGAGATTTGGTTATGATTTGGTTGTGATTAGATCTCCTTGGGTTGGTTTGTTAGAGGCTGAAAGGGACCTAATCCGTGTATAGTGGGTAGTCAGGAGCCCAGGAGTGAAATATGGAACACAGATGTTAGAAGGGATAGAGGTACCACTTACACTCTTCACCACTTAGGGGTAGGTGATGTGTACGTTCATATAAAATACTCATCTTCTGGTGGTTTGGGAGGGTGTGCCCCTCCCATTTTGGAGGGTTAAGATTAGTTTGGTTTGTTGATGTTTGATGTAAATTAGTTTATATCAAAGTATGTTTTTGTGTCCTGTAAACAAGGAAAACAATGGCTAGTTTGTTGACTGAGAGGAGAGGAAAAGGCGGATTTCCATGTGAGTGGAACAGCCCATCCCTGTTGTGTGAGCTGCTCTTGAAAGTCATAATGAAGTAGGAAGCAGCCTACATGGGTATTGAGGCCACTGCTTTTTGCTTCGTTCATTTACACTGCAAAGAAAATTAAATTGTTATGGCGTGGGAGGAAAATATGCTATCCTGAAATTTGCCAGGGCCAGAATTACAGCTGTCCTAACTGTTCTCTCCCCCCCTTTCCCCCCGGTAGTGTGATCACAGGGAAATCATATCTGCCTTTGTCTGCTTTGCATACAGGTAGTGCTTCCAACATTTATTTT
Source organism: Cnemophilus loriae (assembly GCA_013397755.1). Lineage (NCBI taxonomy): Eukaryota > Metazoa > Chordata > Aves > Passeriformes > Corvidae > Cnemophilus > Cnemophilus loriae. The sequence goes on from VZTF01002191.1 coordinate 250,154, forward strand.
GGAGAAAAGATCCCTGCTGGAGATGTATGCAAATTTCATGGCCCATCCAGACCTGTTTTTGTCAATTGCAGCTGGAGCCACTCCCGAGGAAAGAATTATCTGCTTTGTGGAGTATTATCTAACAGCTTTTCACGAAGGCCGAAAGGGAGCAGTTGCCAAGAAGCCCTATAACCCTATAATTGGTGAAACGTTTCATTGCTCGTGGGATGTGCCTAAAGATAAAGTGAAAGCATTCAGAACTAACGGTGCCTCCACGGTTTCTAAGGACTCAACCAAGGAGCTTGGCCAGGACCAGTCCACGTGCTACAAGCTGAGGTTTGTAGCTGAACAAGTGTCTCATCATCCACCAGTATCTTGCTTTTACTGTGAGTGCAAGGAGAAGAAGATGTGCGTGAACGCTCATGTGTGGACCAAAAGCAAGTTCATGGGCATGTCAATAGGTGTTTCTATGGTAGGTGAAGGTAAGAAATGTGCTTTTATTCTGCTTTTTTGAGCTAATATTTCTGGGTGTCAGCAGAAATCCAAATGTTTTCCTGCTTGCTCTCCCTCTGACCTTTGAACTTTATGACTGTTTGCTTTTGTAAAGTTTGGAATTAAAACTGTAGGGTTCATGTAACCTTTTGCTGTCCAGACAGGATGTGAAATGCACATTATGTATATAAATGTGTGCTTATATTGATGAGAGGCTGCTAATATATATGGCCAGACTTCAGATAATTAAGTTACAATAGCAAATGACAAATGATAGCATATTCTGTAAGAAAATTTCTGTTTGTCTTGCTCACTTTTAAAGTAATATGGGATTTGGTGTTCACAATTGGAACAAAGCAATGAGAAAAACCACATTTTTACAGAAGTCTAACATTTGTTTTTCATAGTTTCTGCAAAGAATCGTGATTTCTGTAATGTTTGCAAGGTTAGTGTATTTTCACAAGCTTTCTGGAAAGTCACAGTAGAGGTATAAATCCTGATTTTCTATATCATACATATGCAGTCTGCATTGTGATAAGTCATTGCTCACCTTGAGTTCAGAAATAGAGGGAATCATAACAAATCCTTAATGGATGATCTGAACTGATACACACACCTGTACCAGTGTTGTCATTGACTGTTAATGCATTGAGATAAGTGTGTTTCTAAGCAATTTAGTCCCTTTGGTCATTTGAGGGTAAGATCCTATGTATGGATTTTAGTGTTTTGCCTTAACTAGTTTTTAGACTTGTAGTCTCAGAAGTATGAGGACAACTTACGGTAAATGCTTCTTTTTGTCACTATTATGTTAAATACTATGGTATTAAAGGCAGTAAAAAAGTGGAGTGGTAAATGCAGTGATTTGGTTTTGCTTATTAATAGCAACAAAATAATTATGGTGAAAAAATACGGGTGTATTCTGCTATTTCCACTATCTGAAATGAAAGACGGGCAGAAAGGGCTACAGTAGCTTCTTCCCTGATGGCAATATATTCCCTCTTCAGCAGAAGAGACGTAAAACCTCCTTACTACTGGTTTTGATATCCTTGTGACAGTCTGTATAGCACGGCTGTTTCTTTCTTCCTATGACTTAGGTATTTTACTCTGAATACAGAGTTAGGGAAGTTGGGAAGGGAGTGTCAGAAGGGAAATTGGTCTTTCTGTCTGTCTCCTGCCTGTACTACTGCCAGCCTGAGTCACTGGCTTAACATTGTGCATTTTTCTGGTACATGTTCATTTCTAGTACTCTTTTGCTCAGTGAAGGGAACTATTTAATGGAAATAAAATTAAACACAAAGTCACTTATGATTATGTAGGAGTAGGGAAATTTCTTTTTCTTGCTGCTAGCGCACACAGTTCCCTGGGATTGGGGGTGTCTACTATGGGGATTATTTAAGACTTCAAAGTCCTGATGTGTCCCAGTTTTGAGAGAGAAAGGGTCTAAGAATTAACCGCTTACTCACCCCAAGGATTGTTTAATGTGTGCTTGTGAAAATAAGTTCTTCCCTATACTCTTCCTTTTTTTCATGATCCTGGAGATATCCCAGGAGTGGAGGCAGGCTTTGGGGAACATCTGCAATAGCAAATTCTTTTATTCCAAGGTTTGCTGCTGTCTTTATGATGGGCGTTCTGGGAGGGAGTCTGGGTTCACCAATTTAGAGTTCCTATTCATCTTTTTGTTCATGTAAGCAGTGCGAAAGCTGGGACCTTCACAGTGACAGCATTTCTGGGAAGCGATTGGAGACACTTCAGTGCAGCCCAAGCATTTCTGTTGCATGTTGAGGGCTGGCAATGGGCAGCAAGAAGTTGTACCTCTGAGGCTTTTCTATCATCTGAAAACAGCCAGCCTAAGCCTGGCAGCCTCAGTTTAAAATGCCAGCTTTGCAGTGCAGTTCCTTCGCTTGAAACTGCACTTTCTTTAATTTTTTTTATTTATTTTAGGTCCAGGGAAGTCTTCCTGATTAAGATGATGTATGGATTTGTCAGGCTGTGCAAAAATTAGAATCTACTGCAGATGCTTCTTTCTTATGTGCTGCATAAGTATAAATTCTGTAGTAGATTGAGGTCAGTGTGAGTACGAGGGAATAAATTGCTGAACCAAAAAAAAGGAGCTGCTGGACTAAAAGTATGGAAAACCTGTGTCTATATTTACATTCCTAGTAATGCAGGGCCTAATAATTTTTTAATGTGAAATATAATTTGGAGATTTTTTCCTTGTGTTTAGGGACATTTTAGGGTTGCAACATTTCACGTGGGGTGAATTAGTCTAGCAAAGTTAGTGAGTTGGGCTGTGGAAAGGTCTGTTAGTCAGAAGGCATTTGAAGCTACTTAAGGTAGGTAGAAACTGAAGTTAGCTCCTTGGAGAAACTTTTGCACACCAAGGTTGGCTAGTAAGGTTGTAGAATCTTATTTTAAACTGTTGAAAGCAGATTAAGTTTTTGGGGAATGAAGTATCACTGATACTGCTTTTGATGAGAGATGAAGTAACATCTCATGTATCATCAAAATCTCTGTGTTTTGGTTGTTGTGGGGTTTTTTTGCTACTGTGCATTGGATGACCAAACTAATAATGTGCTATTGTTGGGATTTTGTCTTGTCCCTTTCTCCTTTTTTTTTTTTTTTTTTTAAATTTCCCCTCATTATGAGCATTCAGCCCTTTCTTGCCTGTTGCTGGAGTTCAATTACGTACATGTGGGCGCCTTTGACTTTTTGTAAGATCAGTAAGGATTTTAGATGTGGCATCATGTTACTTGAAAGACGGTTTCCTTGATACCTCTAATATACCTGTGTCCATTTTGAGACTTGGGTTAAATAATTCTGGTGTTGGTTCAATATTCGTTTCATTATACTACAGATTAAATCAGTATTAATCGATACATGAGAGGGGAAAAAAAAATCCTTCCAAAAAGAACATCAGAGGACTGTAATTAATGTTTTGGATAATTTAGTGGTAGTGAGTGACCATCTTGTTCTAGTCAGGTATATATCAGAACAGTTCTGTTTGACCAGGTTGCCCAGAGAAGTTGTAGATGCCCCATCCCTGGAAGTTTTCAAGACCAAGTTGGATGGGGCTGTGAGCAACCTGGTCTAGTGAAAGGTGTCCCTGCCCACAGCAGAGGGTTTAGAACAGATAATTTTTAAGATCTCTTCCATCACAGGCCATTCTGTGATGATTCTGTGGTGATGACCAGAAACTTCACTGTGGCCTAATGTTGAATACAAGCAACTGTGGTGTGTTTGGAACTTGACTCTCTACTGAACAATTTTGTGTGTGTCCTTCCAACAGTTTAGTGAAGCTTTTTCTACTGCAGTTGGCTATTTTCAGAAATAAGATAGTACTGAATTTTTGGACCTATAGTGTATAAGGAATATGGTAATGTGTCTGTGGGGGCTTTGAATCGTATTTTTATTGAAAGTCCTTAGATGTATAGAGCATGTTGCTTTTTATGCTTTTTATTAGCTGCTGACATAGAATGTCACGGAAGTACAAAGGCTTATAAAGTAATTTAAAGAATAAGGGGATTTAAGGATGGTGTGGTCTTGGCACACAAAGGGTACATCTCAGTGTCTCAGTGGTGTGATTTTATGTGTATGTCGCACCTCAAAGTGACCAAGATTTTTTTTTTTTTCTGTCTGTGGTTTTTGCTTGTTGATTCAAAGTAAGTATCAGTTGCAGAGATGCAGAACAAGTGGGAGAGCACTGCTGGAAATCCATGTGAGGAGCTGTTTTATATGCTAGCCTTTCTTCTTCTCTGGTTATGAGTGGTCTAAATCTGGCTTGCTGATGAACTGTCGCAACCTTTTCTTTGCTGTATGACAAAACCCCCATTCTTCAGAGTAGTCAGCACTGAGTTTCCTCATGAGAAAGCCACCCTGAATAGAAAAGAGGGTATTCTGCATAAAACAACTTACCTTGCATGTGCAGTCCCTAATTCTGGTTAATGTTAATTATGTACTAATGAAAGAGTGAGGGGGGAGATGAGGCTGTAATGAACAGGATCACATTAAGATTTAAATTAACAAAGGATGGGAAAGTCAGTGTAAATATTTAATGTTTTTTACATGGTCCATAGAATCTTCAAATGGATACTGGGTGTAGGGTAAGGATGCTGCAGTGAGCACACCTCAGTGTCAGCTCTGCCTGTTCCTTTTCTGCTCTTGGATTTTGGTCCAGAGCAGCAAAATCCAACAAAAAGTGTCATCGTTGATTTATGGGTTAATTTTGGAGAGAGCATAAAGTACATTTAAATTGATTGCTCTGTATTGTCAAGTGGCTAGTTACGTCTGCTGTTTTCACTTCTGCTGTTTTAAATGTTTTAAAAAGTAGTGAGGTATAGGCTTCCAAAAATTATTTTTCTAAATTGAAAATTAACTTGAAAAGGTTTGATAGGTGGGTAAAAGGTTCAGTGCTCTTTCCAGGGTAAATTTAAAAGAAAGCAATAAATTCTTTTTTCTCTCTTTTTATTTTCTTCTGTTCAAATACATATATGTGTATTTATTAATAGATGTACAGGTGTATAATTTCTAGTTCTGAGAAATTAGTGACTTTTTAATTTAACAGTCCCAAAGCTTGATTGCTCCATGCAATTAGAGCTACCTAAATATTTCCCAGAGTACTCATTTTTGTGTTCATATTTTTTAGCCCAGTGTTTATAGGACAGTTTTCATAGAGCATGGCACTCATTACTTAATTTAGCAAATGGCTCCAGTCTTTGAAAAATGAGCAGTGCTCAACACAGCTGCCTGGAAGGTTTGAGACAATTAGGGCCCAGTTCTGGCATCTCCTGTTTTCCTGTGGGGATCTGGGCAGTTGGTGATGCACAGCACCCGTGTGGGGCTCATCCCACACGTAACTTACTCCTCTTTGTATGTTATGAGTAACACAGGGTGAAGAGCTTCTTAAACAAGGAAACTGCCCCAGGCCCCTTGTGTCCCACGTGCCATTTGTTGTTCAGATTGATCTCCATGCAGGCAGTGGGAAGCATTAAATCCCACATGTCTCTTCTGCAGCTTATTGATCCAGAGCCTCCTCTGGGGTTTTTTGTCAATATGTGTTACTGGGAAATCAATTCACAAAGCTGCAGCATCAGTGAGGGACATGTAAGAGTCAGAGTGGGAAAACGACGTGCCAGGACCGTCACTTCCTTTGGTGCAGGCTGAGGAGTCATGGTTAGGAGTGTGACTCTGAATACATTGCTGTAGTCAAAAGGAGGAGTAAATGGTGTTGAGGACATTTCAAGGGGGAATTTCAATATTCTGCAATGGTTTATAACAAATTCGCCCTTCTCTTTAGCTTTTTTTTCTAATAAACCAGATTACAAAATCCACTCTTCCTCCCAGAGTACTGGTCTGGTGCATTCTTCCATTTGTAATTGTTGCCTATAAATACTTTAGATTTTTTTTTTTTTTTAAGGAATTGGGAGTTTTCTAAAGAGCTCTTTGATGTGAGAGAAAAAGACTAAAAATGAGAAAATATTCTATAACTTTTCATGTGTATTTACTTATAACCATTGTCAAACTAAACATGAATCATCCCTTACAGCAGGGAAGCAAGGGAAGAAAAATGGCGTGTGTATTTTCCAGCAGTTGTTTTTAAAGATCAGTTGCAACGTAATGATACTTACAAGCAGATGTTAAAACTAAACGCTGTAAAGTAACTGTTAACTTTCACTTAATTGGCTTTTAATTTCTCAGGATTGATACTTGGCAGGGTAGGGCATTAATTCAAATTTTGGTACGGGTTACAAATGTTGAACCGTAGTGTGATTTTTAGCTTCCTCTCTCCTAAGGAAGCACAGATCTCTGTTCAGATGTGGTGGTGCAGCCACTGTGTTTGTGGTGCTTCACTTGAACGAGGTTTTGCATGTGGGCTCTGCAAACGATGGAATGCAAAACAGTCAGGTTAATACTAAAAGTATTATCAAGTTGTGGGGATTTCAGATCTGCCCTTTAATCTCTTTTAGACTGTAATTATGGAGCTGGAGTAATATTTCAAGTGAGATAGCACCTCATTAAAAAATGTATTTATTCAGGTGTTTAAGGAATTCAGAAAATATGCTACCGGGTGCTAAAAATACTGCCAAGAGAGCTGGGTTCAGTTTTTAATATCTAACCTGCTGTGGTGGTTAAATATTTACATTGAAGGTCACTGCTGCTGTTTGCTCTCCACTTTAAATGTGCTTGGCAGCATTGCAGCTCCGAGTCCCTCCCACTCGAGTAGGGAGAAAAAAGCTATTGATCCCATCAAGGGGGCAAAAGCAAACCCATACTCACCCAAAAAGAAATTTGTGTTTGTCATACCAGTTTCCTCTCATGTGGGGACATACAGTGACAGAGGAGGATGGCAGCTGGAGAGAGACTTTTTACAAGGGCATGTAGTGACAAGAAAAGGGGGAATGGCTTTAAAATGAAAGAGAGTAGGTTTAGGTTAGATATTAGGAAAAAAATATTTTCTGTGGGGGTGGTGAGGTGCTGGAACAGGTTGCCCAAAGAAATTGTGGATGCCCCATCCCTGGAAGTGTTCAAGGCCAGGCTGGATGGGGCTCTAAGCAGCCTGGTCTGGTGGAAGGTGTCCCTGCCCGTGGCAGGGGGGTTGGAGCTCGATGATCTTTAAGGTTTCTTCCATCACAGGTCATTCTGTGATTCTACAATTGTTCTTTATTAACTTAATGCTATTATAGCATCCATTTAATGAGTTTGATAACCGGAGTGGTTTTTTGAGTCAAAGTTCTTCCTGGCTGCGTGTCCCGGATGAGTTGGATAGTTCAGCCTTCCTGCAGTGTGTTCAGCTTGGATTTCTCTGCAGGTGTGGAGCCGAGGAAGCTTGAGGCAAAACGTGTGTGTGTGTCCCAGCTGTGTCCTCCTGGACCTTCCCTGCTGGTGAGGGTTCAGCATATAACACGAGGAACTTGTAACTTGCCAAGACAAAATGATTAAAGGTGCTTTTAAGACATGGTTTTTTTGTGTGCTTTTGCACTCCCAGCTCCTTGTGTCAGACTTGCTGGGGTGGAGGTACTGGCTGTGTCGCTGCTGGGAGGCTGAGGTTGCAGAAGTTCTGAGAACAACTGCACGAAGCTGTTCTGATTTGCAAATGTTTTCCTGTGAAATGGTTTCAGAAGGCAGAAGTGACAAATTGCAGAGCTTCCTGTGCCTGTATTTAGTTTTATTACCTGGAGCCAATATTCAAGATCATGGTTCTCTTATAGCTCTGTGCTTTTAATTTTGAGTGTGTTTTTAAGTTTGTGTTTCCGTGCAGCGTTAAAGGCATATTTTCATATTGGCAGCAGTAGTGTTGTGTTCCTGTTTAATGCTTTTTCATCATTAAATGTGAGATCACTTTGAAAAAGTAGTGCCAGTATTCCCTTAAACAGATAGATTAATCAATACCACTAACAGTGTGTTCTTCCCCTGCCTGCCCCAGGGTGAAGGCAAATGGGCTCAATCTCATCTTGTTTCTAAACAGATACTATTACTATGTCAAAATAACTTTCCTGCTCTTTTTTTTCAAATATTTCTGGGTTCTGAGTGCTTCCTGTGATGGGTTATTTTCAGTCCCTGTTGTGAAAAAATATTTTCAAAGCTGTCATTTTTGCCTTTAGGCAGTTAGTAAATGGGACACAAAAGACTGTAAAACTCTAATAAAAAATACACTGCAGACATTTGGCATGATCTAATTCTGCGTGCAAGGTTTATGGTGCTCTTTTCCTGGTCTTATGTCCTGTTATCCTGAAGACCAAACTACAGTTTTTATGGGGATAGAGTTGTATCCTTAGCCCCAGGGGAAGCTGCAAAGATCTGATCAGGAAAGCAACTTTCTTTGTGCAACTTCCAAGTAATGTTGAAAAACGACTGCTGTTGTGTGTTGTTTTTAGTTACAGCCCCGTAGTGCTGAGGGTGGAAGAACCTTTACAGAATGAGATGGAATTACCAGTCATTTTCTCTGCCTGGTAGAGACATTGGACTTGGTGGTAGTAGAGCAGTGGCCCTGCTGGGCCCCTCTTTGATTATGCAAGATTTTTTCAAAGTCTGTGTGAGAAACCAGTCATTTGGAAATTAAGGAGCAAAGTTAATGGGAAATTTGTAGATGCCATGTTTCCTTGTTGTACCCATGGAGACTTAGAGCCTTTTATCCCCACCAACAACAGCATCAAGAGGAAATCAGTGGAGGATGTGGCTGTTTCTAACTGAATGGAGAAGTGAAGAGTCCTTTGGCCATGCCTGTATTTTTTCTAGAGGGAGATTATGGTACAGCACTAAGAGAGCATCTGAATTTTCAGTATGGCTTTTTGCGTGGACATTTTATGTTTTTCCAGCTTTTAACAGTAATATAAAGTAAGGAATCAGATTTTCTGAAGTCGTTTGGTACCATGCAGGACCTCAGGGTATACAGTCAAACTGGATGCTTTTGAAAATGCTTGTTGGAAGAAACTTGTTTCGGAGAGCAGAGTTTCTTTCTTAGCAAGACAGTGCCCTCCTTCAAGGAGAGCTGCACATTGTGCTCTCCGTGGATGTGCATTTTGATGGTGGTAATTGGTCAGTGACCATCAGGTCTTATCAGTGAACCTTTTATCACCTCACTTTCACCTCTTCCTGTGCAGGCGTGCTTCACTTGCTGGAACATGAAGAGGAGTACGTCTTCACCCTGCCCAGTGCCTATGCTCGCTCAATCCTTACCATCCCGTGGGTGGAGCTTGGAGGGAAAGTCAACATCAGTTGTGCCAGAACGGGCTATTCCGCCACAGTCACGTTCCACACCAAGCCCTTCTATGGAGGGAAGGTCCACAGGTACGGGAATTACTGTCTTACTCTTGTTTACCTGCTGCTGGATTTCAGGGGAAAGACTCTCGGGCATCTGTTCAGTTCTTCTGTTGCCGTATTTTATAGACAGATAGGTGAAGTTCTTTTCCTATTAGTGCTGCAGATGACTTAAAGCTTTAGGGCAGTTTATTGTAGCAATACATATTATGTTGTTTAACAGAATTGGATGTATTTCTGTCATTAAAATAAAGTGAATGTATCTCTCCAGGCTTTGTTGCTTGTAAAAGTTGCTGTAAGTGCAGGGTCAGAAAAATGTGCGTGGAAAAGGCAATATTTCTGCTACCCCAGCTGCTGCTTCTGTGTGAGTCTTGTAGATGAACTGGTCCAGCTGGAGCTCCTGAAAAGAGGAGAGGAGCAAAAGTGTCACTGCCCATCGTGGTAGCTCCCTACTGGGGACCCCCAGCTCTGCACTGAAATTCCAGATGGTGAAAATGTTATTTACCTTCTTTGATTCCCCTTTACTAAGGGTGTGAAGAGGCGCTGTGCAAGACAGCCTCCTGTCTTGCTTCCATGCTCAAGTTGATGTCCCAGTCATTGACATCAGACCCCTTTCTTGTTCTGCTGTGGACTGTTGCAGTCTCCAGAGGACACTGTGCTTTGCATGGTTACCTCTGTTTTATTTCAGATGGTGTAACTGTTCTTCCATATGTGTGTCAACCATTTCTATGTTGTGTTCAGGCAAATGTCCACGTGGGGCTGTTTTGACAGGGTTTTTCTCTAAAAGTTGTAGATTAATAATTGGTGCCATCGGGGTGAGTGAAAATTTGAGGAAGTTGTGCTGTATTACCTTAGTAATTAAAAAATTGAGTTTACAGATTACTTTATGTGGCTTTCTAAAGCACACATGTGCATGCTCATGGACACACACACACACACACACACACATACATACATACACGAAACTTCTCCGTGCATTTTGGTTTTCCAGTCATTGATGTCTATTTTGCTCCCTCTCAGACCAGTTCTTTGACCGCTGAGGTGGCTTTAATCATTGCCTTCCAGCAGCTGAGAAGTGAACTTGCAGAGCTAAAGAAGAAAACAAAGATACCCAAAGTCTTTGACATGGGTCTCTGACAGCATTATGTTCAGGTGTGAAAGTATCATGTACTGAAAATGTCACATGAATGTCAGGGGTTGTTTTTCAGGCTGCTGAGGTAACCATTTGGCTCTGGGCTAGAGCAAAGTATTGGAGTTTTAAGTTGGATTACTGCTGTACTTTGCTAGAATGTCATCCCAAAGCTATTGCTGTGTTAGAAGAGCTTTCCTGGGACGAGTCTTTCTTTTTTGGAGAGAGCAGCCCTACTTTGCTTGAATAATTGATTCGTGGAGGTAGAAAGCTGCTTGTACCTTTAGCAAGGTAGTGCTTTTGTGTGCTGATAATAAATGGTACCAGTTATTTCTGTGTGGTTTTTTTTCTCCTTCCCCCTTGAATCAGGGTTACAGCTGAAGTGAAGCACAATCCAACGAACACCATTGTGTGCAAGGCGCAGGGAGAATGGAATGGCACCCTGGAATTCACTTACAGCAGTGGAGACACCAAAGTGATTGACACCACCAAACTGCCTGTTATCAGGAAAAAGATCCGGCCCATAGCAAACCAAGGGCCGCTGGAATCGAGGTAAGGGCAGAGGCTTTGCAGTGCTCTCCTGAACTTTGGGTGGGAACAGAGCAGGGAAGCCAACTGCAGGTCAGAGTGCTGTGGTTCAAAAATTCCTCACTTCCTACAGCACGGAAATCCGGGCACAGAGAGCTGTGTGTTGGTTCCTTGGAGCATAAATTACACTCTAGTGATGAGTATGTCAATTTGTAGATGGAGAAAATGCCTGTATTTGTTCTAATGAGCATCTGGAAAATGGTAATGCAGTGTTTTCACCTGCTTCTTGGAGTGATTGCAACATGGTAGGCAAATCAGTCAGTTTGTTGCAAATAATTCAAACTGGTGTATATATTATATGTTGCATATAATTTAAACTGGTATTTAATGTTTTATATATTTGAGAATATATATTTGTATAAAAGTAAGTGAAGTGTGAGGCAGTGTGAAATATAAAGACACACATACAGGTGGTTTTGAGGCTCTTGGCACCTACATCATGTGCTTAACTCTGAGTAGGTACATTAGAAAAAAACCTGTTCCGTATTCACTGTCAATAACTGTGGATGTTTATCTTCAGAAAAATCAATACTTTAATTGAATTTAGGAACATTTTATTGGAGGATTTAAAAATATGAGTTAAACTACATTTTATTATCTGTAAATGTCTTTTTATTTTACAAGGGTGTCTTGAGTCATTGTGCAGGGTCAGATACAATTTGTCTATTTTCTAGACTGCTTGCTTATCCACAAACTCATTTTTCCTCTGTAGTGTAGAACATAAGGATTGTAGTAAATAAGGAAACCAGTAGCTCTTTAGTGGATTTATTGTATTTTTTAGATACTAGTAAGCAAATTGCATCCATCCAGTGTCTCTGCAGGATCTGCAGTTTATCAGATTGTAAGCACAAACTCATTTAAACACCCCTGGACGTATGTGAAAGTTGTGGTTGGTTTCAGACAGAGAGCAGTTTGGATTAGATATTAAGAAGAAATTCTTTTCTGTAAGGGTGGTGGGGCACTGGGACAGGTTGCCCAGAAACTGTGGATGCCCCGTCCCTGCCAGTGTTCAAGGCCTGGTTGGATGGGGCTCTGAGCAACCTGGTCTAGTGGGAGGCGTCCCTGCCCATGGCAGGGAGGGTGGAACTAGAGGATCTTTAAGGTCTCTTCCAACCCAAACCATTCTATGAGGGTTTTTCTCAGTGCTTTTCTGGGCAAAGTTTCTGCTAGGCTGATATAAGGCATTGCATCTGAGTGTGGTCAGCTGTGTGAGAAGCATGTTTAGCTCTGTACTGGTAATTACTGTAACTGGGAATACAGAGCACAGACCTAGAGGGTCTGCCTAGAATCTGTTCCTCTGTTAGTGACCTTGTTGGACCAGTTAGTGTCCCAATTCAGTGCACTCTTGGGTTTTGGCTGACACGCCTTTATAATTCAAAAATTTAACTGCAAAAAAATGCAGAATTAAACCCCTGTCATTTGGGGGGTGGGGGAACATCAGTAAGGATTGTGAACTGGAAATGGTAAAAATAAATCCACCTGCTTTGAGAAAAAAGCTCAGGTGGTGAAGAGTCAGGCAGAATACTGGGAGTTGAGTGAATCTGAAAATTTGGTCCACAAACACAGTGAATATCCTAGGAGTGTGATGGTTCCCAAGCTGTGGGACTTGGAAAACCGGCTTGGATAGTGTGGCCTCAGCCTGCTGCTCACCAGAGTGGTGTCCAGCAGCACTGGGCTGTGGCAGAGCTGTTCTCACTCTCCCTTGTGCTCCTTCTCCCTGGCCAGGCGCCTGTGGCAGCACGTCACCAACTCCCTGAAGGAGGGGAACATCGATGCCGCCACGGAGCACAAGCACCGCCTGGAAGAGAGACAGCGAGCAGAGGAGAGGCAGCGCGCGGCGCTCACAACTCCCTGGAAACCCAAATACTTTGCCAAAGAGGTACTTGGAGTCTCTCGGTTTAGGCACCCTTTAGCAGGTTCCTGCACAGGGGACAAGTGAATGTCTGTGGATTTTGTCATGGGCTGGTGTTGTTACGTACCTCTGATTGCTTAAATTCTCTTTGACAGTCTGGCTCTCGAAGGAGAGCAGTGGACTTTTCCATGTCTGTGTTGTGAACTTGTTCACTTCTCTTCAGTTAGACTGACTTTGATCTGGATTTTTGGTACCTAATGTTAGGCACATAAAGTGATGTGTTTTTCTGTAAAGTCCAGCCCTTACTTTTCAAATTCTGCATACTCACATCCTCTGTTAATCTTAGCATACTAAAATGAGCACAATCCCTACATTTATCCCATGTAAGTAAGCATTGACATCCTAAACACAGTCTTGTATTTCAGCTGTGTGAAACAGATTTTACCAAGTTCATCTTTGCCGTTTCTTGGAGGAAGGGTGGAAAGCAAATGAGACTGACTGAGGGAATTGTTGTTACATTAGCTGCTATTTAAACCAGCATCTCTCACATCTTCCCATTGCTTCTCTTCCCCCTTGTAATTTTTTCCCTCCTGTCCACATTAATTGTCAATTAATTTAACACAGAATTTTCAGGTGACAGGGATGCCTTCTTGTTTGGTCTTATTTTAGCTTTTCTATGGACATATGCAGACCCAGTATTCTTAAATCTTGTTTGTAAACTCTGCTTAATTTTCTTGCAGGGTGATGGTTGGCTGTACGTGAATCCTCTCTGGAAGACCCACTGACAGGAGAGAGCAGTTGCCTCATAACTTTATCTGAAAGGCATTAAAATGATACAGTATGTAACTTCAGGATGTCCTTGGATAGGTCCTGTTCCCAGAAGATCCCCACGGGAAGCTATGTACTGTGAATGATGCATCTCAAAATAACCACGAGCTCGAGTTTATTCAGGAGCCATTTTGTGTGTGCAGATCCACAGACACACAGGCACACGTCCCTAAGCACCCACGGTGTGCATGTGTTGTGTGTGTTATTTACACTACATGTAAGCAGTACCAACACCAATAGCGACTCAAAGACCTTTTCCTCAAAGTGTTAGGGCACAGAACTCCGGCTGGACTCGGCCGGGGTTCCCTGAGTTGTGTGCTTGCAGGATCAGGCCCTATGCTAGTATTTAAGAAAATACTTTTTTATTAGTACTGGTTAAGGTTTTTCTATTTTTCACTTTTGCCAAAAATGTTTTGCACTTAAAACGTGACGTGTCTCTTAATGGCAGTCGTTCTGTCTGAACAGTCACCGAATAACTCCCTTTGACATGAGAATGATCCACTGGCTGTGCTCGCTCCGGGTTGCTGAGTTCAGGACGTGTTTCCTGTCACTGACAAGTGTGAATTTCCTGCCACCCTGTAAGAAGTAGCAATACCTTCTCCAGAACGTTGTTCTTCACACTAACCCGCTGTGTCCTTGCTGCTTTGTCTGTTCATGCTCCAGCTGTTCAGTCGACCTCTGGTCGCCACCTCTGAGCCAGCTGCTCTGGTAACTTCGATCTTGCTGTGTAATGTTCTCTGGCTGCTGTCATGCCAACACTTCTGGCTTACATGTTCCACTAAATGGGACTGCTTCTGATAAAACATTTGGATGAGTAGAGATGATATAACTAGCCTTCCCAGATAAATGATTTTCTGATGTAAGAGTAACAATTTAGTAAATTATTCCATGGAGACAATAACTTTATGAATGAAACAAATGAAATGGGATAGTTTGTTTTGTAGCGTTAAAAAAAAATGAAAAAACCCTGTCGCTTGATCTTGCTTTATAAGATACCCACTGTGACACTGACAAAGTGGATTCTAGGAGCGTGTTAAGGCTTTGTCACTTTCTAGTTTGTATTTGTTGGAAGTGAAGATGTTTTTGAGAGAGGTGGCAGCAAAAGGCACATGTAAAATGTGCTCAGTGCTTCTTTCCACAGTGCCCTGTTAGGAAATCACTGCATCTCTAACACACAGTACATGGATGCCTGTCTGTAGAGCTGAGTCATTTTGTGCCTTTTGTCTGCTTTGTTCATACACTGACTTACACTTTATGGATACTACACAAAGATATCTAGGTCAAAGCACTGCTCACATCTGTCCTTGTGCGTCCTGCATTTTGTTTTTTCAGTAGATGTTAAAATCTCTTGAGCAGCTCGGAAGGCTGAGCGGAGGAGGTGTGTGCACAAGGAAACATTCCATTAGTTGTTCCTTTGGATTTGAACTTCAGATCTCTATTTAATGAAGGTGTGGCTACTTTTTCCTCCTAAATGCTATTTAGTCTCCTTGTCTGTCTTTGGTTTTTTTTTTTGCACATTAGAAATATTCATGTTCTAAATGATTTTAATCCTATTTTTTAAAAAAGTGGATTGTATGAGCTTGGTTTTGTAACTGACACTTTTTTTTAAGAGGAAAAAAAAAATCTTATTTTTTAGGAATAGTTGATGTAATAGTTTTCTGTAACAAAACCAAAATGATGCTGTTGTAATAATTACTGAACTGCTACTGAGTACGATCAGGAACACGTGTACTTTATCACCTGCAAGAATTCACTTTATAATGGATCCAGTGCTTGTTCTAGAGGTTAGTCTAATAAGTACCTAAAAGTATTCCCACAGTTTGTAGTATCATCACAAAAAACAATGGAACAAGCAGAGCTGAACTCATGGAACATCCTCCCAGAACTCTCTCACACACCAAAGAACAAGACACATTCTCACTCAATAGCCATGGCAAACCTCTGTGTGTCAGGCATGCAGGCCTGGGCCCCTGAAGGAGTAGACCTCTTTCAGGTGGGATGGTGTGACTGTCGAGGCTACAGAGACGCTGTAGCTGTTCTTTTAAGGAGAAATTTGAATAATTTTCTGCTTGTAATTTATTGAAGATTTTCTCTGTCTGCATGGTTGGTTGTTTCTGCATGCCGAGGACATTCCACTTGTGCTCTGATCAATGTTTTGTTCTGTTCTGATGCTATGAAGAATCCCCTGATGCCATTACCACCGTTTCTTTCCCAAAATAACTTGGGAGACACAAACGTAAAAAGTCCTTTCAGAAAAGATCCCATCAGTGAGAGATTCCAGAACAAGATTCACAAGTGTCACTTTATTTTTCTGATAGTATGCGTTCAGTATATTTTGCAGGACTGAAAAGTAAATATTCATAAGCCTTATTCTGTAGGTCATTCCAGTAGCTGTCTTGGAACTGCAAGTAAATACTTTCCTTTTCAAGTAGCCAATGTACACTGTTTTGTAATGTAAAAACTTCCATGTACTTCAATTTTATTTTTTTTTTTTGTGCACACGTGTAGAAAGCCTATGCAACCTTTTTCTTTCTTAAATTAGAAATGTTCAGAAAGAAAATTTATACCTTTATCATTTAAAAGATGCTCTGGCAGTCTCTTCTGATTTGCCTTCCTTTCATAATTTGTGAATTTAAAATGAGAATGCTCATGAATAAAAGATTTGTTTCATTTAGTAGTGGGATGCCCTTTCTCTTTCCATGGAAGCCTTGGTGCAGTGGTGTCAGTCACTGACTGTCCAGGAGCCGTGTGCAACACCCGGGCTCCTCTGAGCTGCCTGCATGGTTCCCATGGAAGTGATTTGCCAGCTGAATCCGGTTTGGTGTGGGGCTTTTCTGCCCTGTGTATTCTCCCAGACACTCTGGAGGTAAGTTTGTTGTTTAAATTGGACAGCTCTAGCCAGGGAAAATGGGGCTGGGCAGCAACACAGCTTTAGGAAAGGCTGAAGAACATTTGCCTCATTTTGGCAAGTAAAAAGGAAACAGGTAACAGTGTCCCCTTGCTTCTGAAAATCCCATTTCATTTAATCTTTATCACTAAAGGAGATTCTTGATTAGATACCTCTTAAAACACAACTCTGCTTTATTGCAGCACAGGACACTTGCAAGAGGAGGAAAAATGTTCTTAGAGGAATGACACAGATCGTGGTCAGCATTTTTCAAGTGTTAGATAATGCCCTTCTGGTTTTCTTTAAACATTCATCCACAGTGTTGGAAACAACCTTGCTGGAACACTTTGTTCTTATGCAAAACGGAAAACAACACTGCCTGTAAATAGGGCAGGAAACACTACCCAGTTCTGTTCCTTGCCTGCTGTGGCATTGCTTCAAGGCCGCATCTTGGAGCAGTTTATCCACTTGGGTTAAAGATGTGAGGGAGTTTTAGTCACAGCCAAGTATGATTTAGTTTTGGGTTTTACTCTTGGTGAGACTCATATGTACCAAGGGGTCTGTCAAAGCATTCAGCTGCTTTTTAAAGAGTAAATCTATCAAGATATTTAATTAATGACTTTTCTCCCTGTTATGAAATTACTTCTGCAAGTCAAAGTACTTCTTCTGGGATTACCAACAGCACTGTCTGCCTCACTGCTCCCACCAGTAATGATTATGAGTTACAGAACCTATGCAATACTGACTTGTAGACACTTGCAGCTTTAGTTCCTTAGCAACTGCTGACCCGAGCCTGGCTCACGTGGTTTTAGTTTTGTTTGGTTTTATTGTTGTGGTTTTTTTCTTTCTGTTTTGTGGCAATTTTGCTTCAAAATTTTATGTAGTAGAACAACAAAAGGATGGCTGGAGCTAAGGAAATAAACTAGTCTGGGTGGTGTGTTTGGTGAAGATGGAAGATGCAGGTAGTCTTCACTGGTAGAAGCACTGTCCAGTTCTCCCAGAGAGGAGGCAGGAGTTAGTTTAGCTGTGTGATTCCAGGATCCAGGTGTAAACATACACAGGGTGCAGATTCCTGAGGAACCAAGGAAGGTGACACAGTAACAGTTCTTCTTTGTAACGTTCCCTTTCCTAATTGGATGCCTCAATGACTCCAACTTTTTATTTCATTTTAACTGCAGAACATTGGCAGAATCCTTGAAGTCACGTTAGCTTTAAGAAAAAAATAAAGCTTGGGTAAGTAGTAGGCAACTTTAGGCCCAGGCTGGCTGGGATCGCTGTAGTTGGCTTATTTTTATTTCACATGCCTCAGATTAACTTGTTTCTGCTCTTAAAGAGAACACTGTCACCTAAGGCTGAAGAGAGTCTGTCCAATTGTAAAGGTACCTGGAGAGGGGAGGACAATCTTGTATTTCCTTTTTTAAAACAAGGCTGAGTTACTGCCAAACCACAGACTGACTGACAGCATCTGTCCTGCTGCCTTTCAGATGTTCTTCCAAATGTTAGATCCCTTCTTTCTTTCCAGTGGTCAGGATGCAGATTGGCTTGGAAGCAGCACGACACTAGAAATCGTGCATCACATCATCAATCAGCCCTTCTGCTGGTGGGTGAGCAGCTGTAACAGCTCCAGCTGCTGGAAGGAGATGCTGCAATACGTGTGGTTGGGAAGGAAAGCTGCTCATCCCTGGAAATATGACAGCCACCTTCATTTCACCACAGCAGAGGCCCGAGAATTGGCTTAGTTTAAGGTGGAGGGATGTCAAGAAGATGCTGTGGCTTCATTACAGCAGCTTGGTGAAGTCAGGAGATTTGCATTACGGAATTCTAATGTCTTAATTTATGACTAGGACTCCAAGCAACCTGTTATCAAGTTAATCACAACAAAACTGACACAACAGCCTTAACACAAAAGTTCAATTAACTTTATTTTCCCCTACAGTCGACAACTGGTCTGCATTGAGCTTTAAAGCAACAAAATAAAATGAAATCTCCAAACGACAGGGGCCAGAAATCCAGATTTAATTACCTTTGTGAAAATGTTGCAGCTGTAGTATTGGTCTGTATAAACCACTGGAGTCAAAAATGAGTTCATAAATCAAAAAAATATTCTACACCTTGGGAAAGAAGTCAGCAGTAACATTCTCACAGAACACTGTAAATTTACATTTTCTTCATGAAAGGTACATACTATTCTGCATTTTACATCAAGTTATTGATGCAAGTTTTGTTTCTATAAAAAGTTACAACCTGTGGCAGGAAAACAAACTGCAAAAAAACCTTTTCATTTTAATTAAAGAAAAATTTCAAGTCTGTATAAAGTTTCCTTATAGCTGGAAAGTGAACACGTTCAGTCTCCGTTTATATTTTAGTGCATTTAATCTGACAGTTTTCACCACTTAAAAAAAAAAAAAAACCAAACCGAAACCAGTATAAAAGACAGACAAAGCAAACAGCACTATAGCAGGAATTTCTTCAATTGATTTAAGCACTCTAAATAAAAATGCAGAGAAACAGATTTCCAGAAAAACTTCCACCCTTGCCAGAAAGGCAGTGAGGGCTGAAGAGGTTTGCAAATCTACCTCTGATAGCCACAGAAAAGGGGTTTTGTATACCTGTCAACCTTCTTTTCCCCAGTAACCAGGCTATACTTGTTTTACCAATGTAAACATTCACCTAAAATAGTTTAATTCCTGTTCTGAAGTACCAGCAGCTCCACGGTGCTCAGTTGTATGGTGTTACAGCATTCATTACTGTCGTTTCAGATCTTTCAGGAGGTTACAAATTTAGCCCTTGTATCTACAGTGTGCAAGATTTGCCTTGTCTACCTTGTGAAATGACAGTGTAAGGCAGCAATACTGCAATCCTGTGTTGAACAAAAGCAGCTTGTCCAATTAATCTGTCCTGTCACCTCTTGTGAAAACTGCAGCTTTGCTTCTTATGCTCCGGCTCAAAACCAGCCTGCAGCAAGAGTAAAAGGACATTGAAAGAAACCATTTAAAAATAATCATGGGAGTAACTTGTTTTAAAAGTTGAATTTGAGAGAGCTCTGCCACCTCTTTCTTGTTGAAAAAGAGTCATTTTCAGATGTCACCATTCCAGTTTTCATACTGCTGCTATTCAGCTGAACAGTGTTCTCCAGAAAAGATTGACAAGTATGCATGTGCCAAGGACCAAATTACAGGGTTCTTTGGTAAAGTCAGTCCAAATTCTCAACAGATTTGAAGGATAATATGTACCAATAAAAAAAATGCTGCTAGACTTGGATAGCAGCTCTGTCTTGCTTCACATTACAAATCTAAAACAGCTGTTCTCAATAAGCCAATATTTTTAATCAGACATTGCCTGAAAATTTTGTACAATAATCTGGACCAATGATGGTTCTGTACCCTCATGTTGCTGTGAAACATGATTTGAGCTAAAGGCAAAGACTGGTTATCTCAAGGACAACTGCTTCGTATTAGCAATCAGAACAGTGTGTTTAAACTGTCTTCCTGTTGGGTCTCTTGCCTTTCTTTAAAATTAGTTTATTCTTAATGTAGCCACGCTTCCTTTTGGAGGTCTAAAAAGAAAAACAGAATAACAGGTATTAGTTAATGATTTAGTCTTGACCGCGGTTTAATGATGTGCATTTCAATGCCTGAGCTTTAGACTGATTTTAAAGAGCTTAAATGCTAAACTGTCAACTAAGTATTATCCAGTTATTATTTTTAATGTTGGGATTGTTAATTCCTGCCCAACAGTTGCTTTTGCACAAGATGTGCTTCTGTAACCCTGTCTACGAGATTTGTAGAATTCTTTTCAAAGCATGTGCTGAGGCAGAATTAATAATTAACCAACATGATAAAACTCTGATATGCCCAAAGACCACAACTGCTCTAAGTGTTAGTTTTGTTTGGAAATACCTTCTTGCATCTTTTGCACTATTTGATTCTCTTAAAAGTCAGGTAGAAGTATTTGCTCAAAGCAGCATTTTTCAAAAGAAAAAAAACCCTGAATAATCCCATTTTAGTCTTCTAAACTCTGCTGTTGGTCTGTAGGCTGCTTAGTTAGCACTTCCTGCACATTCCTTTATCAGCATGTTTTAAATTTCCTTTTTAAGGTACTGATGGGGGGGGAACATTAATGTTGGTCACAGGTAAAATTAACTTCAAATTTGTGTACATAGTTTGGGGCAGGTAGAATTGTACATTCAACACACCTGCCAGGAGGCAGCTCCCACCCTTGCTGCACTTTGCTGTGCTTACCCATAGGCTCTATTATTATTTTTAAAAATTGCATTTAATCAACATAACACCAACAACATGATTATAATAAAGTGAGATAGATACAAACTAATATGTAATACTCAGACACATATTGTATCTCTGAGCTTGAGCAATGTCATTCCTAACATGAAAGGAGATGGACTGAATTTCCAGTAAGGAAGCAACTGCTGTAAAACTGTGGCTACTAAGGAGCCCTTGGAATGTATTTAAGAAATCCTAGTTTGGACACCGGCCCCATGCTCTCCACTGGTTCTCTGATTTCTTAATGGGAAGTAGAGCCTGTTTGTACTGCAACAGGTGGTGATGGGTCAGAAACTGCATCAGCTTCTAGACAGAGAATCTACACATCCAAGGCTTCAGTGGGGTCAGTGCATCTATCATAAATACAGCCTTGCTTGTCACTTAAGATCAAAAGTTACAGTGTTACGTGTATGACAGGCACAATAAAGCTTATAATTTCCTTTCAAGATATGTCTAGCTTCAGTGGCAACTCCCAAACACCTTATTTTATGTACTTCCATCAAATCACAAAAATAAGCATCTTTACATTTAACATTCTCTACTTGCAGAGAACGTTCTTTACTTGTATTTCCATGACACAGTGTAAGTCTACTGCCTATATTAATTTAGTTTGTTAGACAGGATTCTGGAGTTCCTTTTGCAACATCTATTTGAATATATAGAAAACAGATGTTGTGAAGGAGAGGGCTGCTAAGAGTCTCCCCAACTCCCCTGGGAACAGACCTTTCTTAACAGGCTGAAGGAGGGCAGCACAACACTTTAAAACCGTGAAGATGACTTCAAGCAGTAAGCAGACAGACACTAAAGTTCCATCAACAAAAGTTTCATATTTAATTTATTTCATACAAAATTGCCATTTTTAAACTTCTAGGCATCACTACTTTCAAGCAAAGTCAGAAAGCAACTTCCACATTTACTTAGTGAGCCATAGTTACTGAAACATGAATTGATGTACTTTAGAGATTATACTTCCAGTTACATGAAGACTTAAGAGTTGTAACAGCCAGTGACACACTCTATGTCCAGTTAGCATTCTGCCTAAAAAAAATCTAGCCTTGTGTCTTCACATGCTTTTAAGTTAAGCAGACAGTAAATTAACAATTAGTACCAGCAGGCAGGTCTGATATTGGACACTAACATGAACAGTATCCATAACATTCTGGCTAGTGGAAATATATAATTCACCAGCTATGTGATTCACTGTTAAAAATGAACACCTGACCCCTTTCAGTTACTTCACTGGGAACCCACCTTCTTTGACAAATACTTCTGTTTCGGTACAATGTTGGTTACTCTAGGTTTATGATCCAGTGTCTCTCTGTTGTCTAGTTGTTTGACCTTGTATATTCTAACCAGCCAGTGCTCTGAGGTAAAGGCTTCCTCCAGATGTTTAAATTTAATGTCTTTGTTGCCTATCTCCGCATTGCGTGTACGGTCGAATCCTGGGGGTGTCCGAAAATCCAGCTATAAAAATTAAAGTTGCATGTTAGTTTGAGACAAAATCCAGAATACCAGTCACTGCAAACTGTGAAACTTCATAGTACAAGGCAATCCCTTCAAAATCCCTTCAACTAACCTGAGTCAAAAACTTCTCTTGCATTGGTTTCTACTACACAGAAAAACCTTTGAGATCCTAAGGGACAAATTCATTCTTACTCCTACAGCTGTCACAGGAGACAGTACTTAATGTCTCAGCAAAACTACCCTGTCTGTATTCAGAGATGAAACAACTCAACAGTCTGAGGTGCAGCAGCCTGCAGTAGCTTTTCAGCAGAGCTGCTGCCTTGTGCTCTTGCCTATACTGCAATAATTTGCACTTCCACGGTTTTCCATACAATCCAGAAGTAGTTCACAATTATCAGTTAAATTTGTGTTACAAGTCAAATCCACTGAAAAAAGGATTCTTATGCTAATACATCAGAAGGAAGGGCCCCTGGTAGGGGCAACAAGGGAAGAAAAGGAAAGGAAAAAACCAAACAGGTTTAGCTCCATCCATGTGCTTGGTGCTCCCAAAGGGGAGTGACGGCTGCCCTTACTATACAGTGTGGTGTTGTTTTATACACTGACGTGACTTGGATGGAAATCATGTAGTCTCTGACAGACGTTAAGCACTCAATAGTTCTACTTGTGTGTTGCTATTACAACACACAAATCTAAGGCTCTCCACAATGTCACAGTTGATGCTTTAGTGAGCACACAGCACAGTGCAATCAAGATACTCATCTGGGGCAATGTGGAGGACACCAAAAAATGAAGTACAAGTGTGGGTTAGCGGCAGAAATGCTTTTTGCTAAAGGTTATAAACAGCAGACCATGACTGGATGTGTTTTAATTTGTAAAGCTCACTCTTACTGCAGATTCTGCTACTACAAGCAATGCTTAATTTAAAAGATAGAAAATACATCAAAATAACATTTGTCTTCGCACATTTCAGTTAAGATTTAGAAGAAGTTGTAGCACTAACCTGCATCTCTCCAAATCTGTAATAGGACATTTTATACATGAGGCAGTTCAGCAAAGTTGGAGAGCCTGCCTTGTCAACCCGGAATTCTCCCTGAGGGGTAAAGTAATCACTTTCCTTTAAAAAGAAAAGAAGATACAAAGCGTCAATGCAAACTAAAATCTTAAGGGAATTTCTCATTCCCTTCTCCACAGAAAGACCCCTAAGAATCTCAACTGGCTATTACAGTTTAAAAGCTAATTTAAGGTAACCTTAAAATGAAAGAGATGGTGCTCATTAAAGGTGAAATAGTTGCAAACTACCTCCTTGTAACCCAGACCCCAATGGATCAGTTTTCCTAAATCCGTACTATTGTGCTGTTAAAAGTTTTGTCACATCACTGAAAGTGGTTCTGGAAAAGTTATCTCAAACTGTAAAAGTTGGCTGGGCATCTATTCTTCAGAAAGGTGACAAGCACTGTATTGGTAATACACAAGATCTGCAGGGTCACTATAAACTTCATATATTCTCTGTGTTTAAACAAAAAACTTCTGCCATTTTCATCTCAAGTACAAGATGAAAGTACGCACACAGGCTACTCCCTTAAGCCTGTGCTCAATATCTAGGAGTTTTTGTTAGGCTTAAGAAAATATTACTACAGACATCTGCAATCTCAGAGGTGTTTGAACAGCTTGAACTCTACATGAGTCAATATTAACACTTTCACTTGTCTCCTACTATTACAGAGTTTGAAGAAATTTGTAATGCCGACTGTTCAAACAGTCTGAACCACTCCTACTTTTTTCAAGCATGTGATGATGCACAGAGAGACATACACACAAGAATTATAGAAAAAAATCTATAGAATGTACTTTCAGTATCATGCAAAAACGTGAAAAGCTTTTGAGGTTACTGACCTTTCAGAATCAAAAACATTGAAAGAAACTGGGCTACAGGCCACTGCACTCCTACTGTTCTAGAAAAACAGCCCCTGCACATGTTTCAAATAAAACGGCAGTAAGTAGTAGAGATTTCCCTCCACTGTATTGACCACTCCCAGACAACTGATAACATAAATAAAAGGTTTTTTAAAAAAACAAGAAGTAGAAGTTCCACTTACCCGTATATCTTTGGGATGTTCCCCCTCTGCTATTCTCACCATCCACAAGAACTTATTAATATCATCACCAGAGTAGCCAATCACACCACCAAAAATAATCAAAACATAATCCACATCCAGGCTTCTCATGATCTCGTATGCTGCAGACTCATTTGATGACATTGCCTTTCCCACCTGTATCATTGCAAAAATATCTTAAATATCTGCATAGCTGCCTATTGAACAGCTCCACAGATCAATACAGCCAGACCAAAGCCAACATTTTCATTCTAGAAAATGAAAACCCATTGTGAATATTTAGAAACTCAAAAGCCCCACCTAAACTGAAATATTTTCTCCTCTGTAAGAGGAGTGCTGCCTGTTGAAAGGAGTGTTTTGACTACAAAATGTAGCAACAAGGGTTTTCCTTTTGTGGCACCTGTATGTTTTTCAAGTCGTAACTGTATGACCAAAAACTTAAGTGTTGCAGAAAATACCTAATTACATATTATTTTCAATGCTTTAGACACACCCCAAAGTGTACAAATTATTTCAAATGTGATTTTTTTTTTCTTGAGCTCTGTCCTTCGTTAATGAACCAGCCATTGTGCATTGCACTAAGTAGCACAGAGGCACCCTCAACACTGAATTCAAATAAATCTACACAGAGAAAATTTCAGAACAAAACTTTTTAGAGCTGTATCCAGGACCTCTTCCATCCTGGCCACTTCCAACACTTAAAGAATTCACTTCAGTCAGCAACTGGCATTCAGTTCAGCAGTTTTGTTTGCTACTGAAGCTCTTGTACTTAAGGCATAGTAAGGTATTGCTGTAGTCTAAGGGAGTAACTACAATATACATAATATTGCAGCTGAATTGGTATCATTCAGCTACGAATGTAATTAGAGAGCACTAAGCTTAGGCAGCAAGCTGTCAAAAAGACCAAGAACCTCAGCTTCTTGGCCATCATCTTAATTAATGTGAGGTTATTTGCCAGATTTCCATCTCTGTGCAGGAGGAAATCATCTGGACACATCTCCAGGGCATGCCTCGTTCACAGCACAAGTGCAGGTATTGGCCACAACACACATTTTTATTGCTTGGGTCCTCCTTTATGAAGTCTTCATTCCGAAATGGAACTTGACAATGCAGCAGTCATACTCAAGAGAATTCTTTGCTGAAAGCCACTGTTGCCAGTTGCTGCAATGTGTGTGGTTACTGTGCTCAGGCAACACAGATGACTTCCACAGTCTCTATTCACATCATGCACCTTGTCCTGCAAGAATCCGAGCTTGGATGCAGTATCTGCACTTCTACCTCTTGCAGAAGAGGGAGGCACACAGAGCTATCAGAGCTCTGTGTGCTATTAAAACACACCAGTGCTGTCAGGTCAACAACCAAATTAGAAGTGCCTCAGAGTACGTGGCAATGCTTGTTGACTGACATTAGACTGATATTAACACCATCAGTACAACTTCCCAAGCTTGCTTTCAGCTGAATGCGAGTTTCCTGCCCCTGTAAAAAGTGCAGATGTGTGATCTCCCCTTCCCCCAATACACATTTTTTTGGGACTCTTCTCAAAGCTTCGTTAATTTGTTGGCGTTGTTCATTGCTTTTTGGCAGGTCTGGTCCAACAGCTGTACTCACTACTGACACAAGACAGAAAGAACATAAGAAACTATCCTAACTATCCTAATTTCTTGAGCCCCTCCCCCATTCTGCCCTTGGACCATAATGTTCTGGGAAGAAATGTGATTGATGATGAGTCACTACACAGCACAAGTTGCCCAAGGTGGTGCCCTTTAACCACAGGCAATGCTAACACGCTGCCTTAAGCACACATACAAAGCTTAAACTTACTCTTCAGAAGTGAAAGAAATTAAATGTGCAGATGTTTTGTCTAACAGCAAATTTGAGAAGACAGAATTGCATTAAATCTGTTACACTTCCATAGCTAGTCATAAATAATCACTTTCTGTGATTTCCCAGATGTCTGAAAACTTGTCACTTCATGTGCTCAGTTTTCACATGCCATCCAAAAATTCACTCAGCGGTGACACTACTGAACGGCAAGGATCCTTATTTTGACAGGCCAGTAAAGCAGTAGTACCAGCTGTTGCAGCACTAATCCCAAGGGGAATGGTGACCTTAGGTTTTGTCTATCCTCCCCCAAAGAAAAGAAGAGAAGAGAAACTGAAGTGGAAGTGAAGCTTTGGAAGCTCCAAGTAAACAAAATGAAAACTCCGAAGCAAAACTGATCCCTATACATGAGTTTTAACAAATGAGAAAAGTATGTTCCTTCCATGTTTGTGTTTCTCACTCTGCAATTTCTCCTTAATATCAATCACCCTAAGAGACATCTGTAACTTCACACTGGACTGCAGTGTAAACATTTTGGTGTTTCTGCTCCATAGCAAACTGCCACCCTTACCAAGGCGATGTGGCTGTTGTTCCAAGTGTTGTTATCAACCAGAGTTGTCCTGTTGGCCATTCCCGCTATCTGATATCCATAATCCCACCACGACATCACTCTGGCGTGCTCGTCTGTGTTCTGTCTGAGCCAGTAATAGGCTTCTCTGAAGTCATCCAGGATATTCCGAGTGCTGGAAAACAGTTCATTTTATTTGCACCAGTACAAATACTACCAGCAAATTAACTGCACCATGATAAGTCTGGGTTCACAAATAAGGGTTTTCTTAGGAGTTCAGCTCCCTTTGAGGGATTTTGTCACCAGCAGCCATAAGTTTGAACCCTCTGACAGGTGAATGTCCAAAAAGCTGAACTGCTTTTGAAGACACAACTGCTTTTGAAGACATGACTAAATGCATTTCCAGTCAAATATATATTCTTAAACAAGTTCTCAGTTGACTCCAAAACATTTTTTTAACTGTCATCTTTATTGGCTTTGGGTAGGATTATTTTTATTTATTTCCTTAAGTATTTCAGAAAATGTTGTATCTTTTTGAAAATTAGAGTATGAATAAATTTTTATTCAGGTCACAATTCCTTTATATAATAAGGAGTGATTTAAAGAAGGCAAAGGAAATTGCTAATATAATGGCAGTAAAAAGGCTTTTGCCCTTCTATCACTTCAGACTGTAGACCTTACTTACCCATCATGGTTATACGAGGCGAGAACCACGCTGGGGCTGGAGTATGCATTGCTGGTTACCCAGGTACAGTGAACAGCAAACATCATCAACAACATCAGCATCAGCATAGTCACAATGTTTTTGATATTGGGACCCAGCCCTTCCTCTGTTTTTTCCTGCTCAGATACATGTTTCCTCACTTTGCCTGCCTAAACAAACAAGAATGTATCTGTTATGGCAACTTCTACCATCCTTGATAACGGAACTCAAGTTTTCTAACTCTTGCTTCCTCCCCTCACCTTATCATAAAGGTTGCCAGGGTTCCTTTTGTCATCCTCATCACTGCTGTCCTCTATTGGTGGATTTTCCCTCTTCATATCATCACCCAAATAACGCTCAAAGACATTGGAGAAAGCAATTGCTGACAGCATACAGACCACTGGGGTCAAAGTGAGCATCAAGCGAACCATCACTCCAGCAAAGTAAACGGCGCTGATTGCATACAGAGCAACTGCAAGGAAACATCTTATGGTGACACTTAGAAAATGATACTCGCTCTGACTGTACACATACATGCTCTCCATAAAACTGCTTCTGGAAGTGGGTTGAGCATCTGTGCGTATAAAGACTTGAGTGTGCATCTTGCATTTCATTGCTTTTTAATTTACAGACATACGGTTGAATTAACGTTTATCCCTTTGAAGCCTCAAACCCTTCCTGAGATTCATCTTGACAACTGTTAACAATAACACAACCCCATTTTCAATATTCATTAATATTGCATCAGAAGACACATTATTAGTGAAATTTAGTATTACACACCAAAAATACTACTGGAATAATAGGTAACTTCATTTGTTTAAAAGAGTCAAACAGCTCTAGACCAAACAAGTTACTAGAACTGAAAAAGCAAAAGGAAGTGTTACAATTTAATGTAAACATTAAATTTTGATTTAAGTTAGAGGTGTCTGTGGACAAACTGGGGGCTTGTCTACATTGTAATTCTATACAGACAAACAACATGATATTGTGAGCCATATTCTGAAGGAAGTTTTCCTGAACAGTATTACCTCCACTTTGTCTTCCACAGAACAACCAAGATTTTCAGAATACTATGGAACATTAAGAACAGTTTTCTTGGAAAGGAAAAAAAAACCTCAAACAATCCTGTATACACTGATCGGGAACATCCAATAGTGATTTCCTTCTGGTGGATTCCTTGTCTGCTACAGTTTAACAATATCCTCTTGTGAAAGATTTGCCAGAGAGATCGTCAAGGGACACTGATTTATCACATTACATCATGTAAATATTTTCTATGTTGGGGTAAGGCAGTATGGCTCTCCATCCTCACTCGGGTCTCTTTATGCTGCGTTAAATGCAAGGTGCAGCAGTAGGAAGCTGAAAGCAAGTTGCCCAGCACTGGTCTTGACAAACATTAATTGTAAGGCACACAGCACAGAATACCTGAGAGTAAACATTCCTACTGCCCACACATCTCTTAGGTAGCCTAAGAGGCAGCTATATTAGCCTGGAGCCTCCTGTCCCTGTAAAAGTCCAAGACCTGAGTGATCTTCACTCCTCCATATGAGTTACAACTCCTTACAAGCCTCATTCAAAATCAGAAGCTGGCTTTCATAGTACAGCTTTGTACAAAAAAAAGAGTTGTTGTCACTGACACAGGGAGACCCCACACTTCCATTTTGGCTCGTGCCTTATCTAGCACTTGTTCCAAAGCAAGTGATTCTGTTCACTAAAATAGCAGAAAACCTGGAGAGCAAAGGCATTTTGATCAAAATCATCTTCTGTGATGGGATGAGTGCCAGACGCCCAGGGTAGGGACCTTGCCTTTGCACTGAGCTGTTCTCCTGGCTGACCTGTACTGTGGAACCCGTACCCCGCCAGAACATGCAACTCCAGCTGCAGAACTGAACACACCAAATGACTGGATCCCTCCTCCTGGGACTACACTCCATCACCATTTCAGCAACCTCTGCATTTTTATAAACTGTTTTAAATACTGCTGGGTGCAGGCAACTCTTAATAATCATCTTTAAACACATCCGTTTTAAACCATATTTTAGAAAAAGCCACATATCAGCTTTGAGCAAACAAAACCAAAGTAACATCAAGTTGAAGGCAAAATTTTTCAAAATAATTTTAAAATATTTTCTCTTACCAAAGACTCTTTCATCATTGATGTTTTTGATACAGAACCACAGCCCTGCTGGGAAAGTACACACGAGAATATGCAGATCAAAAAAGAAGGAAACCCATGTTGTAGGCTGATGCTCAGACACAGAGGCAATGATCGGGATGTGAATTTTCGCATACCTTTTTTAAAAAAAATTCAGTTCAAATTATTTTGAAAAGATAAAATGATTAAAACTTGTAAACATTAGGAATTCTGAAATTCATCGCAAAGGAAGCATTTCAATTTTAAAAGGCAAGTGCCCTGATCAGCAGAAATCCAATGAAACTCTTATACCAAAGAAGTCTCCAGGCCTTGCTGTATCTAAGAAGCATTTGGTGTATAGTTATTTAAAACAACAATACAAAGGATTATTTCCATACTAATTAAGACAATGAAAATTATGGATGTTTTATTTGTTTATGGCTAAATATGAAGCCAAATTCACCAAAATGAAAACACACAGCTATGGAAGCACCTTTACTACATTCTTGAAGAGAATCATCAATGCCAGTAAATCTCCTAAATTTTCAACATTGTATTTCAAAACCTCTACACAGAATACCTCCATTTTCTTAGTGAAGAAAGTTACAGTATTAAATACCAGAGCAGTTACTGATGCACTCACATTCTTTCAGATGCTGAAAAAAATCAGGCCTTGTCTACACTTGGAAACACATGTCATCTAAACAACATGTCAAACACTCAGTGCAGACAAGGACAAAACTGTGCTCTGTATTACAGACAACTATACATATGGACCTCATCTAGGGTGCTACCATGATTGAATGGTGAGGTATCAAACATATGTCCTTTTCTTCACGGAGATCTAGTCCTCATTCAAAACTCTGTTGTGTGTTTTAACACAATATGTTTTTCTAAAGTAGACAAGCCCTCAAAAGCTTAATGCTTAGTATATATATATAGACAGGCAAAGAACAACATCTATATATTCCTCAAGTAAATCTGAAGCTTCTTTACTGACATCTGTTCTACTACATTTATTACAGACCCAGGACAGAATCCTGTATGAGCTGGATTTTGGAGCCTGAAAAACAGCCTGAACTGCACAAAGTTTGAAGTTCTTCTATCTTTGCTTTTAATCTTAAAAAAAAATCTACCAACTGGATTTCACCTTGAAATATTTATCTGAGAAAAATATTTTCCATTTTATTCCTATTCTCTGGGCTGACTAAAGAATCCCGTATTGTATTTTTAAAGGTTAACTAAAACAAAAGATTAACAAGATTTTTACCTGTGAAAACACACATTAATAAAACAATTGTTCGGAGTAGACATCTGTATATACAAAACAGATGTATGAACATAATACAGAGGCAATATGCAAGATCAGATGTGCAACATTGTTGTGATTTTGTGCAATGTTGCACAATGAAAATAGTCTAAGGCTCTTAGTAATTTTTAAATGTGTGCTCAAGTGTTGGCACAGCTTTCAGTTATTTCATGCTGACATACACCCTACAGTTTCATATAGAAAAAATATATCATTACATATTCAAAGACTTGCAAAGAAGCAAGAAATTTCATAGACAAATTAGTGAAATGGTTGTAAAGATCATGAAACAGCTACTACAAATACTCTTTAGATAACTGATTCTCCTTGACTGAAATACTAAATGCATTTGGGGATGAGGAGAGTAAATGATTATTAGTTTTCAGTAAAATGCTACCGATATCTAAATCTTATATCCTTACTTACCCAGTGTCCCACAGTGAATAAAATCTGCCACTCCAAGGAGCAATATAGCCTGAAAAAGAGAACGGGGAAGAAAAACCTTTTTGCTGCCTAGGTTTTTAAATGCAATAATTTTTCTACTCCCTCAAGTTATAATACAAACCCAAAGAAATTTTCATTGAACTTGTAATATATGTGAACCATACCTACTGCATTAGGCAGGCTATAAAATCTACCAACCATGAAGCAAGCTAGTTTTAGAACACACTTACAGGATCACATTGTACTTGTTAAGTACAATCTGAGTATCAAGACACGCACGCTTCCAAAAGTCAAAGCAATGCAATACTAAATATTTCTCTAAGAATATGACAGATAGCAAACTATACACTGTGAAGGATATGAGAAAAAGAAAACATAATTGATAAGAAAGTATTTCATTTTTCTGAAAGGTCAGAGCAGGAAACTGGGAACACTCTATAGCCAAAACACAAACACTAAATAAAACACTGGTTTCCTTTTATTTCTCTCCTGGTAAATCTACATGTGGCAAGGAATATAAAAGCTGCTATTAGACATGCTGATAAGCTTTACATATTATTTTATAAAACAAGGCTTTTAGATGACTATGATAAGATGAAAAGAAACAGTATAATTGTTACATGAAAGATAAAAATTATTATTAAAAGTTATTAGATGATTCTTAAATTTTTATTTCCACTTTCCTTGCAACTGTTTCAGCTCCTCCTGAAGACAGATAAAGAGAAGGTTAAATCCTTTTATTATTACTCAAGTTTTTGTGCATGACTCAGTAAGTCTTCCCTCTATCTTACATTCAAAATTAGTATAATCTGACTGAAGGGTTTAGTTTAGTATCTAATTTAGACATTTAAATATTGTGGTTAATGTTCTAGTACAAGACATATTTTTCCCTTCAGTCCTCAGATGAAAAGCTTGCTCCCAATCCACTGCATGCACATGAAGAAGGAGCTGTCAGCGCACAGGGAACTATTGGTTATGATCTCCTCTGGATGTAGACAGCATTCACCTGAGGGTGCTGGAAGAGCTGGCCAACAGGAAAGCTACCCACCATCTTCACCTGGGTGATAAGGGTGCCTGGTGCCTGGGAACGGGCTACGGCTGCACCTCTAGGGAAGGCAGGAAGTTATACGCAGGAAGCTACAGGCCAGTAACTACTGAAAAGACCATGAGGCACAGCCTCCTGAAATACACTGATAAATGTTTTCTGAACCATTTTCCTCATTTCTCATTTACTGCTGAAGAAGAACTGACAGGACAAATGGACCATCTGACTGGTTGAAAACTGGCTGTCCTGACAAGCTCAAGGTAGTACACACTGGATTGAGGTCCAGCTGGTGGCTCATAGAAAGTAAAAATATCCCAGAGGCCAAAAGGAACTGTGCTAAATTAAAGAGTGGCTGACATGCCTTGCTGCAGGCAGGACCTAAGTCAAAAACCTGAAGCGCATTCTTCCAGATGCTGTACCTGGGATAAAAGGTCCAGATGTGGGCACCCTGTTCTGCAAGAGGATTATTAAGAAAATCGAGAGAGATCAGAGTGCTGTGAGATGGTCAAGAGCTCAGATCGCCCAGCTTACCAGAAGCTGAGGGAATGAGGCCTGTTCTTGCTGATGAAGCAGGGATACCGATCACTGAATTTCAGAAGATAAAATCAACACTTCTTAAGAACTGCAACAGAATACATATTTGGCTGCATGCTGAGATTAGAAGCCAATTTTTGTTTTGATATGCCCATCTGAAAACTTTGCTAAGGACCTGCTCATATGCATGGAAAAGCAAATCAAACCACCACAGAAGTTTTAGAAGACTTTGAAACAAATAGAGCTGCTAAGAATGCTTTTGGAATAATGGTATCATAAGTAACAAAAATAAAACTGCTATTAAATAGTCCAAAATGTTAAAACAACTACTTTAGGTTAAACCAGATGTTGACCATCTGGCTTACATGCTGTAAAGGTAAATGAGTTTTGCATTTATTTACCTGTGTATGTCAAATAGATGACGCTCAGGAATACAGTACCAGCAGCTAGTGAGACACCCAAGAAGAACAATGTCTGAAACTCCTGCTTTGTTAATCTGTCTCTCAGATACTGCAAAAACGCATAAGCCTGCAGCAGTGCAAAAACACCTGCGGAAAGAGGAAAGTTCTTGTTTAAATGCCCAAAAGCAGTAACAGCTGTTAAAGCAACCAGCGTACCTTGCCTATATTTGAACTGGAAAAATAAACATAAGGTACACCGTAACATCTAGAAACTAGTATAACATCGCTTTCTGACAAATAACCTTTAATACTTAACAGGGACGACACTTTCTTGCAAAAACAGAAACTTCCAATGAGAGAAAATATTCTAAGGGAGAGAATCACCTGAAAACCAGATTGCATTGATTATGACAGAAATACAGGTTAACATACCTAGCTAGATGTGGTGAAAAATTATGAGACAGACTTCAGGCAACGCACAAACAGTGCTAATATAGAAAGATATGGAAACTAAGCTACTGAACAAAACAGGAGGACTTAATGAAAGAAAAAACCAAACCAAACCAAACCAGTATTAAGTCAACTGAATTACATCAAGTTAGTATTGAAACACCAGAATTCACTAGTGAAGCACCTGATACCCTCAAGAAGGCTGTTCAGAATTTAACATTAAACCCAGAACTTGGACATGATATTTCAGTTATTGTTCATTTCAAGGTATATAATCAGATCAATCCACTGAGGAATCCTTTCAAAAGTGAAAATTCAATGGTGTCTGGCAGAGGAATAAAACAAAGCAAAAGTGTATGGTCTTTCTTCAAATTAACAAAGAACTCGAGGTACACAATGAAATTCAGTAGTACTGAACTCCTAGATAAAGACAAAAACTCTATTGAAGAAATAAATGTAAAATTCTTCAGAATCCAAATATGGGTTGGTAATTTTTTCTTTTTCCACTATATTCAGATTGTTGGAAAGAAGTCTCCATCTTGAATGTATTTTTGTGCTGAATTTTAGTGATGGTCCCATCACTGTCCTAGATACATTTTGGTAAGTGACTAAACATAAGAAAAAACCTGGGGAATCTAACAAACTGAACTATATCACACAAACAGAGCATGCAGTTCAACTCTGTGTTAGCAGAGGTTACTGCTGCCAAGAAATCAAGATGTCTCACTGCAAACAACTACAAAAACCCAAACAAGAATGAAATCCGTTATTTAAAAATTACCCTCCTGATTACTAATTTAAGTAATTTGTATTTAGCCTGCTTTGAAAAATACAGAAGACTATCAACTCCAAAACCAAATTGCTGAGTAAAAACTGTGTTACCAATAAGGAATTGTAGAATGAGTGAAGGCAACATTGTATTGCAAACCAGCAGAGATTACCAATGTGTAAAGTAAGTGCTTGTCAGAATGCTAATTGATCCAGTTTTATGGAAGCATTTTACCTCCATTAGCTCACACAAAAAGAGGATAATGTGTCAATTGGAAAAAAAACTTCCCAACAGACACTAAATTGTACCTCTTTCTTTAACAATTTGCTTTGTTAGCCTGTGTTTCTTCCAATACAAGGAAACAGCCACAAATGTTTGAAGTTTTCCTGTGTTAAGCAGGCTGATGGATGCAGAAGTTTAATTTTCTTACCTGCAGCTGCCATGTGTTCACTTGTTCTAATTGGCTGAAATCCCACAAAAGGTATCTGCATCGATAATATTAACCCCACAATGTAGAAAGTGCTATATGCTAGGAAAGAAAAAGGTGAGGAGAGGGGAAGAGAAAGATGGGAACAAAATTATTACATGTTTTAAAAAGCATTGGCTCCACAGTGAAGTCCATCTTCTCCCCTAACTTCAGTGACACCAAAACAGAACTGTATTATGCTAAATATTTCAGCCATCCTAATTACCTTTTTTCTTCTTTGACTATAACAAAAGCTGTCTATTGCATCCAATTTTAGTGGCTGTAGCAGAGTATTGTTCTTTCTAATTGCACTGCTTTTTCTCCTCCTAGGAAAATAAGCCGTTTACCTAAGATTCTCCAGCTTGAAAAAAGCTTTCTCTTCCCATCTTGTTTCTGAGTCATGGATGTGGAAAGAGCTCTCAAATAACAAGTGACAAGGGAAGCTTTCTATAGGAGGAGAAATTGAAGGGACTAGACCTCAAAAAAGAAAAACATTTAAGAGTCCACTACTTATTTAGAAAATGCACACAGGTATCATTGCTTTTTTTTAAACACAAGAGCAGACGGAATGCAAGAAATTGAAGAGCAATAGAATTAAAAATTAATATTAAGCATATGTATTGATAGATCTATCAACCCTGGAGATTTATAACCCCCCAGCAAACAGAGGCCAAGAGCATCATTAATATTAACATTAGTGTTAATAATATGAATTCTTATGGCATATGCATTAACATTCATATACTTTATTTTGAAAGGGGTTTTGGTCCCCAGTATTACAGGGTGAAGAAGAGATGGAAGGGGAAGATAAAAATACCAAATCTGAAAAGCCATGAGGCTGATTATATTTGAAGTAACCAGCCAACTTAAAGTCCAAATGAAGTTCTGTTCCTTCAGTGGCAAACAGCAATAATCCAGATTTTTGAACTCCTACAAATCCTAAACCACTATCTGGCTATGGCCTGTATCTTACGAAGAGATCCCTGTACTCATATAATCCTTTACTGACCTCCATGAGATCAGTTCTGGGGAGTGCATCATTGAGCAGTGGTGTCATCTCCACAGCACCTATGGGTCTCACTGAAGGATTATGCTCCCAGGGCACTGTCTGAGTTCCAAACCAGTCAGAAGTGACAGGGATGCTATTTCCAAGCACTCGGTTTATTCTTTCAAGGACCTGTATTGCACAGCTTGGCCTAGCTACTCATCTATGCCCTCTTAAGTCACTGAAATGCACCTTTCCTGTAGGAAACTCAATTTCTGAAGAATTCACTATAACATAAATCATCTACTGTACCAAGCAACTGTTACAACACTGCCATCCTGTGGAAGTTCATTGATTGGCATAAATCACTACATTTCACATTTGTTAGACCACTGTAAATCACAATTTTTAAGCCCAGTCTTGCAACTGCTATACTTGCTATGTGCACTGCCCACCCCCAACCCCAACCCCTTACTCCCACTTCTTTCAAAAAGCTACATATTGTCTGGTACTGAAAAGAATTTTTTAAAAAAAGGCAATTTACACTACAATTTTGCTAGGAACTTAAGAAACATCAGGGTGATATATCACCACAAACTTTTCACGTACCTTTATATTCTGCAATTTGCACAGTATTCGCAAAAACAAGAAGTTAATTTTAATTCCTGCCTGCTGATCTTATGGTTGTAACTTCGACCCAGCCCAGAACAAAACCATTCTGACCTACTATGGACAAAGTCATTTCACAAAGAATTTTAATTGCAGTACACCACACAAAACCAGGAAGGACCTACTGAAAAGCTTCTCCAGAGAGCATAATCATATATTGGCCACATACTTTCAATTAATGGATTACAATCACCAGAAATAAACACTCTATCTGAACTTTTAGAATACTGAAGTAGTTGATATAAATATATGCCTGTTCACTGTTTGAATGATAAAATCCAAGACACAGAAGAAGGAAATATTGAAATTAAGTTTTAAATTCTGGAAGATCCTCAAGTGTTTTATTAAATATTCTGATAATTATACAGAACCTGAAAAAATTGTATGAAAAAAATAAAACTGAAATCTGCAAACATGACATAAATCTATACCCTTCCAAGCGTAAAACCATTTGTTTTTTAAACATATGAGAAATTAAAGAGAGACTACAAGTACAATAATAGAAAATAATACCAGTGGTTGCTGTATCTGAATAAAGAGGTTATCCACTAGTGCTAAAACACTGGAATTGTAAGCACTTGTTCATAATGATTAAACTAGAGGATCTGAATGAAAGGCACTGGCCACTGTCAAGATGAAAAAATAAAAGCACAGCTTGAGCTTTCAAAAGGAGGTAGCATCATAACTATTGATGCCAAATGGGTCAGAAGCTATCTGGCTGATAAAGTCATCTGCCTTCCAGCCCTAAAATATTTTAAAATTGGTTAAAACCTTCACATTCTGGAAATTTTTACTCATTACATGATTCTGAATTACACGCCCAGATGTATCAATCGCGTCCCATTAACCTTTTCCTTGGTGTACGAACACCCATATGAAAAATATATACCAGGAAACCAACGGTATTTTAAAAAATTTGGTTCTGCACATTATATATAATGTTCTATACATTTATGTTATGTTGGATTAAACTTAACACAGCCTTTATAAAATGGCTCACGCTAGCTTAAAATAAATTTAAGCAACTGATCTAGAGATTAAAACTCCCCAAATTCTCCTTAATAGTAAAAAGAATGTAGATTTTACTAGCTCTTGTCAGCTGACAATATTTTACAGAAGTTTTAGCTGCACATGGGTATTTTTTTAAGAATTATGAGACTGCTGCAGGCACAGTAGCAATTGCATCTCACCGAAACTCCTCAAATATCTTTACTCTCCCTGTTTCAAGGAGCTTTTGTAAACTCTTCTCCCTATCTGAATAGTTTACAAGCGAAGCACACTTGAATTTCCTCTCACAAGTGCTTGAACATTCTTACCTGTTTTACAAAAACATCCTGTTAAACAAACCCAGAAATGACATAGTAATGTGAGATGTACAGACTTCTCTAGGGCTTCCCATGAAAGCTTAAATTAAGACAGCAGTTGCAATGAAACGGCAGAGCAGTGATCACATTCTCATTCTGACAACTCCACGGCAGCACATATCCCTCACTGCTGAAGGGCAATAACATCTCAAAACACTGTAGCTATTTGCAAAACAAACATCTGCCAAACCCTTTTAATTCCTATGAACATGCGGTACTATTTTCCCCACATGAGTTCAAAGACTGGTTCATTGAAAGCTGAAAAAGCAAGAGCACTCATTCTTTATTGTTTCTGGCTACCACATTGCTTCAGGATTTTATAATTAGTTGATTTAATTTTCTCTTGCCTAATTCGTAGAAATCAGAAAATGAAAATATTCAATAAGACAATTTTAAAAGCAAAACAAGATAAACTACCTTCCCCTTAAGTTAGGAAGAAGTAGTTAATGAAGAAATTAAGTAATACTAACATTAAAAATAGAAGATGGGTTAGAGCTTTTTTTTTCTCTCTTTTTTAAATTTTAATGAATTTCCAATTCTCAATTACATAGAGTAACAAAGAAGTATGGAAGCAATATTTATAGCTTTGATAACAAAAATTCAAAACTGAACTTGAGTAAATTGAGCAATTATTGTGGTATATAATAGTTCATATTTATATACATAATTTCTCCAGCAGGCACTAAAAAAAGCATTAAAATAATTAAAAATACAAAGATAAAACAGTATTAAAATGAGGAATGAAAATATATTTACAAATATGAAACGCCTTGTGATTACGCTTCAGCTCACATTATGTTCTCCACCTACCTATGGTAAATGCCTCACATTAAAAATGTTCCAGCTAACTTATAAATCTCTGAATACCTGAATTGCTTACTAATTATTTCATTCACACACCTACATCATGGCCCACTGATTTTATTGGTGAAGTGTCTGTAAAAACAGTTTACAGAGTATTTAAATGTCAGGCAAATCAATAAAAAAGTTAGGCTCCTAGGATCCCTATTCACACATTCCTGAAACTGGAAGGATGGCTGACTAAATAATCCAATAAAATTTTAAGGATTCCCATGGAGTGGACAGACTCTTACTGTGCACACCTTGTCTCAGTGATCTAAAACTTACATTTAAATCTGCTTAAACTTTCCTATGTCTTTTACTATATTTTTGCATAATTTCTGCTGTATAACTTTGAAAAATACCAATTGTTTTACATACTTGGAAAAGAAAAAATCTAAAACATTATTAAAGGCACACATATAATGCATATTTAAAAGATTACATCAAACCACCCATTTTTCTTTCCCATGCACTAGAAAGGAAAAAATTAATTAGCTTCTACAAATACGAAATTTCAGAAGTGTGAGTATGTTTCAACTCCTTATTTCCATGTTGTAGAAAATAATGGACTATAATCAGTAATTAAGACAAGTCAATCTGATATGCAATTACTTAACACCCCCTTGATACAAAACACATCAGTACAATAATTTCATATCTCATGTTTAAGTATTTGAGAATGACTTTGCAATGAACAGAACTTACCAATGTAGACCCTCCTGCTGTATCTCTGCATCAGCAACAGAACGAACACATGCAGTGGAATAAGGTTGATGATGAAAACATAACCACCCCATGCAGAGACCTACGACAAATGGAACAGGAAATTAGATCTGAAAATATCTGCTTAGGACAGCCAGTGCTAGATTTATACATCTTGATGGTCTAACAAGAAAACACAAAGCCCATCTACATGAGCAGTCAGAACTACTACTAATACCACCAGAATCCTCCTCAATATATATTATAAAAGAAAAACCAAACCACAACAAAACCCACATGTCAAAGGTGTTTGAGATGGGCTGATGGATTTCCTAGGCTACCCTTCCTGGATCTCCTCCTTCCAAGCTGATCTGGTCATACTGGCAAATGAGAATCTGATGCTGGAGGCTTTTCCCAATAGTGAAGGCTGCAACACAAGGCAGCAGTAGGAACTGTAGGGCCGTGAGTTGGACTTTGATGATCTTTGTGGGTCCCTTCCAACTCAGGATATTCTATGATCTCATGTAGCATCCAAAACTTTGACAAATTTTGCACCATGCTCTGCACTTTTTGCTGGGGACAGGGAACACTGTCTCCAGGCAGAGAGGAGAAAGGGAGCAAGGTACACCTCCAGAAGCAGAACTCTGGGACCAGAGCAGCCAGTGCAGGTTCCAGTGTAAGGAAATAAACAAAAGGAAGAGTATAGATGCACATGCAAGCGGGAACACTGTGGAATGATATATAACAATATTATAGATATTGCAAACCTGTGGCAAAAAGAGCTGTGGAGAAGGACTGCTATGGTGTACTTAGAACTGGAACACTACAGTGTTATTAACAGACCACTGATTGCTGCTTTAGGTAAGGATTTAACAAGATATTATTACAATGCGTTATCTAAATTTCAAACATATTTAGAAGGGCTCATAGCGACTAGACAATCTGTATTTTAACACGTCCTCTTGTCAAATTACAGTCTAGACTTCTCCCATATGCACCATGCCTATCCTGGATGTTCATTTTTAGCATGCAGTAGCTAATGTCGTTTTCACTTTAATTGTACTTTAGGGTTTAGATTCATGTAGTTATTTTTAAAGCCTTCGAATCCAAAAAGAAACCCAAATTACTATGTTCTATAGAACAGATTCTAAAAAAAGCATGAGGCCGAGTATTACTGTCTTTTGACACTAATACTACAAACCCTAGCATTTCAGAATTTATGGTAAGCAATTCAGACAATGCGAAACAAGTAGAATAAAATCATATAAGTTTTCTAATAACTCATTTCTGATTATCAAAATCCTACTGCCTAATTACTAGTATGAAGTATCA
Source organism: Cnemophilus loriae (assembly GCA_013397755.1). Lineage (NCBI taxonomy): Eukaryota > Metazoa > Chordata > Aves > Passeriformes > Corvidae > Cnemophilus > Cnemophilus loriae. The sequence continues at coordinate 291,066 of VZTF01002191.1, forward strand.
TGGTTTACACAGGTAAGTTTATTTAATGGGATAAAACACTGGATGAAGACAGGTAAAATAGAATAGAGTTCAAACATGCAATTAGAACACTGTCATATTTAGGGAAAGATTTTAATGAAGCAGGTTGCAGTTTGCACGGACCAGAGACCTGCATCCCTAATTATCAAAATATGAACCCAAAACTAAGCACTGAAAATTACACCGAAGATGCACTTTGGAACTTTTCAAATGAAACTGAGGCATCCTTATAGATTGGCAAAAAGAGTGGAGACATGCTATTACTCCTACAGGATTGCTTCAATGTAAAGCTTTTATTTTACCTCCTTGTCATAAGAAGACGTATGAAGCAGAAGCTGATTAAGTAAAATAAAGGCTAAAAATATAAATCCAAGGAAAAAACAACCTTCTCTATACTGAATGCAATGCAAGGCTATGCATCAAATTACCACAGTGAGTTAGGTATATCTTATATACCAGATTTAGTTATCAGGAAAGACTTGTCAGTTCATGCAATATCCATCTGCCTTTCAAGAAGCTGTTCTCCAAACTTCCCATTCAAGGACTGACTCTTACTACCTCAAAACTGCAATTTGATTTAACTACCAACTTACACTGAAAATGACTAATTCCATCAGAGGAAGACAAATTATTACAATGTAACAAATAGTAAAACTATGCTTTGTCCTAAAAATTTACCTAAGTGAAATATCTAGAAGGGCAACTCAACAAAATTCTTTCCAAAAGGGAAATACAATATAGAGGAAGCCATCGCCTATGTGGGATGAAGTAGATACAAGCAATAAAATTCTAAAATTTAATCACTGAGATTTGAAGCTAAACTACAGATGAATCTGAACCTTTCATGAGCTGATAGCACTTGAAAGGAAAATAACAGCACCCCTCATTTACATTCAAGGATTGTCATGATGACATTGATTCTGTAAGTTCTGATACCATGCACACGCTGTATCACATACTCTCATACAGTGCCACACACCAAGATAGTAAGAACCTGTTATTGTGTGATTTTTCAGCAGTAAAACTGTGAAAGTATTGTATTTGTTATCTATATGTTTATGAAGGCACCTTTAGAGAATCTTACCAATGAACTGGCACAATATAAAAAAAATACTCTGGTATATAAATATAACAATTCAAAACCTTACTTGCAGCTTTTGTACTGCACTTAAAACACATACCAAAGCTACAGGACCTTTTCACTATAATGCTATATAAACAGCCATGCTGTGTATAAAGAAGTGGCTCTCTATTAAGCAATGTGGCAAAAAGAAGGAGAAATGGAATGAAATAAATGTACTCTTAACAAGAAATAGCTATCTTAGCCTCTTTGGTGACAAACACAGGGCTATTATTTCCTATATTAACTGCAAAAGTCTCCCAGGAAACCAAACGGACATTAAAGCTAGAGGAAAACTAGACAGCATCCAGACAACCTTTGAATTAACCTTGTGCTTTAAGGCACATAAACCAATCCAGAAGTTCCTTGTTCTTGCAAACCTAGTTACCTGATGGTAGAAAAGCAGTATTTGAGACCTCAGTCTTAGCTGTCACCAAGCAATTAGCCTGGCTGTCCCACCACTGGCTATTTTGAGGATAATTTATTTTTCATACAGCCACAAAAAGTTTATCAGTTAGGGGAAAAAAGAGATGTTTGATTCAAACAGGAGAATTCTTCAAGTCTAAGGTTTCAGAAGATGGAGGAAGGCGAAAAACAATTACCTCAATTTTCCTACTAGTCTTATCTCCTCATTTTTACTACTGTTTTCCCCCTCTGTTAGCCCTTAGGAAAATCTCTGCAACAGCCTCCATTTTCATAGATCAAGAATGCAAAGGGCATTTATGATCATTTATTATGACACTGAAATCATTCATCAGTTGTGGTGGTAAGCTTTACTTTATGGCGTAATTATACCCATAGAAATAGCTTCCAAAATTATAAAAATGTAACTTTGTCCTTACATTCTAAATATTCTGATTATTGTTGCATTATAGTAATGACATACAGACACATAAATATCAAAATTATACCTTAATTTACCTGTACCCAAATAAAAATCCAACTGAATCAGAGCACCTATTCACAGCATGGGAAAAATTAGTAAGTAAAGTCATTATATTTCAATTTTTTTCCAAAAATTGTTTTAATCATGTTTAAAAACTTCACATTTACGTATTATGTTGTTTAGTCATATATTTAAGGTTTTAATAACAATATGAAGCAACAATTTTATATTATGGCTCCAGCAAAGATTAAAATATCCTTCTTCTCTTCTTTGTCAACATATGGATTATGTAAGTTACTCAAATAGTTCAGCTATTATATATATAAAAGCCTTACCATGTAAAAGTAGGATAGACAGCAGCAGATTGTCCAAAAGACTGACCCAGTTTTCACAGACTTCACCTAGAAAAATAACCAAGTATTTATGAATGACAAATCCTGGACAATACTCTAAAATTTCATTCCAAAACAACTGTCGAGAGAACTTCTTTAGTCCACATCAAGTTATACTGCATGCTTCTCAACTGATGTCCATAAAATTGTAACACAAATGCAATTCTTTCACACACAAAAGGAGGTTAGGTCTACTTCTCTAGCAAAAGCATACAACCCAACTCTCTGCCTTATGATCTGATGTAGAAAGGTAGCTGCAATGCCTCTGTGCTGTTTGCTCTGAGACATTAGAGCACTTTATGATTCTAAGTGAAGACCATCCATGCCTTAATTCGTCTGGCACCTGACCCAACTCTGCAATTATACACAAAAGAGCTACTCTGTAATTTCAAAGAACTCAAGGTTAACAAGAACATCCAGATACTACTAAAGGTTTAGCAGGATCCAGAAATTGCCCCAGGAATATGAATTTGTCTGAAACTGATGGGGGTGACTGTGATGAGGGAAAACAGGAATGAAGAACAGACATTTAAAAAAGCTAGAAAGTTGTCTATAAAATGTATTTGATTCTACAAGAGTTCATGCAAACATTATCGCACTCTGCAGTTTAGTTAAATATGAATTCCATGAGAAAAGATAACTGCTATCATATCTCAGTTACTCTAAAGTAACAACATAAGTTGGTTCTATTATTGTTATCAAACACAGTACATCTTTCCAGCTGCAGCTTATTCTAAAAGCAGATTTTAAAAAACTGCATTTAAGTAACACCAGTCACTCAGTCATGAAAAAATTCAATTCTCTTCCATTATATTCCTACCAACTATATCCCAAGTTTGAAATATTCTAAAGCTAAAACATCTGCTTAGGAAAACCAGAACGCTTGACAAAATTATGGAGAAAGCTGTAGTGACCATGTTCTTACGTGGAGCCACTCTAAATGAAAAGTACAGGCATTCCAGAATACACAAGGGACAGTACCCTACAGTGTCTGTGCTGAATTAACAATATAGTTATGCCATTTGTGTTATTTACAAAGTAGGTTCAACAGTCTAGAAAAACCCCAGCTTCCCTAAACTCCTTCATTTAAAACTACATTGCACATGAAATTCTACACAGATTAAGGAGTGACAGACATGCTGCTTTAGCAAGCAGGCAAATTAAAAGACATAAGACTATTTTTTAAAGCACACAAGTAACACTGATATCTGTCTCTAGACAGCTTTGAGTATTTAATTTGGATACTTAAGTCAAAGCCCAGACCCTCCATACAGTCGAAAGTTTTTCCAGAAGACAATTCAAAGCACTTCATATTCAGAGTCTACTGCTTTTCACCAGCTACATAAGCAGGCTAAAATTTGATGCACACAATACTAATACCTCCAAACTGAAAAACAAACAACCCCTCTATCTGCTTTAAATTTACAGACTCATCATCATTTTTGTTACTACTACAGGACGCACATACTTCAGTGAAACAGTGCTTTTACACAGCAAACTAAAGAGCATGATTATGGAGTGGTTCAGATCATGTGACTTCTCAGTACTTGCCTAATCAAGAGCCAAGGGGAAGAGGGATGAGAGGGAGGAAAATAAGAATTCAATGGATTCTAAGAAAAATCAGTCATTTGGTTGGAGGAGGAACCAAAAAACCTTTCTAAAGCAAAAGACTCAGCAATTACTTACCCATAAATAGTATGTGAACTGCAGTGCAAAAATAGCTATGCCTTCATTGTCAAACGATCCTGCTACTGATCGGGATATGTAACCTGGAACTATGGCGATAAAACAGGCAGCTAAAAGCCCTGCTCCCTGGTTCCACAGTTCTCTGGTGAGCAGGAAAGTAGAAATAGCTGTAAGGCCGCTAAAAACTGGTGCTAGAAACACACATACATCTCTTATATGGACTGTCACGTTAAGCATATTTAAAATCCAATGTATAAGGCCTGCTGTCACCATCAGTCCTGGGTATACCTACATGGAGACAAAAACCAAAACAAACCAAAACACTAGGTTAATACAGAAAACTATCATGGTAGGTTTGTTTACATAGAACTTGCAATGAAACAGTATTTTTTTGAGCTGATATAAGCAGTGAGTATTAGCATAAACTAACAGAATTATTTCAGTACTATTTTAATAATGTTTTGACAACACCACTGAATACCCTAGGCTCTTCTAATTTCATCCAAATGCTAACAATAACATATAATCTACTTCATAAATGAATGAGCAGCATACAGATAATATCCCATCTTGCTTGACATTTATCATAGAATGAAATGAATTTGTCATTAAGTTATGGAAGCAGAAACTAAAATTTGCAAGAGAATTTCAAGCCAGCTACCAGTTTTAACGAAAAAGAACAAGCCCCAAAAGCCTAAGACATCAAGAAGAAACCCGAAATTTCCCAACCATATCCATTTTCCTTTAAAGTATTATTGCCTTTAAAATACACCATGCTACTCTTTCAATTCTTGGTACCAATGGGGAAAGAAAATGTGCATCAACAAGATTTAATTTTTTAAAGTTGAAAAGTTGATGGTCAGTCAGTTGAGTCCTACATATTTGCAAGGTATCTGTAGACATCTTTGGCTGTGAAAGATTAAAATAAAGTCCTGTAAAACTGAATTAACATGTGCTCTAGGAAAGGTAGCATAGACTTACACAAATCTATTGAACCCATCAAAGAACACTGGAGAACTTTAGAATATTCTTAATAGGAATTCTACCCTCCCACATTGATCAACATTAGAAAAATCAATACATTCTCGAAAAGTTAATATGTACTTCACCTGCCTTAGTTCCTTTCAAAAGCTAAGAAGGGCATTGTACTAAATTAAATTAACAGATGACTGAACGTTCCCCTGCATATATTTCAATTATTTTTCCTAAGGGGTTTTATTTTGTATAAGACAGGTATGGAAAACATGTTGTATAAAGAGTGTCCAGTATCTCTAAGATATTAAAACAAATGGTGATCTAACTGCTACAAAAAACTTGTCAATGCCTTTAAGTCGTATATACTATCACGAAAAATCTTTAATGAACTTTCACACATTAAGAAACACACGGCTGCATTACTTAGTGTTACTAACGCTAAGCTAAAGCTAATATCAATTAATGATATTTGCATTCTGATTTGATAACATTGTTTTGTACACCCTTCCTGTCTTGTAACTTGCATTGACACCAATCTTAAGTAGTCCTGATGCTTCATACAGGTGCCACACTGATCTAATTTCACAAGGTCTTCTCCCAGTGAAATCCTAACATTTTTCCTTACATACATGAAGTCTACTCAGCATACATCATTGGATTAAAACTTGTGCCTTAAGAGATTTAGGTACCATTTTTGAAAAAATGTTTTTCCTTTTTTGATTTCATATACAAGAATTACAGGAGTTATAATACTCTTATTTGTTACTATTAGAATTTCATATGTAAGGAAGTTCTGTATTTCTTGGTCACAATATGCTACTGGATAAAGACTAAGGCATGTTGACTTACTTAGTTTCTGCAACTAAAAATTAAAAACATCTTTATGTTCCCTCTGCAGCAATTTGACGATTAAAAACATATTTTATTAAGATTCTTCTTTTATCAATGTCAAATTTGTATTGAAAGTTCAAAAAACTTCCTGAAAAGTCATATTATTTTTTATTAAATTTATTTTAATAAATTTATTATTACAATACTTACAGTTCCACCTACTATCCTTCCTAGTGGATACCATGCTCTTTCGTCAAACCAATTTAAAAATTCATAAAACCCATGAGATGCAAGATGATGTGTTGATCTATAGTTAAACCTAGAAAGAAACAGAAGAAGGATAAGATAAAAATCAAGAACTTTAGCATCTCGTTTACTACGTAAGTACAATGGTCCTCTCTAAATCTGCGGAGTTTTAATCTAAATTACCAAGTTCTCAGTTACTAACCATTATAATTTTCTTCACTTCTACGGACAGTGCATATACACAGATGATAGAATTCACCAAAAACTGTAAACTTTCTTGTGCGTAAACATTAAAAGGTTTTATTTCGCTCTGACAAACACTGGCTATTTTTTTTGTTCCTTCCTAAAACTACTAGTGTTCAAATATAGTCTATCAAATCCAGCTAATGCAAGACTCGCATTCTGGGACAGGGTAGCTACACGCTACAATTGTTGCTGCCCTACTTCACGTAAAATTGACAGGTGACTCATGCAGTAACAGGCAACAGGAATCAGTCTATTTGTTCACACTGTCAAAATAATGGCTGCCTTTCAATCAGTAAGAATCTACACAATGTAGAACCTCTGCAGATGAAGTTTCATCTTCAAAGTTTGTACATTCTCTGCTGCAGAGAATTTTTTGTACAACAAAAGGTCTCCCATGCGCACCTTCAGTTCAGTCTTCCACACTGTCTAAAAACCATTAAAAAACATCAACAGACTGCTATTAAGGCATTCATCTTCCACCTTCCTGGCACAAAATATCTCAAACATCTGATAACAAAACTTTTAAACTATTAAAATGTCCATTAGTTCTCGAAATTAGGTATCAGGCTGCGAGAAGAACTACAGTGCATGTTATTCCAAAACAGCAACTCTGTCATGATCATTCATTCAAAGGCCAAACTAAAAAGGCTACAGATATTGAGAATGTGAAGCTTTGTAGACAAAGTTTAGGTGGAGAAAAGCCTGGGTGAACACAACTTCTAAAACAAGCAATATTCACAAAGCCAACCCTTCTAACATATTTTAATTGAAATTCAGTTAACCATGTGAAATTCATTACTTGAAGAAGTATTAAAGATTTTATTCATTAGTTAAGTAGAACTTCAGGTGACTAAATGGAATACCACAACAGACAAAAGGTTAGATGGGCAAAGCACCACGAAAGACTTCCAGACACTGCTAGAATTCAAGCCTTGAAAAGCTTGTGTTTTTCATTTTGTCTATTTTATGGAAGTATCCCCTTATATCAGAAATATGCATCACTTTAACAAAAATTTTTAAACTACATCAAATTCTTTTGCATATCTAGGATTCCCAAAATATCACAGGTTTACTTTGAACCAATTCACTTCCACAGAATAAAGCTAATGTCATTTAAGACTGAAAACCCCATCAAGTTCCTAATTGTTTAATCAGTACAAGTAATCTCTGAAATAAAGCCACATTGCAGTCATGAGCAGATTTCTTCATCTACACAGTGGAAGAACAAAAAGAACTGAAATTCAGGTTCAGACGTCAGCAAATTTGCACATTTCAAGTGACTGAACTATCATAGCATCAGTCAAATGATATTAAAAGTAAGTAAATAACAAAGAGTGAAGTACTTTCAGGAACACTCTCTTACATCCGTGAAATAAGCTATTATATAGGATATATTAACTGATAAAACTGTGGACTTTCAAAAGTCATTAGTCATGTTTATGTAAGAAAATTCACATGAACATCAGTCATTTTGACCTAGAAGTCTTTGATTCAAGCACCAATGTGACATTGGTTTCTAATAAGCCTACAACTATTCCCATTTGACTAGATTTCTAAATATTAATTAATTCTCCAGTTCTGAACTGTCAACTCTAATGTGATTTATGAAATGCTGTACCTGTAAAATTAGCCTCTTATCTTAGTATAGCATGGTCTGCTGTCAATTTGTTTATAGTGCCAAGTGCCTGCAGTATGGTACATAACAAATCAGGAGTTTCATACTGCACAGGACACACAGAATCCATTCAGCTACAGACTGGACTGAAAACACTGAAAACCCAGTCAATAATCTTATCCTAGAACTTTAAAAGGGGAACAAGAAAGATGTTCACTAACATGGATTACTTCTGAATTTTTAAATCATGACGTAAACTCACAGAGGCTACAAAAGTATGACTAATGTTTACTTTTATAGCATCAAAAGACTAGTTAAACAAATAAAATAGGCAAGAAGAATACATATTGACATTCTCCTCATGTTTTCAAATAGCAAAGCTTCATAACTGACTTCAGAAGGATGCGAATAACTGTCTTGAGTTTTGGCAGCATCCCATGAAGTCTCTAATAAGAATGAATAACCACTCAAAATTGAAATGCAACGTAACAGCATTTTACTTCTACCACTTCAGAGGTAAGAATTTAATCTTCACTCCTAATATACTCTTAGACAGACACAAATCTATTAGCCCTTCTTTCAAAAAGTGATTCTTTTGCTACAAATGAAAGCATGCAGTGACAGCTGGGCATGTCTTTACAGCAGAAATCACTGGCAATACTATAGGTACATTAATTTTTCACTGTGAGAAGACCTGTAACTGAGAACAAGAAACAATGTTCTAGACACAAAAACTAAAAGAAAAAAATATCTAGAAGCTTAATTCAGCACCACACTTCGACTTAAAAAAAAAAGTGTCCACTTCACCTTTTACTAGGTTACCTGCAAACAAAAGTAAGTTAAAATGTCAACATAAATATATGCACACATCAGGAAAAGGTTCCTGTGATGTTGCACATCAAAGCCAGCTTCAGGCATGGACAAACTGGCAGCAATGAGCAGTGTACCAGACAAAAGTATAGTCTGGCAATCATATGATGATGCCAGTATTATGCTCTGATACCACTTAGCCCTTCAGAGCACTTTTCTCCTTTAGGGACAAGCCTGAGCCTTGTGAAACTGTTTCCCTTTTAGCTAGAATGGAGAGAGCTGCCAACAAACAGCGAGCATCACAAACCACAGTCACACCTTCTTACTATCTTGGTACTTTTCAAACTGTGCTTGAAATGCAGCACAGTGGTATTGTATTTCTACTGCAATGCTATCACAATACCTGCAACTATCTATAGGTTTCTCAGGGGTGTAAAACAGCCCTGGAAAATATTAGAAAAACTGCCACCTTTGCCTACACCTGCATCTGGGAGATTCAGGGGCTGTAGCTGAGGGAGGTATCAGAACAGAGGCAGGAACAGCCAGTGCCAGGTAGAGGTTTCATTTCAGGTTTGGGGGTCACTGACTGCCCCAGTTCTTCCACCTGCAGCAGCAGCAAGAAGAGGTGATATTTAGGGTTTTTATACAGTGCTCCTTCTGACCTACTCCACCTTATCCAAGGAGACACTGGAACTGAAGAAAACTGCTGGCTGCACTAACTAAACAGTATGCAGCACGATGTGACAGAAGCAGAGAGAAGGACAGTATCCCTTTTCTGCCACCCTCAACCCTCACACCCATCTGATCTTGAGGTATGGGAACAGTTTACCCATTTCCCAAGATACCCTCTTATCCTCCTCCACCCCCTTGAGGCAAGTCAATTTGAAACAGACGTGAGAAGAATAAAGAACAAAATTACGTGAAGTACGTGTTAATTAAACTTATCTAGAAAGACTGAGACAGAGACTAAACTTCGCTACTTAGCTAGAAAAACTGAGACAAATATTCAAGTTCTCAGTCCATACTGTGAAGAAGATACACACTTGCTAATATTCAGGTAAGGGCCTGGCACCAGGAAGCGTTGACTTATTTTAGTTCTAGGAGGAAAAGCGACGCTCTGCTGTCTTTCTGTCATGTCTGTAGTTTGAACTATTTCCTCCTCCAAGCTAAGCTTTAACGGAATAAACAATCCTAAGTCTTTGTACGTTTCAGAATTCAAAGTCCCAACCACCAAACTAGGCTGGTATTGTAGTTTGAACCTTTGGGGGGGATGCTCTAATGATCACCCAAGTGCTCTTCGTATGGTACCACTGATTTTGTAGCACTGTTGGAGATACCTACATTACAGCTGGTTCAGCAGACAACTGGAGATAAGTTAATAAAGATATGATTCTCATTTTCAAAACATATTTTAACACAGAACAGAGTATAAGCAGCAACAGCAAAATAACTGAAACAGAGGCATTTTTTTTTTAGTAGCAACATTAATTTAGAAAGCTTAACTAGGCAACTTGCAAAGCAAAGCCTGTGAAGTTTTCACTTATATATTATGCACTGTTAATACGTAATCTTAACTATCTGTTCATGCTTAGGTTTGATTTTTATTCCTTGCTATGAACTGCCTTTTTGATGACACAAGGCAATACTGTAGGATGATTACTTAATGCTAGTCACAGCAATCACTCTCTATCCAGGAGCTACAGAATTCTCCAGCACTTCACAGCAACAATTACTGCTATACTTATAAAGAGATGTCTTTGACATTCCTAGGTTTAGTATTTCCTTGACAAAGTACTATTTAAGGTGAGTATTAAAATAAAATTCAGCCTACTGAGAAATACGAACATATAGAAAAGAAGAGCACACGTACGGCACTGCAGTTACTTCATCCAGATCTTAACAACACTTAAGGAAAATTACACTGACAGCGATGGAATTCATTTGACCCTTCCATTGCAACAGAGTGCAAGATCAGTGTGTTGGTTCTTGTGGGAATGGTGACTGTCTAAACCCCAATCAATTTCATGCTATTAGTGCCCCATCATCTAGACTTTTTATCCAGCATTTCACAGCCATCCGAGAATATGTAATCTCCTTACAAGCAGAATCTGTTGAAAATTTTCTAAGCCTTCAATTATAAAGGCTTCTGTGCTCTTAAAGTCTTCAGCTGCAGATGCACAAAATTTTCAAATCTGCAAACTCAGAAAAATGACAAGATACAAACTGTGAACATTACAAGCTATCTGAGTAATTCTAGGAGTCAGTTTTTAACGCAAATGTAGATTACAGAATCAATTCGGCCATACAGCATCTAATTAGAGATGGCAAGTCTAGATTCTTGAGAAAGATTGTTGCAGATTGACTCCATATCCGACATATTCTTTGCATCCAAAGGAAGAATATATTCAGGAACACTTTATGGAAAACCTAATGAGAAATTTCAGTAACTTCCATTGAAACAAAGAAACATATATACAGTATTCCATATTAAATTTTAAAACATCTGCTTGCCCACAGACTATACTACAAGCACAACATCCTGCAAGTCTCATTCTGAGCTCTGTATCTGCAAATAAGCAATTACACAATGAGTTCTGCATAAGATTTTTAAAATGGAAGTATAGCACCCATCAATCACAAAAAGAATTTAAGGCACTATGGAAGTCTTTCTCATCAGGAAAATCTTTACTTGTGTTGCATTTATAACCTTGTAAGTATGTATGGACATTAAAGCTATTTTCAAATAATCAAGATCAGAATTTTGGAGCAGCAAAAGTACTACAGGCAAAAGTACTTATGACAGGTAAAGAGCCTTTCCTAGTGCCCACAACCCAAACCCAAGGTGTTAGACCTCAGAGTAAGAATGGAGAAAACATACACCAATCTCTACCTGCGTAAGAACTCATGAGATAGAGGGTGGTCCTCTGTTTATCTGAGCCAAAACTGACATAACTCTGCAAAATGGAAGAACAACCAGGCAATTTTATTTCAGAAAAATCTCACATGCCTTTCTTTTAACTTACATTCATGTCAGTGGAATGGTTTTATTAGCTCCTAAGTTTAATACAAACATATATTATATGATTTGTCCCTAATTATCACATTTATATATATTTTAAGTCCTATATTTTTTTCTGGAATTCCTCTGGATATACACCTACCATGGTTTTATGTGGAAGCTGTCATCACTTTGCACACTCAAGCTTCTGCACCTCACTGGACAACAAACACCCAGAGAGTCAGGCTACCCCATCTTTCGCAAGGGACACAGAACAGGTTTGCACAGTTCTTGCTAAACTTGATCGAAAGATGATTAGTAAGACAAGTCCACCAGGAAGAAAAAATAAAAGCTTTGACTGATGCAGAGTTTAATATTATCCTAATTCTGACGGTTTTATGGGGTTAAATACGTGATTTTTGATTGTTTAGTCTTTATGTTTTTATATCAAAATATCTGGATAGGTAATTACTCTTAGCATTCTGAGATAGCATCAAGTATTTGTGATGGGTCCCAAGACTGCCCTACATTTAGAGAGGCTCAAAAGATCTGTAGGGGTTTTGGTGCAAGTAGGGCCATTTGAAAAGAGAAATACACATCCTGAAAGTTGACTGTCAATCACAAGCCTATTGTTTGATAAAAGAATTGGCAGTAGTACTGCCATTCTGAGTTTCCTCAGGTTCAAAGTTGGTTGTGGACCTGCTTTTGATTTTCATAACTCTGGACAAATCCATCCACTCAGAAAAATGTGGCAAAGGCTTCCTTGTTATACTAAGATTAGTAAGAATGATGATGTAACAAAATGGCAGAAGCTTTGCAGTGATGTGGCCACCTAACTTCAAAAACGATGGAAATTTTGAGTCAAACGAGAAAGAAATTTCTGTTCCTGGAATCTAGCTGAGAAACAAAACTCCTCCTTTTTGTAGTATCTTTAGAATAATCCCTAAGGGTAAACCAGTCAAAAGCCGAGGCAGAAAAAAGGTAGATGACACAATCAGCAGGACACCCATTTTTTCAGGCCCAACACTCAACTAAGCTCAATGGAAATCATGAAGAATACCAAAATGTTTATAGAATAACCATTAAGAATTAGCATTAAGAATATCAGAATGTCCCCAATGTGTTTAAGAAGGATTACAGCATTCCTACTGCCACTACTTGGCATGGTATTTTCCCTGCCTGCAATAAGATGTTACGCTTAGCAAGTACTAAAATCAGGAACTGCATGCTGCCAGTAGCTTAATGATATAAAATTCTACAAGGAGTATAGAGTCACTCAGCTTCTTCAGAGAACCCAGGACACATCCACTACTTTTGCTAAAAAACGAAGCTTTTGAGAGAACTCCATGATCACAATTTTTATTTTTCACACAATATACCACCATCTGAAGCCATGACATGCTTCCCATCACAACTGTAGTGGGCATATATCTATCTACAACTTCAGACACTTCCCCTGATGCCTATTAGGCTTTTTAATTACTTTTTCTCTGTCTTGCTTTTGAACTACTCCATATCTCAAGGCAAATTATTATGAAATGCATTGGTTTTATCAATATTAAAAGGCATACTTTGCCAGTGAATTCTACCATTCTTAACATACAAAAACATTTTAGACCTCAGAAGAAAGTGATGATGACATTTTTCCTGGGAGAGTCAAAATTCCCAAGAGGTTTAAAAGGTAAGATGGAAACAGAATCATTTGAAATGCGTACAGGCAAAAACTGAATGCTTGTTTTCTTTTTTATGGACATACACTTTACTCCAGATACTACACTACAACTGGCATCCAAATGGATGAAAGTATTGGTTCTCTATCTCTTGACAGCATCAGCTTCTTGAGAGGCATCAGTTCCCTGCTCAATACAGTATTAACTACCACAAACTCAAAAAACCCTATAGTGCTATGTTTGTTTCGTTCTGAGAGCTCTTGGGCTACTCTGTGGCACAAGAAGCCTTGAATGCTGCAACTCCGAAGGCTTTGCACCGAACTCAAGAATATGTTCAAGAGGGTGTTTCTTCCAGATCAGATTTGTGCTGTACTTGTTTTTAACACGATGGAGGCAGCTTAACTCCAAGGTCTTCTAAGTCAAAGGCTGATACACGAGGATCTGGAGGATCTGCTTGGCAGGAAGGAATTAAAAGGCCATTAGCTGAACAATATATTTTAAGAGCAAAATATCCTTTCTGTGAAAAATCTGGTACTAAAAATCAGTGAGGTGAACATGACTGCCTCACAAGTAACAGGGAACAGAGGACAGCTAGCTCCCAAGCAACTTTTTTCACCGTCTCCTAGTATAGAAAAGCGACTTGTAACACCTAAACAATTATAGCAGACTCCTATTAAACTGATCCCAAAAATACCTGCTATCTTGTAGCAAGATCTAATAGGTGCCCAGAAGAGAATACTAACTTTTGTAATAGTACGAAATACAGAGCACAATAAAGGAAATTTATTATTCATTGCAGGTATTTTAATTATATTTTAACTACTTGGGAGTATGTGGCACAGACTTCATCTTTATTACATAATGAAGTCACCTACATGCTACAACGCAGCAGCAATCGAGAAAGTACCAGCTACACCAAAATGCAGTTGAACCAACTTCACTTCCCATGAAGTGAAATTTAAGAAATCAGTCTGGATGCAAGATGGCCTGGCAGACTGCTTCTACCCTGTAAAATACAAGACATGGTAAAAAGTAAACAGGACCCTAAGAAAGGCTCTAGATCCCTCACATCACAGATGATATTTAAGCAGCGACAATCTTATTTCTGGCAGAACATTTAAACAGTTATAGCACCATAGAAGAGCTTCAGCAGAAATTATTTTGTACAACCCTCAATAGTCAAGAGTCTGTTACTTGAACTTCTGTGTAACATGACAAAAGATAAATCCAGCCAGAATCAGACATTAGATACCAAATCACTCCACAAATTATGGCAACTGGTGAGGGCACACTTCAAATCCTGTGTTCAGTTTTGGGACAAAAATAACACTGAGGTGCTGAAGTGAGTCCAAAGAAGGGCCTGGAGCACAAGTCCTGTGAGGAGCAACTGAAAGAGCTGGGATTGCTCAGCCTTGAGAAAAAGAGGCTTATGGGGAACCTTATGGCTCTCTGCAACCACCTGAAAAGAGGTTGTAGCTGGGTGGGAGTCAGCCTCTTCTCCCAGGTAACAAGCAGTAAGACGAGGAAATGTAAAGTTGTGCCAGAGGAGATTTAGATTAGGTATTAGGAAAAATTTCTTCACTGAAAGGGTTGTTAAGCATTGAAACAGGCTGCCCAGGAAGTGGTTGATTCATCAACTCTTGAAGTGTTCAAAAGAGGCGGGACATGTTAGTGCTGGGTTAACGGCTGGACTCAATGCTCTAAGAGGTCTTTTTCAACCTAAATGATTCTATGACCTAACTATTTTAACTGATTTTATTCGGAAGCAGATTAAAAGTATCCACATGATCTATTGATACAGTCCAACAGAAGGGATGGTGGGCCCTAGCTAAGGGCAAAAAGAGTTCCAACTGTTTGCAAAGTGACTGTATATTCTCACACTGGAGCAAATTAATGTGGTAATAGGATGTCACCAATAAAATAACCAAAACCAGGAAAAGAGCTGAAAACAAAGTGGCCTTCATCTTCCCTAATAAAGAGGAGAGTTTCCGAAGAGTGGAGTTTATCTTTCTAACCGTATTTTGCATTCAGATACTCTCAGTGTCTGATTTAGTCTCAAGTAAGTATGGCAAGCAGAATTTAAACACGGTTATCAACTACTTCTATTTTATATTTTTTATACTGTTTCAAATAAGTCTAAATTAAAAAGAAACCCAAGTTTTCACTGAATTTAATGTAACCTGTTAAGAACTGTACTTAATGGTTACCAGTGTTTCTTTAAAGACTATGCATTGGAAACACAAGTGTAATAACAAAATGTTGTTTGCTTTTTAGGTATTCTCACAGAAATGCTAAAGATTAAGTGTACTGTGATGACTGCAGTGCTCAGCATTTAAGACAGTATTTATAATTAATATTAAATTCCTGCCATGTACAATGTGAAATTGAAGTTACATGTTTATTTTCTCATTACGTGATAGAATTTCTAGTACTGCTCAGTCTTACTCTACCGTACATATTGAGCTATTTCACTGTGCCTCTCTGTCATTTTAGTAAAATCCAATTAATGCTTAGAAATGACCTTAAAATGTGAAGGTGGGGGAACACTGTTACGATGAGCTAGGCTTGCTATTACACACACATGCTTTGAAGCTGTCACAAATGTTATTACAGGAATATTCAGAAACCACACCATTTCCTCCTCTATCCTGTGTTCAGGAACATGCTCTTTCAAAAGCACACCACCTCTTTGACCAGCCAGCTACACTGGTATATACAGTTTGGTAGCTACAGCCCCTCTGTCTTAGAACAGTAAAAGGATGAGTTTCATTTCTAAAGCCATTTTATTAAATCAAAGTGCATCCTTTCCCTGCTTTCCCCCTGTGACATAAAATGAATGTCTGGTTGCCCATGAAAACGGGGAAAGGAGGATGCTAAAGCAAGAGGTTCAGTTTCAGTTCAGGTGGGGTTGAAAAGTCATGTACTGCAGGGGTATGTGAGAGCTGTTGGGAAGGACTTGGTGTAAGTTCTCGAGGGACAGTTCTCAGGTCACATAATCCTAAATCTTCTCTCTCTTTGCTCTTCAAACATTAAGCTGGTCTGTTCCAGGACCTTTCATGCTTCAATCCCCACCAGATTGTAAGCCCTCTCAACTCTCTCTACACAAATGTGCTGTTCCGTGCCTTTTTCTTCTTGAAGGTAGCCCTGAAAGAAGACAGCAGATGGCACCGTGTGGAACACACTCTCACAAAGCAAAACCATGATGTGTATAGCTATAAATGTTTTGTTGAAACCAGAGTGCAACGTAAGCATAAGGAAAAAAGAACCCTGAAGTTGACTTACAAAAGCAAAAGCCAGAAAATAAAATTCAGTGATGGAACAATTAAAAGTATGACATATTTCACACAAAACACATCACCCAAGCTGCTGCCAAGCAAAAACCAGGCTTTACTGTGGGAGAGTGGGGCAAATGTTGGTGAAGTAGTGCTGGAACACAACATTAAAACACTAAAAATTCCTTGGCTCCCATTTAGCCATAGGAGAATAATTACAGTTGTCATTACTAGCTGACCTGAGACATCACAAATTAAGATACTGTTGCTAATGTTTAAGGTAGTCTCTCCAGCGTCAAGATCCATTTTCTATTTGGCAAATGAAAGACTAAAACTGTTACAGAGTAAAATTAATTGTGAGACATATGCAATAGCTTTTCAAATGCTACTTCAGACATCTGACAATAGATGAATCATTCTTGTCACCTGAGTAAGATAAAACAGTCAAAACACAGTAGCATTACGCAGTTTCTTGGAAAACTCAGACACTGCATTGGCTTTCATGACTTTCACTCTACAATAGTGAGTCAAAGAGACTTCCATTTACTGTCATTGTTACCATCGATACAATGCCAAAGCTCCAATTTTGTTTTGCTGACTTTCTAAATTAGAAGGATTGCAGCTTTAGGGCATTTTATCAATTGCCAGAGAAAGAATTAAGGACATTTTAAAGATCTTTCATACCCAAATGATCAAATATTTCAACTATGAAGATGAAATCGCCTTTTTCAAGACAAATGTTTCAAACAATATTTATGAAATTCTAAGTTATTTAATGGAACTTCCAAATGCTGTTTGGGATAAGTTTAGAGTAAAGAGTTGGCACATCCAACATATGCAATAGACTGTATATATATATATATATACACACATACATATATATATAGCTGGATAAACACAGAAAAGTACTCAGGACAGGAAAGCTTGTTTTGTTATGTTTTGCTTCTGCATCACTCTGTTTTCAAATCCTCTGCCTATAGCACACATGTATTCTATTAAACATGTGTTCCTCTCTATCAGCTGCATCCTCAAAGAGGTACTTTCCATGCCTAGACTTTCTTAACATATCAATCTATTGTGAGGATAGGAATAAAAATAAATCTTCTTGAATTTAAAGAAGTTAGCTATCATCTATAGCATAATAATTGCAAAAAGAGAATACAGAGACTGAAAAAATAAGCTCAGGAACTCAAAAAATGTAGGCTGCCCAGCCACGTGTGCTAGGACAGTTTAAAATTACACAATTACATGTTATTTTTCCGTTCTGCAAAATCCATATTAAACCAACAGGATATAGAGTGCCCATATATACAGTGAGCCACTATTTTAAATAAATGTAAATAATAGTGGGTAAAACAGACTAGAAGAAAATAGCAATCCCAGTAAGAACAACACCAAAAATCAATAATCAAGCCAAACTCACATCCTCCATTGCAACGGAGTTTCCCAAGGATTTTGTTTGTTTAAGCGAGGGATATTTTGAAAAGGTGTTTTGCAAATCTTCATGGATTATCAGCTGAAGAGAACTTGAACATGCTCTTTTACCTAACAAACTAACATAACCCATATGAACTGACTGCCACAGAAAGTTATATGATAAGCACTGTAACACCCGGAAGAAATTATCATTTAGAGTTATTTATGTTAGATGGGCTCTGAAAAAGTAACATTTGATACTGGACTTCGGTCCCCCATAGAAGACGGACATTTAAAGTATTGTTTCCTGCTCTTAAAGTGCTCATGTGCAAACACTCAGTTATTCCATGTTTAAAACAGATCATTTCTTTTTCTAAAGCACAGGAATACTGCCTCACTTAAAAGCAAGAACTTTTGAAGTATAGCAAGTATTTAATTCACTAATATGCCAAAGCAGCTTTTATGCTGGGAAAGCAGCAGTAAGTTGGGAAATACAGAAGCTGATCTATTTTGTTCATATCTATATCCTTAAATTCATTCCCCAGGCTGCTTCAACTTATGTAAGGTGTGGTGCAGCATTAAGGTCAATTTCACAGTACCTCTCCAGCCCCAACCTAGCAGCTAACCAAATTAACAACACCTCAGTTTGATTCCCAGCAACAGCTCAGATGAAGACCACAAACTTTACTCAGCTATGGGGCCATGTCTTGGTTTGAAACCTAGGACAGGCCAGAATTGAGGTCTGTCTACTGGACATACTACAAAAAGACTATAGCAATAGTCCTAAGTTCACTTTGTTCTTCAAGCAAGTAGTAAGATTGAGGGCTTCAAGAAGTTTTGCTAAAGGAGTTAATAATAATAAAAACATTGTCACACATCCTGCTACAGGGTGCAGGCTCCACATACCACAAAGGTAGCAGCTTTAATGGCTTTGCTAAGTAGAAAGAAGCCCTCAGGAACAGCCCTAAATGTCAGTACAAATGTACCTCAAATGGCTTGCAAGAATGGAATTCTCAAAAATTCAGGAGGACACTCTGCAACACATGCACAGTTAGACATTAAATGGAAAATAACCTGACTAATTTAGAGGAGATTCTTGTGGAACAGCAAAGACATCTCCCTAAACTTAGTGTATCCTCAATCCTTTTAAAACCCATTAGTTCCTACAGGATTTTGAATTTTCCTGCTAACTATTCCGGCCAAAATTTTTATTCTCCCCTTCCCCCACCAGTTCAACATGAGACAGATTTAAAAACATGAGTATTAGGATTACAGGCTGCCAAAACTAGAGACTATTAGAGAGAGCTATGATAAGAAGCAAAAGCTAACCTTTATAAACCACTCTAACCCTATGTAATCAAATCAAATTTCTGTTTTAAAAACCAGACATATTAAGCTGTTCAAATAACAGTATATCTGCCAAAAAAAAAGTCCATTCAAGGATTTTAATCATAGCATTTGCTCTAGTTAGTCAAGTATTTGTGAGTGTTTGCTGAAGACCACTAAAAAAAAAAAAAAAATCATGGCATTAAAAGCTAAACTTGATGGTTCAGTTGACCCAGCCTACATTAAACATCTGGATATGTTTTCCTTTTCATGTTTCATTTTGCTATCCATTAATCAATAAAAGGGTCAACACTTTGCAAGCATTCTGTCTCACCTCATGTTTTCCAAAAGAAGTCTGTAGGGAGTCTCTGTACTCAACCATACTCTGCACGTGTTTTATGAACACTGCCCCTCCTACCTATCATGCATAACCCCATTACTGCATTCACATGAAATCTGACGAGGTGTTCACCCCAATTACAAGTAGTGCAAGTGAGGAAAGAAGCACTACCTGCTAAGTAAAGACGGTAGAAGACAACAATAGATACAGAGCAGGGATTTGATTCTTTCATGACTGCTATTTTACGAGGCCACACAGTGAACTGCTTTTCAGCTGCATCACTCCAACTGAACAAATCTAGCCTGAGGTCTCCCCACTCACAAAGCAGTATCTGCTATGCCTTCAACTCTGTCCAATGTTCTTTTCCCAAATTATCCTCCTTCCATTACATTTCTAATATTTACCTATTTTTGCAATTTCACAAGCAGTAGAGAAGTCCAGTACAGTCAAGAGCACATCATCTTGACTGTTACCACTGTATCAACCTTATAGAAAAATTTACTTGGCTTCAAAACAGTTCCCTCCAAGTAGGTCAACAATACCTTACAATTGAGAAACCCAAAAGCCAGGCTAACCTGTGCTAACAGAGTTTCTCAACCCATGTCATACAGCAATAAAGTGATCAAAAAAGATGCCTGATTTGGATCCTCCTCATTAAAGGGAAGGTGGTGGTAGGGTGGTGAAGCTTGGAAGACTATTCTCACATAAAAATCTCTAACCTTTCCTTTCATGAACACACAGGCCCCACTGAATCAGATCTGGACTTTATGCTAGAATATTTTTCCTACTATCATAAAAGGGCAGAGATGAGTTTGAGTTACCTGAAATTCTGCTAAAATTATTAGTATTACTAGAGCATAAAAACCATTCAAATGTTAACAGTAAATATAATCTTAAAAAATATATTTCGATAAAATAGAAATAGAGTACATCTCACTTCACAGACTCAAAACACTTGTGAATGAAGAACATGTAGTAAGTTTTTAAAGTGAATCTCATGAAATTTGCAAAATCTCAAAATTAATTTAAAGTGATTATATTCAAAGTGAATTGGAATCAAATGCTTTCCTGAGGTCTGGAAGTTGTCCAAGATTATAAACAAAAGGAATTGTTTTGGGAAAAAACCCTAAAGTCTGTGAGAAATGTTTTTAAACAGATCCACATTTATGCACTTCACTTGAACAGGACTGTGTGATGGGTTGAAAGGCTCCAGAAAGACAGATCCAGTTTGGAGACAGAAGCAGCTGTCAACTCTCAAGAACACATTTACCACACATTTTGCTGTCTATTTGCTCAGCAAGAAGCACTAGCAGGGAAGCAGCGGCCAGATGACTTACCTGGGTGGGCACTGATAATTGATATTATCGACACTATCCTCTTTTCACAATTTCTTCCCCCTCCTTATGAACACCAACTTAACGTGCTCTTATTCACCTCTTCTTTCATCACTCCTGTTGCTCCAGTGTCTTAACATGCTCTGGTTTTATTTGTATACACCTTCCCTCTGCCACTCAATCCCAGTTTATCCTCTAACATCAGTCACTATTCACATTCCCTCCCGATGTTCATATTCTTCCTTAAAAATAAGAGACTAAACTGTAATATAAAAATTGGTGGTAAACCAGCTCAGGAAACTAAAATGTTATAGTACTTTAACAATTTACCTCACTGAATCAACTTACTATGACTGCTCTATTGCAAGCATGAAGAGAAAAGCAGGACTGCACAGTGGGTGACAGAGGAGAACCACTGCAGCAGTCAACTATCAGCTCAGGTAGCTATAACACAAACCCACAACCTCCAGTGGTCGACCAGTTCCATATACCACTTTTAATGTCCACTTCAGTCACACTCTGAATTTTAAGGAAGCTTTCATGTCATATTTATAGATGCTAAATTAGGTTTTCATTAATGAAACAAGTTTATAACAGCTCAAGAATCCACCCGGCAAACATGACTTGAACACAGCAAAACCTGTATTTTTGACAGTGCCTGAGAGGTAAAAATCTCAACTTCCTTTAACCTGTCTGCCTCTGACTCTCAAGCAATGACACCGATCTTAGGTTTATTGTCACCAGTTCATCCCCAGTCACCAAACCCCACTAACATTAGATGATGGTATCAGAGATGAGAAAGTGGATTGCTATCATATCTATAAGCCATATTTGCTACCAGGACAATTATGCTACCTCAGAGTGAGGTACAATAAACAATGGTCACCCGTAATGGCAGGTAAAAAGCTGGTGGTTTGAGCGATCAATGCTGCTGATCTGAAAGAGGCAAAGATGTATATGAGATTGTGGTAGTGCTCTCCAGTACCAAGAGATGGCAGGGATGTAGAAGACAACATTCCTGGCAGGAGATGTTGTCTGGAACTGACAACGCCTGCACTGGTGCACCATCCTGCGTGTGCAAACTGGTATGGAGAGGGTCTCATGCTCACACATATGAGCTTCCTTATTCCAGCCTAAGAAAGCTTTCACTAAGGTAACTGGTATTAATCTGGCTTTTAGCAAGATGTTAAAATTCTCAGAGGAAAGAGAACTTTGATCTCATGCCATGGGATATGATTAATGATTCAGATACAGTTCTCACACGTGTGACTTACTGGTAAGAACTGTACAAACAGAATGAATGTACTATTTTGACATTACTCCCTGAAGACTACTGATGTACCAAAAGTTGGTATCATTTCACTTGGTAGCAGTATCATAATGCAACAGTCTTCCTAGCTATCTATATATCTATGTATCTTATATATATACATATGCACACATACAGATTATTTTATATACATAAATATACACACACATTTATGTATATGATGCAAGCAGCCAAAAGAAATAGCATATGGGCATGCTGAAGCTGTACTTCAGAAAACCAGTGCATAGAAAGCAGCCCCTGTTCAAGGGCTCCATGATTTTGGTTGCCTTGGTTCTGCAGCCAGGTTGGCATTTAAGGCAACATCTGACAGTAAGAATGCTCTTGCTCGATGACTGAGTTAAACTTGCTGCTGTACTTCCATGAACAAGCTTTCACTCTGCACTTGTGTGTACACAGCACCAAAATTAAGCTCTTGGTCCACCCAGCTGCCAAACCAGCCAACAGATGAACCAAATTTTGGACATGAAACCTGTGTATTCCAATGTACCATCACTATCCATGTTTCAAGTTCTTGGCCTTACAACGAAATCCCGGAATTAAATGCTGGAGGCCTGTCAATGGCACATCTTAATGTCAGTGCTGCCTGACTTCATGTATCAGCTCACCTGACCTAGAAGCTGCCAAGAAGTACACACATTTCTCAAAGTCTCTGGACCAGCTCAAGTATGGAAAGCAAACAAGACACGAGAAATAAATAAAAAAGTGGAAATACTGCACAAAATAGGTAGTCAGTGTGAAAAAACCCCCCAGTAAACCTAGTCATAATGTACAGGTTACAAGTTCTTAAGCAACAGCATGGTGACCTCAAAATACCAGTTTGGTTTTACCTTGCACTAGCATTGTATTTCAATGGAGATCAAAAACCAAACAGCGTCCTCTCTCTACTGCCTTGGCCTATCGTACTACATTTGGGTCACTTCTGGAAGAAATGCCAACACAAGCGAGTCTCGGTAGCTGATTTTACAAAACAAGCAAATCTCCCTTCTACTCCAAATCAAAACCTAATTTTACTGTCAGAAAAGCAGCTCGAAAGAGATCTTAGGAAAAAAAAAAAAAAAGTGGTATTTGATTCAATTAATATGTAAAAAACCCAAGGCAATTCTGCCTTTCTTCCCGCCCTGGATGGTTTCATATGTCCATACCAGGAAACTGGATTCCTAAGTAAATGGGAAAGCTTTCTACACGTTAGAGGCAACAATATTTTTCCATTCAAAAGAATAAATGATTTGCCTAATGCTCCTTGTTTTATCAGATATACCTCACTGGAGCACAAAACAAATACTAGCGAATAGGTGACTGACTTATCAACACACTGCAAGATATCCTATGCAAGCTTGACAGGAAAAGCCAAAAGAAGTGAGAAAAATATCAAACTGTTCCACAGCAAAGTCTACAGCCATCGTCCTGAAAAGAAAAATCCAGTTTACCTGAAGAACCTGCTAAAGAAGTGGTTAAAAAAAAATGAGAAACAGCACTGCTACTAGTCTTTTCATAAGCTCCTTTGCCATAATACATTCATACTTGTAAGACCATTGCAACTATGAAAAACCATTTCTACCTAGCTATTAAGAGAGCAACATCATTTTTTACTCTTTCCAGCAATTTTGTCTCTGCAACAGAAAAAGCCCTTTGTTTTCACTCGGTTTCTACCATTTTAGGTTTTCTTTCCTACTAATTAACTTAAGTGCATTTGCCTCTACCATTTCTGGCATGCAGCAACACGACACTGGCATGATTCTTGACATTTCAACTGCTTCTCACAGACCTGCATTAAAATCAATGAGTTTTGTCAACTTCATCTATTCCCTAATTAACAAGGGTACATCCAGCAGCACAGGCAGCAATGCCTTCTGTTTGTGTACTCAGGAAGATGACTTTGCATCAATTTACACATTGCTTTAAACAAGAGTTTATCTTTACAGCTAGATCATTACTATGAACTTAACTCCCATAGCACCATTTTAGTGTCCTTAAGGGCTTAATAATAAGTTACGCAACTCAGCACTGTAAAATCTTCGTTTATCCAACAAGGATGAGTCTTGATTATAAAAATCAGATAAAATTTGCAAAAAAATGTAGGTTGCATTCTTAAAAGTTTCCTCCATAATAGAAAGGAAAGCCTTTATGCTTAAATTTAGATTAGAAGAGAACTACTCCACAGGATACAACCTCAAGTTCATAGTCTCACTGTAGATGTGTTTAAACTATGCTCCCCCTCACCCTTAACTTTATTAGTTGGAAGTCTGCACTTCTTCCATTCATTTGTGTTTGCAGAAAAACACTTAATTCATGGGCAATTACTTGACATTTTGAAGATATTTTGAGATACTCGGCTTTCACATCACAAAGGTTTATTACTTCACATAGCATTTAAAAACAAAGCAATTCCTTGTTCCCTATCCACTATTCTGAGCCATGATTTCTGAATGGATTACATTTGCGGGTGGCGGGGGAGAGAAGTGAGGAGGGAAAAGCCAACTAGAAAAGAGGAAGTTGTGCTTTTGAAAGTATCGAAGTGGAGTGCATGCTTTGCAGAGAAATTTCAGCAACAATTTTAGATGAAGCTTAACACAGAGTATCTACTGTGCATTTCAAAATGAAGAATCTTCTTCCTTCGTGCAATTAACAGTGAGACCCAAGACATAAAATTTTAAATTAAAATCTGACAATTCATTATTCTAAAGTCATCTGCCACTTACCCTACTTAAAGTTCTAAAAACCTCACGGATTCCCACGATGAAGTAACCAGTAGTATAAAAATTCATTGCCACGTTTTTGTATTAAAAAAACCCCTGCCCCACAAGTCTTGTCATCTTTCACTTCGCCTTGCTGCAAGGAACGAGTGCAGCATTTTTTGATCTCATGCATAAAATGGTTTCAGTCCCCTCCAAGAGGCAAAAAGAGCAGACGGCTTCTACAGGAGAGAATGCAATCTTTAGAAAAATCAAGATGTGTGGGAAACAGCAAAAGTCCTTGGGCTCAGAAACGCAGCTTCGAAACACCTGGCAGTAAATCAATGTCACCCATTTCGCTGTAATCCCTCAAGTCACTTTTATGAAGATTACTTCCTGCAGTGCATTCCTCACCCTGCTCCCTCCCCGGCCGACAAGGACTCTAGTAAAGACCACTTCGGGAAGCCGCACCACACACACGGGACCGGCGCCGAGACAGCGGGACCCAGACCGGGGCGCGGGTCACGCCTGGCGCAACTGTTTCGCTACCAGCCCCTGACTCCTGCCCGACTCCCGATTCCCTGCCAGCGACACAACTTTCCCCATGCCCCTCGGAGAGTCCTGCCGCAACTCCAAGGGATGCGGGGGAACTGCCGCCGCCCCGTTCCCGAGGTCCCCGTCGCAGGGGACATCCCAGCACCCGGTACCGCCGCTCGCTCCCAGCGCTTTCCTTCTCCCGCGCCGCGGTGGGGACTCCTCACGCTCCCTCCGACCTGCTACAGCGTGTCCCGTCTGCACCGCCTCCCTTCCTCTCTCCTTTCCCCCTCCTCGGCTGCCGGGGCGGCCGCAGCTGCCCGCTCTCTCCGGGGAACAGGCAGGGGCGCAACTTCGCGGAGTGGCGGAGCGGGGAGCGGGCGGCGGGGCCCTCCCGCCGTCCCCGGGGCCCCGGCGGAGGGAACCCGCGGGTCTCCCCCGTCGCGGCTCACGGCGCGCTGCTTTCCCGCCTCCCCGTCCCGCCCGGCGGCGGCGGCGACTGACCAGGGGTCGAACTCGTGGATGATGCTCTCGAAGCGGATGACGGCGAAGAGCCGGGAGCTGAATCCAGCCAGCCAGGCCAGGAAGAGGATGGTGAAGGAAAGCAGGGACTGCCAGCCCGCCGGCTGCGATAGGCCCCCCGACAGGCCGCCGCCCGCCCCAGCGCGGCTGTGGAGCGGCGCCGCGGAGTTGGCGGCGGGTCTGTGCTTGTGGTCGGGGGCCGAGTGCTCCGCCATGTTGTACCCCGGGCTCCCTCGCAGCCTCTCCCTCCGCCCGGCGCGTGCGGGGAGGAGGAGGCGGAGGAGGGGAGGAGAGGAGGGAGGAAGGGCAGGGGGCGGGGGGCTCGGCAAGGGGCGGGGCGGAGCCCGCCCGTTCTTGCTCAGAGCTCCTCGCTGACTCCCCGCCGCCTCCTGGCGCACCCGGGCTCTGCCACTGCCTCCTCCTCCCGCGGCCGCCGTCACCGTCCTCCGGGGCGGGGGAGGGCCCGGCGCGGCGCGCGGGAG